>JAWNGG020000016.1:681521-1285543 GCA_036937485.2 Tetragonisca angustula | reverse complement strand
GAACGTTGAAACCGCGTATTGTACCAACGAAGCACGAACGCGTTCAGTGTTCGTTGAAAACGTGTTATCGGCGCGGCAACTCGGCGATTTGCATAAATTCGTTATTACGCGGACGATAACATTGGTATCCCTTGTTGGTTCGGCCTCCTTACGCGTTACTGGCATGTTAATCGCGGTCAAATTAATTAACGACCTCTTGACATTGACGCGAGTTTCTCTGTTTCTGCGTGTCTCTGCGTTTTCACCCCTCCGTCGTGTTGGAACGTCGAGTTGAACTTTCGTCGATAACAAATTTTTAACGACCGTGCACGACCGACGAAAAGGTTAACGCGCGTGTACGCGCGAGAACGAAATTGCCAACGGAATAAGGTTAGTTTGCGCGGCTGACTATTTATGAGGTAATAAATCATAAATGGGGGACCGTTTGCTAAGGTAGATTGGCCGTGTTCCATTCGCATACGCGACTCCCAACTGTAATTAACGGCACTGTATATTCCGAGGATAATTACAATAATGTATTTCAGAGCCGGACAAGGTCGTCCCAGGGGCCGTTACCGGTAACCCCAAGTACTCGGTCATCGGACCGGCTGTCAGCGCTACCAGTAAGTATATCACTCTACCGTCGTCGATTTATTATCCCTCTCAATCAATAATTTTCCATCTATTCGATTATCGCCCCACGCCCTCGCCGATATTCACTCGGTAAACGACTTACTTCGTGGATAATCCGGCGGATTCGTAGAATACGACGGATAAGATATACGTTTAGAGCGTGGGGTGCCAATTTATTTCGTTTGCGTAGCATTGTTTGCGGTAACTGAAATTGCGATTATTTGTAATCAGTTGGTTGGAGTAATCGTGATATTTTTGAAAAGACTTTAAACTTATCTTTTCCGTTCGAAAAAATTGCTCGTTTAATACTGCTCGCGCGTATTAGTGTGTAAAAGTTGGAAAATATTTCGTTGCTTACGGAAGAAATTATTTATTATTATACGTATAGAATATTGTCAAAGAGCGCAGACTGTCCAGATACGTAAATATTCAAAAATAACGATGGAAACTTTTAATTAAATGGCTACGCTTTGCGATTATCAAGTATTTATTATTTACGCAATTTTTCATCCTTCAAGTTTTACGCTTCGACATTTCGCATGTTCTTTTCAACTAGAATTCTGAAGAAGTTGTCCTTTGAGTTGCGACACTTTTGAAATACATTTGAAAGGAACGATTACTTTGCCAAGTACATTTAAAGCAAATATTAATTGGACAATTCGTGTAATAATTTGATAATCAACGTAAGTCCGATAGTTTTAGTTTTACTTTTTGAACTTAATAAATCCGAAAACGTATAGTCACAGTTTAGTGGAATGTACTAGTCTATAGTAAAGTAGTCACGAATCAATTTTATGTGTCACGTAAGTACGATAAATGGTTTAAATGCAAAGACATCAGTTACGTGATCGATTAAACGCAAGGTAAGTGTATAAATATAATATGGTTGTGTAGTTAATACGTAATACGTCCAGTTAGTTCAACCTTGTACAAAAATATTTTGATAATCACTATGCAAGAATTACTACGTTGTTCTACATTATTGATTATATCAAACTGTTCACTGTAATTTCTGTTATTCCTACGTCTTTCAAATCATGATCACTATGTGGTTTTTGAATTTAAAGTTGCTTGATCCCTTTTATAGGATCACCTTAGGTACTAAAAGTTTTAATAGTCGAAATCTAGAAAGTAGTTCAGCAGAAAATCAGCTATCAGCGAGAGAAATGTGTCTTGTAAAGTTAAATGGTCTGTAACATTCCACCAATCTAAAATTTCTCTCCCTTGCGGAACGGTGATATGACCGAGTCCAGAATTGCTATCAATTAACTAATCACTCTCAAGCACTATTCAGAAAATGTAGCAGCATCGCATTATCTTTGTAAATAATTCAAAGCCATTTCTGTAGTGAACAGACAACTCTTACATACGCAAATGTGCTTCAAAACTTCAAGTGCGATGCGAGTTGATTGAAATAATCAGACTGCTGATGTTTATGCATTTGCTGATGAATATGCACTATGCTGGCGTTACATGCAAAAATATAGAAAATATTCAACGCAGAGCACTCACTATAATGTTTAGTTTTCATTATCTTTGTTTAAATTTCTTTACTTCTCTAGTCACGTTCATACAAAAAAAAAAAAAAAAAAAAAGAATTTGCATAAGTATTCGCAGTCTGGGAATAATTACTCGTAATAAATGTTCAATGTTAATTATTTATTTTCTCAAATTTCTAATAGAGTCAGAAGATTTTTATTTAAAAATTATATTTATTGGAGTTTCTAATAAAACTAGAAATAATCACTTGCGATAGATATTTCGTGTTAATTTTTTTTCTTAAGTTTTCAATAAATCCGTATGTCTATTTCAAGAAGTGAGAACTTGTGACTTATACATTTATGTTATTATTTTTATAAAAAAAGTTTGTCGATCGATTCGATTGTTCGTTATTCGTTTGAAAATTTCAAATGGCACGAACGAGATACAGATATAAAATATTACGGTCAATAATTGGTAAATCAGAAATCACATTAATAAAGAGTAATGATCATTGTCCGTAGTCTGTCGAAATCTAATATTTACTATAGGTGTATCTATAAGTATCAATTTACATATTATCACGCACGAAATTGAACAGTCAATTAATCATATGTACATTAATAATTGTAGATGATAATACATTGATATACATTTAGTGTATTCGCATCATTATGGATATTCATTTATTCAAAACTTATTCAAGTATACATAATGATAAATAAATGTTGAACAACACGTACAATGCGGCCTCGATTATTAGTAAGAAAAATTGGCAATAGAAATCTTTTGTCTTTGTTTAAATTTGTGCAACTTCTGCTTCTGTCTAAATAGAAAACAATATTAATTTTGACAAAAAATATTTTTAAACAATGAAGTAAAAGAGAAAAATCTGAAATAGTTTGATTGTTCAAAGCGTTAACAAAGTATCTGCAAAATAATTAAAAACCAATGATCTTCTTTCGTATGAAAACAAAGGTATTCGAAATCGTAATAACGAAAATTCTACAGCAATAATTTACAATTATGGTATGCGTATATTTCGTCCAACAAGAGGAATAATATAGTATTAAATAGTATTTATGTCCAACAAAAAGTTTCGATTTAATGTTTAATTTAAAATTAAAATTAAAATAATTCAAATTATACGTAGATTAAAAGGTATCGACGCACTCAACGCATCACAGTATTTCCAAATTGCTAGAATCTCGTAGATTGTCCCGAAAACGTCCAGTGTCTCTGAATAAAGTCGCAGTGCATGAAAAGAATTTTACCATACGGAATAGGTAACACGTGTGAAACTAAACAAGAACGTGCAAACGTAACCAACTGAGATGCTACTGTTTCTGTTGCTCAAATAGATTATTTTGATGCCTCGAACAACACAGTTGATCGACTTCACCGCGATACGATTTCTCTGGCCGGGGAGTTCTTCTAGGATACAACTTCGCCGGCTGAGTTGCATAAACTTTGCGAGTAGTGTGTACTTTTGGAGTCATCAGCCGCGTGTAACGCTCGCCCTCGAAAGCTCGAACGAGAGGACGAACTTTCTCTCTTTTTCACGAAAACCAGCTCCGCCGGTTATGAGTAGAAGCAACGAAATTAAATTATTCGGTTGACAAGTACACGGTGATCCGGCCTTTGTACACAGAGTTCGCCGAACTCTTCGCTTTGACGTTCGTTGTATCGATATTCGCGTCCGTGCGGCGATTGACATTTTCTTTTTTCGTGCGTCGCTCGTTTGATCTTTGTTTTCCCTTGTTTTCCAAACAAATGGAAGATAAAGAAAGCAGAGGCATGATTTGCGAACCATCATAATACTTTTCTGTTTCCTTGGAATTTCACAACTACTCGCAAATATTTTCAGAACGAAATCCAATTACAATAATTGGAATCATTGCGAATGAAGTAAAAGTTTTGCAAGTTTTGCGTCTGTTTTGCAACATTTATTATGAAATGATACTTGTGCAGAATGCAGGTTGAGTTTTCGAAATGTAAAATAGACAAAAAATTCACTTACGTCGCTTTTATGTCAAGTGATTCGAATAATTACGTGCCAGCTATCACACGCTGCAAAAAAAAAAAAAAAAATTAATGAAACGGAACAAATGATAAATTTTTTTTCACGATACTCCGTTTTCGAAAAGGTGGATTTTGAAATTGTGTGAAGTGTACGTATTTTAAGAAGTGTGAATACATTTTCTCGAAGACCGTATTTAAAAACCTTTTATTCTTTATATTTTATTTATTTTCTTTTTTATGGAGAGTTGCATAACACTCTGTAGAACCATCACGCATTCATCTTTTGAAACTAACATCTACACTATCGATTCTGCTGAATCGTTCATGCAACCGGAACGTGCCATATCTGTCGTCCCCTGACAGAAGAAAATGTCACACTAAAAAAGGACACCAGAAAGATAGATAAAGGAAAGGGAAGGGAAGATAGAGTTGTATTCCTAGAATCGTATTTTATTCTTAGATGTAATGATTTGTATGCATCGTGTATTTGCATGCTATTTCTCGTACCAGAAAACATTTTTTCTTTTTCTTTTTTTCTTACGTAGATCGAATCATTTCCTTGTTACGAGGAGAAATTATTCAGGTAAAACGGTGTGATCAGTTGAGGTATTTCAAGTAAATGCCTTCGTTAAGGAGGATTTCTGATTGCATTCCAGAAACGATGTACGTATCTACAGATCGTTTGAGCTGCTCTAGGAATTTTTAATTAAACAGTCATTCCGATAATTCCGATTCTTTTTTCGCGCAGAATGCCACTAGAATCCGAGCTATTTAAAATAGAATCTACAGTCTTGCTTCAAAAAGTCACATATTATATTTTATTCGATATTTCACGTTCTTGGTAATTGTTTCATTCTCCTCTACAAATCGTTTTCTAGTGGAATATTTCGTCCGTGCGTTTCAATTGAAGTGAGTTCTCCTTGCAATCGCTTGAAATCGTCATATTCTCGCGATTTGATATCAATTTGCTCGTCGAGCATGAAATTTGAAGCAAAGCACGTTAATTAATTCAGTCGATTAATCGCTGAAAATTATGTACAAAACGACTGATTATTATCTAATATTTACATTTATATAATACGTTCAACATTTCGCTAGAAAGCAGCCGATCGATTATGAAATTATAATTGACTGCCGTTAAAAAGTGTTTAACGCCAATGTTTCATCGATGTAACGCTGTTTTTACGAATGTTCATAAAACAAAGAGAATTATATACGAAACGAACTGATTTCAATGAGAAGCGAATCAATCGATTACAAAATTAATGATTAAACATTTATCAAACATGATTATACATAATTAATGATTAAATTATAAATTCATAACGATTAAACATTTATTAATGACTCAATTAAAGAGTATTTAGCAGCAACGTTTCATCGAAGGTCCAGATAAAATAAAATTTCCAAATTTCGGATACCAACCGTCAGTTTCAAATATCAATTTCAAGTACCAATTTTTCATAAATGACAAAAATCATCATCGCGATTTCGTACGATTATTAAAGTGAACGATTTAACAATTTCGCGCAAAGTCTTCAGCAGACAAGTAATTTCAAATACCAATTTTTCGTAGAGAAAAAGGTACTAATTCTTAGTAGAAAAAGAAAACTGGTTGCAAATACCAAGTACCAATTTTTCGTAAGAAGCAAAAATCACTCGTGACTTTGTACGACCGATCCTTTATCACTTCGATAGGTAAAGTAAACGATTTAACAATTTCGCCCAAAGTCTCCAGCAGACCAGTAATTTCAAATACCAATTTTTCGAAAAAAAAAAGAAACCTGGCTACAAATTACCAAGTACCAATTTTTCGTAAAAGACAAAAAATCACTCGCGATTCCGTACACGAAACGGTACTTTTATCACTTCGATAGATAAAGCGAACGATTTAACAATTTCGCGGAAAGTATCCAGCAGACGTTCACTGCTGCAACTGCTGGTGACCATTACCTAAGTCCCACGGCCTTTAATTGATCTCAATTAATCCGGGAGGACGAATAATTCCAATATTCAGGTGGGGGTGGGCCGGCTTAACTTTAATCTCAATTTGTACGCCCCGGTCCCTGGATGGCGGTGTTTACCCAGTGTAAATCTATCCGTGCACGGCATGTAACAACAACACTCGAACAAAGTCTCGTGGAACGCGCGCAATGGTAACCTTTATCAAGGCGACCGGTATCCCGAGGAGTGTGCTCAGGACTTAGCTCTCTGTGTTGAGAGAAGTTTCACTGCGTGAAAAGCCGTTGCACAACCGCGTCCTTACCCTCCTTCGTAACCCTCTTCACGATACTTACGTTTAATCGTAAAACAAGGTACGCGATGTATCCGCACGCTCTTATACACCGAACCTACTTTCGTATGCTCTACGCTCGCCGGTAAGTGCTCTAAATTATCCGAGCACCTGCTGTACGCTGCTGGGTGTATACAGGGTGCGCCGATTCAGCTGGTACACAACCGGGCTATGGGTGGATTTTTCGATGAGGGGACGAAACGAAAGTATGAAATAAATACGAGTTTCTCGTGAGTTTGGGACTCTCGTGATTTGCCAGGAAATCGAGTTCGAATTTGGTTAACTTTGAAACACGAGGGAATAACGAATTTTGAAAATAATTGACTCTTAGTTTCTGGGGATAATTTTTCAATCATTCAACAATTAATTTCAATTTTATTTGGATGAGCAATGTTTGAGTATCTTGAGAAAAATTCTCCACATCGCTTTAATCCTTTGACTTTGGTTAAAATTTCCGACAGAGACATTAAAGTAAAAAAATAGGAACACTTTATGTCGCAGTGGAGTACGGAAGTTTTTATTTATACATTTTCCGAAAAATGATTTAAAATCGTTTCACATCTGTTCTAAGAAATTTCCAAGAAAAATTGTAAATTGATCGTTTTAACCCAGTTAAACTGTTCAATATTCGCTCGCATCCAATTGTTATCGTGTCACATCCAAAAAAAAAAAAAAAAGAACTCTGAAACGAACAATCGATATTCTATATTTTCGATTTATTTTTTCAAAAAACAGTCCACACTCTCGGTTGTGTCGCTGGCACACTCTGTCTAATGTATACGTGCGAGCAACCGATGAATTTTCTGTCGACGCGAGGCGCGGAAAACATTTCCCCGACCGCACAAAAGGGGTGTCCTGAAAACGAAGGAGCGGTAATTGCCACGAGGAGATCACGTTGCTCTAAACCCTCTTCGAATTTTTTCCAATGCGCTGTCGCGCCGTATCGTTGCCCGATCGGTCTCTAAAAATATTTTATGAAGTCGCGACGAAATTGGTCCGGGGTTCCCGGTTATGGAAAATCATTCGAGTCTTGAATTTTTATGCCTTTTTTTCTGTCTTCTTTCATCTGCCTCTCTCTCTCTCTCTCTCTCTCTCTTTTTCTCCGTCTGTTGTGGTTCGTATTGAAAGGGTTTCGACGGAGACTCGAGAGCCTTTTAAAATTGAAAAGGGAACGACGTATCGGTGAAGAATGTTTGAGGTATTGGTTGTGTTTTCTTCTTTTTTTCTTTTTCCTTTCTTTCTTTTTTTTTTTTTTATCTTTGCCGTGGAAATGGTGGGCCGCGATTGAATCGTATCGCTGGAACCGTTCCGACCGACGACGTGTTCAATTGGAAAATTCTGTCTTGCAATGACAGGAGAAAATACGTTCTATTATGGGACATAAAAAGTGTTTGATTCGATCATGGAAAATAAATATTATAGTTGCGATTTTGTTATTAACGTGCTGTCGTCAAATCTTTGATGGAAAACAATTGGTGATTTGTCGTGGATAAAAGCAGGAAAAAATTCATTGCGAAATTGCTAATTTTTATCGATATATACTTATCTATTTATACTCAACACCTCGTGAAACTTGTACGTTTTGTCTGCAGAACACAATATCTGACTTTTATGAAACAATTGTAATGCAATTGAAATGTGACGAAAGCGCATATACAGTATCAAACGTTTATATTATTTATTTAAAAAATAATCATCGTTTTAAAATATTTAACAGAAATATAAATATCGTATTTAAATTCAGTCATTTCTAAAATATATATCTTGTAATTTGTATGTCGTGTCACTGTCGAAAGATCATCGGAGTTAAATGCGAATATAGTAATGATTTAATAAAGCTTCAAAGAGCGTTAGAAAAATATGTGTCACGTGGTAGGAAACGAGCTCGCTGCATCAGTGGGTCAGATTGGAATTAAAATATGTGTAAAAATTGACGAAAAGAAGGTACGTCATCAAAGTTGAGAAATCGTGTTATCAACTTCATTTACGCATGGTTTGCCGTGACATTCAACCTTTTAAAACCATTCTCTCTTAAAAGTTTTCTTTCGACGAAGATAAACGGAAACATAGCAGAACACGCTTGAGATCCCTTCTTATTTCGAAGAATTTCAGTTTTTCCCCGGCAATTCTTCCCAAGGCGTGATAAATTACTTTGATCCCGCTCCGATTTCTATAAACGAAACCCATTAGCATTTCTCAGAGATTCCCTGCAGGATGTATCAAGTCGTCGGATATGATTTATTCGAAAATTAATATCGCGAGAAAGCGTTGCCGGTTACTATTGTTTTATGCTTGACTTTCATTAGTTCTCGTGGGATGCGACGTTGAAGATGACAATTATTCTACGTTTCGCGCTTATAAATCATACGCGTCAACGTACCGAGGTAAATAATTACAATAATTGCCGTACGTATACTTTACGTTCAGCGTTTGAGATTTCGTTTGTAAATTCGCCAACGTCTCCGGAGAAGCATCGAAAGAATGATTATCAATCGTTAAACGTCGCTAATAAAGTAGGAAGAGATTACAAAGTTTAATTTTGCATTGGCGATGAAAATATATTTTCAGTGCTCGAGCCACACGTTCCTTCGCTTGTGTGTATTCGTTTGAATTTCACGTGAGTCGACTGCAAGATGAGCAAGTTTTTGCACATAGTATATCTCAGATGTCAGGATTGAAACAATCGTGCTTGCACAGAAAGATTCGCTGATTAAAAGGTGACTACTACCACTGAAGTCTTGGAAATGATTAAGTTTCAGAGGGGGTAGCAAGACAGATCAAGGTTTCCCTTAAATGCGAAATGGTATTCTTGCGTAATCTTCTGTTTAAAAAGAGAAGGAAGTCATTACACCTGTTGATTTCTTTCGCAACTTCCTCTTCTTCTTCTTGTGCCGACAGTGTATAGCACAAGAAAAATCCGCGTAAAAGGTATTTTTCATTGTCAGAACCTTTTAACCTTTTTCAATATATGTATAATCGTTAAAGTACAAACGACGAACTATAGCTTAATATTTAGAATTATTTTGCATACGTTAACGCCTGAACTACGAATAGAAAAAAACGACACAAGAATGAACCTAGCTTTTATATTCACTGTCAAAATGAAAAATTATGAATTGATCGTTTTTGGCATTAATATAAAAAAGATCATATCATGGAATTATTTTCGTTTCAATGAATCACGTAACTACAGTAGGTCAAAAAGAAAAAAAAAAAATTGACGCACCTAGTTTTTTTGGCGACATTTTTATGACGATCACACATCGACTGACGTTTCCATGAATAATTAATTACATACAAAAGTGCACAAGTAGTTTCGAATAATGAGTTATATTATTATATATTAATGGTACAAAAAATATAAAGAATTCGAGAATTAGAAAAGTATTGACACATTCGTAATTTCAATGCTTAATCCGCATTTAGTGGCGGAATATTGTTAGAAAAATTACGAAATATCCTTTTACAAATACTGGAATGTCATCGAATGGTATCGCGCTAACAATAAATATTAGGAAAAGACGTTTGTCTTTAAACAATTAAAAATATTTCATGCATGGAGCTGCATAAAAAGATTATTCGTACGTCAAAATCTTTTTGATTCTCGAATTCTCATATTGAAAATTGTTACTTTTGTACGTATAAATAGCAAACTATTTGCGTCAATGTATCCATATATTCGTTTGCCACGGAAATATTGCCAAGAGAAACCCAGACGTGCCAATACTTATTTCATCCACTGCGGTTGTAGTTACGAATTTGCACGCGTTCTTTCGACAGCCGTCTAACGATACAGTTTAGGAGGGCCTCGCGTCGATAAGGTAATTACCAGCGAAATTAATTACGCCAATAAATAGACGGAGGTGGAACTTGTTCCGTCGGCATAGAGCGAGGCAAGTTTTCCAATTTTCTCTGGCGCGGAGAATCGCGCGCGGCCGCGACGCAATATCGTCGCGCATCTAGGATCAGTTTACGGTCGCTCGTGCACAACTGTTTTGCCGTCGACTGAAACGAACAAGCAATAAATAAACGCGCCGCGGACACCGGTAATGCTCTGCTAAACGTATATACGAATTACCGCCGTCGTAGAAATAACGTATCTGGCAGATAATGCGGAACAGGAGACGGTAAATTCTGGTGACGTTTCACTTGGAGGCGTGGAAACGTAATGGGCGCGTGGCATGGGTCAAAGGAGAAGAAAAAAGAAAAGAAAGAAAGAGAGACAGAGAGAGAAAAAAATAAGATCGGGAGAGAAATGATGAATTTCGAAATTCTGCAATTTTCTCTCGCCAGACTGGCCCCACTCCGGAACTACTACATATGCCGTGGTTCTCTCGTAGGATGTTAACTTTTCACAACGATGTAACTTTGTTTCCGGCTTATTTTACGCCTGGCTTTGCATCGAGGCACGCTCTCTCTCTCTCTCGTTCGAAACTGATAAAAAGTTTCTCTATTAGATGCGTATAACTCTCATATAAGTTTACTTTAAAGCGAAACTAATCAGTGTGTGTTTTTCACGAAGCTGTTCACGCTGGAGTTAAGTGGCAACAAATTGGAACTCTGACTTGAGAATTCTGCTGGGTAAACAGTTTCGTGTCTGCTGGAGGGACAATGGGGAGGATATAAGTACTCAGATGTTTGTCCTTGTCGGGAGGGAAGTGGATGGTGTAATTGCAACGAAAATGTGTAATCGATCGAGTTAATTGTGTCTGCAAATTTTCTTGGAGACACTTTTAGAAGATGTTGATTAAAGACGAAACTTTCATTGTGTTATAATTGACTGTGATAAATATTAGAGGAAAAGAAAAAGTATTTCGCATGATTACAGATGTTTGCACGTGTCGATTAAAATGGAGAAGTGATTAATCTCGTGAACAATTTATAATCGCAGTAGGATTTTTCTGTAATGTACAAATACCATGTTGTGTTGGATACACAGTGTACTATAACAAACAAATTCTCTTTATCGCGCAAATGTGCGTACATGACGGAATTATGACTTTCGAATCAATTCAAGGAAAGCATCCATTCGTACGTTATTTCTAGAATAATATAAAACGTAGGTATAAATTAATTCATTTCGTTTCTTATTTTATTCCAAATAAAAGTGATCAAGTTCAGTTTGAGTTAAGCGACGAAATTATCGATATATCTGTACGATTTTTGCCAATGTCGTTGCAACGAATTCTATCTTGCGATGGAGCACGAAACGAACTAATGAAATTAAAACTTAAACATTCGTTCGACATGAAACGCATGAGAATCTCGATAAATGCACGCGCGTTGTTTCGCGTTTTGTTGTTGCATGCAACTTCCGACGCCGCGATATTTCGCCAACAACAGCCGCTTTCGTAATATTTCACACGACGCGCTTACATAGAAACACAATCAGAACGGATAATGGCCGACACGAATTGTGTTATTAAAAATTCCTAATGAATTGTCAGACTTGCTATAACTCGCTTCGACCGTACACGCCGGCGGCTAGATACATCGTTGTCAAATTCACACTGTCAACATTGCCTTGCACCAATGAAAAAAGGCTTTTGGCCTCGTGTGAATCACGTTTATTCGATAACGTGTACACCGATGCGAGTCCTCGATGGAAAATTCCATTTTTAGGTCCCCTGCGCTATCTACAGGTGTAAATAATAACTTCGCGCGATGGTTGCAGGTGTAGAATTTTTACGTTCTTGTAAATTGTCGCATCACGCGGGTATGCATACGAACAACGGAAAAAAAAAAAGAAAAAATGAAAAAAGAAATTAGAACGCTCATATTTTATATATAAAAAAAACTAGCAAATGACTATGGAAATTTATGCTTTTATAAACATAATTTTAGTTGATTGAGAAGTTACTTAAATAAAATTGTTTTGGTTAGTCATTTTTTTATTCTACATGTTTTAACTAATATTTATAACAGCTAATTATTGTAATTTTTAATATTTGTGCACGTTTAAATTACTTGCACTTTACTTGAATAGTAAAACAATAAATATAAATGAACAGAATATCAATACGAGAAAGTATTAATTTGCGAATCACGAAAATTATTGATTTGCCAGAAAATTATATTTTCTTTAAACTTTAAAAAAATTGGCAACTAAAATTTTATTCACAATAACTTATAAAGTTATTATTGTTTAATTGTATAACATATAGAACTATATAACTGATCACATCTTTTTGATAATTATACGCTATCCTCAAATTAATTGAACAGGATCAGGATCACTGATATGTCTCCAATTATTGACAATATATCAACCTTCAAGCGACAAAAATCTATTCAAAGCAAAAGATAATTCTTTTTTTTTTAAATAACATCACGTTTTCGATATTTTTTTGTATGCAGAAGTTAGGTGCTCGAGACTTCAATTGAATATCGTTATATAGTTAAATTACAATTTCATTTTTATCAATCTATCGTGAGAAAATTGTTTCGTGTGCTGATTTATAACTTTGATCAATTATTCAATTTACAGAGAACGTAAACAAGTAATACACAGATGTTTCATTTTTTATACAACTCGTTAAATATTCAAATGAAAATTGTGATTCTGATGAGGAGACACTTGACGTGTTTATGATTCAAATTTTGCATCCGATTCGTTGATTATAATGTAATTAGTGGGGAAAAAACCTTTGTATCGATGAATAATTCATATTGTTCGCAATATCGACGAATTTGGAAAAATTTTTTAAATAACAAGAATATTGATTCATCGGGTGATCTAGTATTTTTCATTCAGCCATCTTATTGATATAATAAGACGCGTATTGATAAAAGATCATTTTAATATATATATATATATATTATATATAATATATATATATTTATATTATATATAATTTTATATTAATTATATAATTTACTCTCCTATTCTATATATATATAAAATATAAAATATTATATCAATTATATATAAAATATAAGTAATAAATTACTAAATCGATAAATAGAACAAAAACAATAATATATAAAGTTTACAATAATATAATATTTTAATATATATATATATTTTCTCAATTGCGATTGACACTATGAAACTTGAAACTAATTCCTTTGCATCTTCTTCAAAAGTCCCAAAACACGTCTTTTCCTTCGAATCTTCGTGAAACCATCCTGTTACCATTCAGCTACACTAATACTTCTCATATTTTCGCGTCGTCGTCAAAAAATAATTTCCAACCCCTCGCGCGCGCCGGCAACGTGAAAACGAGCAGACGATTAACAGTCGTGACCGTGTCGATACGCCAAGCCGGCAGTATCGTACGTTTTAAACGAGCAAAGCAATCAACCGGACACGCACGCATACGTAAGTAAGTATGACGCTCTGTAACCAGCGTTTGGTTGCATCTACCACTGTCAATACGATCCACAATGAGGCTCGATCGTAATAACCACCGAGTATTAAACCGGCACCCACCTGCGGCAATGCGTCGGATGCAGAATAATCCACTTGAAACGAAACGACCGCACCGTGATAAAGTGGGTACTAAAGCGGCAGCGGCGGGCTGAAAAAAGGAAGAAGAAAAAAAAAATCGCGGTACAAGGAGCCTATTACAGACACTTGTCCGGCAAACGCTTGCAAGTTAAAATTCACTCCGACGTCCCTCTCCACTCTTCCCATCCTCTCTCTCTCTCTCCACCCTCCTCGTCAACCCCATCGCAATCTCTCGGAACAAGCTTTTAAAGAGTTTGACGACGGGATTTATTTATCCGACCCCACCTGGACCCGGCCACCGCTGGCTAGCTCGGTATTTATTTTGTCCGGCGCGCCGGATGAAACGGTGACTACTATTACCTGAAATAACTTGTTTCCTTGCGGCCGAATGAAAGAGCAGTTTTCCGCGGCAGCGGAGAGAGAGAGAGAGAGAGAGAGAGAGAGAGAGGAGAGGGACCGTGAAAATTGAACAACGTGGAGAGTGTATAGAATTTCAGAAAGCATCGTCGTCCACCCGGTGACGCTCTGAACCAGATAATAGTTTTTCCAGCGATTGTGATGCCCCGGCGAGGAATCGACAGCCGAAAAGGGAATTAAACAAAAGGCTATATACGTTCGCGTTTATTCGTCTGCAACATGTGAAATTATACGCGATAGAGAGAAAAAAAGAAAAAAAAGAAACAAACACAGCGGAGATTTATTATTAAAGTCTGTGCATGGTTACCATTTGAAACATCGGGACACATTTTTTTTCCTCTGCCGTAGCATATGCCGGCGCGCATTTTTCTCTCGGAATCACATCGATACGCGACGATCACCAGTTTCGATTTCATTCTGTATCATTAAGATCCGATATTAAAATTATATATTCGCGACTCTGTACAAACATGTACAATCTAATAACAAATATCGCATCTTCTCAGATTGTCAAACCGATTATCAGATCGTTTGACGATCGTGTTCTTCTTTGTTGCGCAAATTCTCTAAATTCGAAATTGATGAGGTCGTCTCGAATGGCTTCATAAATTGTTTCAAAGTTTTCAGATTCCAGCTTTGCACAATAACATAAACTTCTTTCCACACCTGGTGCAAGTTTCATAGTTTATTCGTCGATAGTTCCATCGTTGATCAAAATCACCAAACATACCTACAGAAGCTAATTTGTCCGGCACAAGTTTCATAATTTATTCGTCAACGGTTCCACTGTTAAAATAAAATCACAACGCTACAGAAACGTAGCGTCGAATTGCGCACGAATCGCCACCGTTTATTGATTCGTCATTTTCGTCGGTTCGCACTCGTGGAAACTTCGACGGATCGTCGGACGAATCGGCCGTGGCTCGACGTCGATGTCAACGCGCGTAACACAGCCTGGTCGATTTTCCAGGCTGGTTATCGATTTCCGCGGTGCACGCCGACAAACGCGCTGGCGAGATCACGCGGCTGAAACTGGCTGATGTCGGAAACGTATAAGATCCATTTCGCGTGCTTTTCAGCGGTTGACGTGGAAAGGGTCGCGATTTACGCCGAAGCTTTTTCTTTGGTGGCTCGAAGGGGATAGGAAAGGGTGATAGGGGGGAGTGAAAGTCGATGACCCCTTGGAAACCGTGGAAATCTAATAGACCGCAAGCGAGGATGAGATATTGGCTTCAGGATCAGCCTCGATCGATGCCCCGTAACAGTACTTACACAAGGCCACGTCCGAGTTCAACTTCATATCCGCTGCCGAGTTTTCTCGTTTCACCAGCGGACCCGCCGCCGATTTTATCCCGATTCTTCCCACTTGTATCCCTTCTCCGGCAAGCGGCGATTAAATTAGCAAACTGCTGGCCACCGAAGATTTCATCTCGGTTAATCGATGGTGATGATCCGGCGTTTGAATGCGTTTCTCGCGAGGTGGAACGAAAATCAGAGAAATGACAAGGGGGGAGGGGAGAGGGTGAAAAAAATGTAGAATCCTCGCCGCTGGTCCGTCTCTTCGTTTCGAGGAGTTTTGCACGTTTTCTGTCGACGCCGGTCTGAAGAGGATGTCGGTGACTAATGACGTTGAGGCTCTGACCTCTGACCTTAATTTACCATGCCATCCCTAATCTCGTCAGTCGTCGATGTTTTTCTTATTTCGTGGATTCTGTGGACATTGCTTTTCAGGGAATTTCGCATGGGTTTCTCTTTCGTGCGTGGTATCGCGAAATGTAGAGAGTGGAAATATCTCGTACATCAAAGAAGTCTTTTATCGTGGTTGGCGTCTGATTGCAAATCATGTAAATTCAAATTACATTTAATACTAGAATTATCGAAGCGATCGAAATGCGAAATGTTGGAAATTTTATGGATCTGAAATAGTGTATTTTTGTAGATTTAAATAATTTTTCGCAAAATGTATAAATAAAAGTTATTGTGTTATATTGTAAGGACTCGCTATTTTTTTTTTTTTTTTGCTTCAATATAAATTTTCCGCTTTAATCGTTGATAGTTTTAATGTTAATAGAATACTTTACGCACTATACTTTACGCTAAGACTTTTCTAGTTTACTTGGAAAACTTGGAAGAAAATATCCAAGATCAATTACTTTTCGAGAAATCTGGTAACCGTGTAAATTGGTATGCTAGATCATGATCATACGATATTTTTTAAAATATAATATAAAATTTTATATATAATATTATATAAAATTTTTTATGCAAAATTTTATATAAAATTTTAATATAATATAAAATTTTTTCAATATAATTATATTAATAAATAATAATTAATAATTAATAATTAATAAATTGACACGTTAATAATTAATAATCGATACACAATTTAATATATGTTTTTAATAGAAAGAATGATTTGTTTTTTCAACAATCAATAATCAGAAATGTATAAATGAAAATTTTTGGCGTGACAGTTTTTAAGCCTCGCCCTTCCCTTTCAAGTCGCGTAAACATGTTATATTTTGTAGAGCCGTATAAAGCAAACGCTTACAAAGCGTAGAGCGCGATTAAAAACAACTATCGTGCGCAGGGAAATGAGAACTTCTCTGCGATTTTTGTTCTTCTTTTGCCCGGTGAGCTCGCAATAATGTAACTAGTTAAACTCTCAATCTCGCAACCCTTTGTAGAAGTAACCTTGCTCCTGCTGTTTTATTTATATTTACTGCGCTGTAAAATTAAAGAAATGCCTGTAGCAGTTATTGTATCAACAGTAGCTCACTGCTTGTTGTCATTTATAGGACAATGACAACAATTGCGCGCGAATCCAATTTGAAAAAGAAGCTGACCGAAAGAGATTAAACGAAAATTTGCAAATAGAATGAGAAATTAAACCGAGTTAATTAAAACGAACGAAAGTTAAACGAAAGAGTTTGTAGATAGTGACACGCATCACATTAATGGGTTACTCACTCGTTCCTGTTTTGAACAAATTTTTCAACATTCTCACAGTTACCTGGACACTTACAGAAAATTCTACGGAAATGTGTTCAAAAAGCGTTGAAGTGAAAATAAATTATGCGGAGAAAGGTAGTGAATATACGGAGTGGGCCGTAAATTCGTGGCACAAGTGGCATAAAATGAAAATCAAGAATGACAATATTGCTTTGCTAGCTCCTTGAGAAAATCGAGTTTGAAACTTGTCAAGTATACGTGAACTTGGCTAATTTCCAAGACAGAGGTAGACAATTGGCAGGAGATAATTCTACATCTACGGACAAGTCGAAAAATGTGGAAACGTTTCTGTGTAAGATCTCGTTTGGAGAATATAGAATTTGAACGTTGCCCTTTCGAAATTCGCCTTTAAAAACGAGATTTCGAAAGAAGAACTTTTAATTTACTTTCACACTTATAAATAAATAAATAAACAAATAAATAATTTCCTGACGTTTCCTTTTCCGACCGAGAGAATTAATCAGATTTACGCACGATACAAATTTTCAATTTAAATTTTTTCCAAAACCAAACCTCCGGTACAATTCTTCTTCCATTCTTTTGAATTTCGAATCGTGAAATCTTTCCGACTTCACTTACACTATTGGTTATGATTTATGATGTACACTGTCGGTCAAAAGTTTAATCATTACATATGTTACGAAAAGAGCCTCGATTTTTTTGAAACAACTTTATTCAAGAATGACGAGTTAACAGGAGTTTAAAATACCGATAATATTTCGTCGCGTATATGGGGACTTTCAGAAGTGACTGTATATGTTTATTACGAAAGGAAAACTTTTAAATTCCGTCGTTGTATATTTTCTATGAGAAGAAGAAAATATTTACAATCTAATATACATACAACATCTATTTATTTTACACTCTTTCACTTTGTATATAATAAACGGTTGATTCATTCTCCTAGCGGGCCGTACTATAATCGTCACTGTTATCGTTCATTTTCGCGTCGATTGTTTCTCCGACACATCGGAGCCGAAACAGCCTCTTTAACGAGGAAATCGGTTGTTTCGCGCTGGTGACGCGTTATGCAACAAATGCACAGTTCGATTAATTGGGAAGGAAGGCCGTGGCGCATCAAATATTTATACGTACTGCGGATTTCGCCTAGATCGCTGGCCGTCATTTCGTTCTTCTCTCTCTCTCTCTCTCTCTCTCTCTCTCTCTCTTTATCTCTCTCTCTGCCGTCACGAGCACGCAGCCGACGAAATCGGCAAATTTTCCGCCAAGTCACGCGTAACGTCTGTAATACCCGTTCGTGGAAATACATCGCGAGTGCCAGCGAGTACGTTCGTACGTATCTCTTTCTATAAGCCAGGTGACTACTCGGCGAATAACGAAGACAAACGAGTGTTTCAATTTGTTGGAACGCGAAAAAGCGCGCCGCGAACTTACGCCAACCTGGACATCCCGTCGAGCGCGTTTTTACAACGGCGCGCGAGCGTCCTCGTTTTCGTTTCTCGGGTCTTCTCGTGCACTAGGTTATAAAACTCGCTTTTTTTTCTTTCGACATTTTCACAGCTGTAATATTTCCATCGTAAACTACATTTAATTACGGAGTGGCTAGTTCTAATCGAATATTAGAATCCCGCGAAAGTCAAACTGATGAAATCCATATGTTTTATCAGTTTGACTTTTGTTTTTCATTAATTTCCACAGTTGCAGAATCGATATTTGATATTTAAGGAACGTTTCTACTTTTCGTTGGTTTATTTGTCGAAAATTGCACGAATAAAGAGAACAGCGTTATCGCAACATCGTCATTTTCCTCTGCTTTTTAATCTGTGAGGTTGATCAATACGAAAACAACTCCTTTGTGGAGTCCGTTTGGACATAAAAATTGGAAGAGGGAACTAATCAAAGGAAATGTGAACGTTGGTTCGATTGTTGCAGAAATCCGAATACCAAAGACTTCTTTTGCATGTAATAAATGAAATATGTATCTTTGAATTAAATCAGAAGTGTACCAATACTATCATACAAGTATATCTATTTTTCTTTCACTCATTCATTCATTGTTCTGAAAATAAAACACACCGAGACACGTCGCATAAGGAGACGCTGGAAAAATATATCTGATAATACCTAAATACATATTTGGTGAAACGTGAAGCATTGCTTCGAAGGTATTCCAAAAAGAGGCGCCGATATTTTTTTGATTCATCGTACGTGGCTACGGGGCCGGTCATTGTAACCCCCGAAGCTTTACGATCAAAAACGAAAGCAAACGATCATACCGTGTCGCGCGACGACGTGAGCTGCGTCGGATGCACGATTCCCGGAGCAGAGAGACCGCAACGAAACGAGCAGTCGACAGCCAGCTGGAACAACCCCGTGTAAGCCGAGTAAAATTTCACTGAAAGTCTATGCGCTCGATAAATTTTGAGCGCGAGGACTTCTTTCGCCTTTCATCCGGCCGCTTCCGCTCTTAGGTTATTCCGACTGGCGTTACGCTCGGGACGTCGAACCTTTTTAAATATTGCCGCGGCCCTGACTATTTGATGGCAAAACCGGATACACGCCACGTGTGCCGGGGGGCCACGACGTGCTTCGACGCGACAAGTATCGCGATCGAACTCGGTGGACAATCAAAGAAGCTCTCTCGATTAATGTTTCAACCAAGCTCGGGCCCTTCCACCATTTGCGCTGGCAGCTGGTGTTCGCGGACCATAACGAGCGACCGAGCCGCATGCAAGAATTCATCGCTAACTTTTTCTCTTTCGAACTCGTGATACTTGTCATTTGTTTTGCCTGGGTCACGTTCAAATACACTTGAAAACTGAGAAAATGTTGCAATTTGCTTCTAGTCGTTTGGCAATGACTCTATTATTTGATGACTTACTCGATGAAATTGCAAAGAAACGCGCAATGAAATCTACCATTCGACATCTGGAACCTCATAGCGTGACGATTCTAAGAAAGATTATTTCAACCCACGTTTGTGTTAGTGGATCGAATGACAAACACACTGATTATTGATAGATTTAATATAAATTATGAAATACATATAATGTGTTTAACTCTCATCGATTCACTCTCTATCTCGTCTCTCATGCTTTGCGTCCATCTTTCCTATCACAACTGTTTTTCGTTACCATGCTCTCAAACATCTCTCTCATTCGTTCTTTCTTCTGTCATGAAATATAATATCAAACACTCAGATCACACTACACCACAATTATATGCACACTCTCAACACACTCATACTTCCATACAAACCATATTCATTCCACAATATGCAATTATCTGTGGTAACCACTACCACAGTTTGTTGCAATGCTCTTACAAGTTCGATCACAACGTTACGAGCTCTTGATGTTCGACCTCAATTTCTTGAAACATCCTTTCAGTATCTTTCATTCGACAATGTTCGACACGAGCAAAGAGCAATACACGCGCTCGCCAAATTGTTACCAAAGAAATCGTGCGGCCAGAGGTTAATTAATGTCAAAGTGTGTGATACTGCTACCGGCGTAAGTTCGAATTTCCATATTCGTGTCCTCGAGCCTTAATCAAGGGTTATGCGTCATCGTCTTCATACGCGGAATTATTAATCTTTATTTGGAAATATGAACTGGGAGCGAAGCCGTGAATGGGTATCAGAATGTCCCCCGCAGCGCTGATAAAGCATGGAACCGTCCACAATGTTGTAGCCATTAGTCTACGCCAACTTCGTAGGTACTTAATCTAGGTATTAGACTTAGCGTCAAGACGTGACATGAAGTTTCTCCTATTTTACGCAGCGGGTAATGCCGCGGGAAAAGGACGCTGGCTCGAAGTTTAGATGCAAATATCCTCAACGATTTCGCGAGGGTCATTCGGTTTCACAGCGAAAAAAGGACGCGGCGTGTATGTACGTGTGTCTATTGCTATGTTTGGATTTTCTGGCGAGGGCGTTGATATATTGTTTCAATCGTTACCTTGTGTACGAAGCATTTAAAAGTCAGTGATAATTTAAAAATTGTCTTGCAGCTAAAATTTATGTTCTCGATAATTGATTGTGTCTCTGTTGAATTATTTTGCATGATTATCGTACGTACGAGATGCCAGTTTGAAGATAGTTGGATCGCTTGAGAGTACGTCAACATTTATTTCTGATCAGACGTCATTTAGTTACGAAATTACAAGTAGTAATATTTGGAATGATTTTTAGATATTTCTTGGAATGCAATATTACAAGATAACGAGCAACCAGTTTCACGAAATATTTCCGCTGCTCTTAATTTAATATTGTAGCTCGTTACGGATACATTTCATTAATTAATTAATAACATATTCGCGATACGTGTTTGGAGCGTAAAAACAGATAGAAATCGCCGAACGATGAGTCCAGAAAATTTCTTTTCCTTTTCGACGAAATGAGATAATTTCTGCAATCACAAATTTACGCGAGTTTTATGCCTTCGTGCTTATCAGCAGATAACAGCAGACTGAACAAACAGCCGTGGCTGAACACAAACGTTAGTTAAAGCTTAATCGAGTCAGAGACGATTCTGACCAAGTTTCTCATTTTATCAGCAGGCCGACGTTTTCCGAGTTTTTGTAAACGTTTTCCATTCCGCGTGCTAGTTTTCCAAATTAAAACCCTTGGAAAATTAAATCACTTCTTGATTAACAAGCCCCCCGGCGAAACAATAAAAAAACGTTTCATCGCATTCGCCAATTTTTTTTCCAATCTACCAATACTACCAAAATATACTTCGTTCATCCTCACGCTACTTCATTCAATTCAAAGCGAATCTCACGGAGCCAGTTTTCGAGTTTTGTAAACGTTATCCATTCTATGCATTCTTCACCTGTATTGTTCTTAATCCTTCGATGATTAAATTATTCTCCCTAGCGAGAAGTGTTCGCCAATTTTCTTCCATCAATATCACTGAAGTATACTTTCATCTTTCTGCTGTTTTACTCAGTTTGAAGCGAATAACGCAGAGCGTTCATTTTTCGAATTTTATGTTTTTCTTTTTTCTAAATTGTTGTTGATTAAATTATTTTCATTGAATTGTTTTTATTTTTATTTTATCGAAGCTATTTTTGCTGAAATTATTTTAATGAAACAATAAAAAGTATTTCATCGTGTTTACCAATTTCCTTCCAATCTACCAATATCGGTGAAGTGTATTTTCTGCATATTTCGAAATGAATATCACACAATCTATATTATTCGAATTTTGTAAACTGTTTATTTATTCTCCCAAGCTGTTTTTAATCATCCGAGAGTTAAATCATTTCTTATTTGACAGGTCCCCAATGAAAGCATAAAAAGCATTTCTAATCGCTAACTTCTTCTAAACTTCTTCCAAACTAAATCACCAATTTTTTTCATTACTTCGCTCAATTCGAAGTGGATGTCACTAATTCTAAATTCGTAATAATCCACAGATTTAATCAACCAAGAAAAAGAACAATATCGATCGCCACTTGTTAACTTCTCTTAAAATTCTTTTAAACTAAATATTTATAATCGCTCCAAATGTTTATGATCCAAAGCAAATATTACAGAGTAATCAATTCTAAATTCGTAATAACCAAAATATCACTGACTCTAAATTCGTAATAACCGGAATGTTACTGACTCTAAATTCGTAATAACTCGAATACAGTCAGCTAAACCATGCGAGAAAGAACGATATTGATTGCTAATTTTTTTTTTTTTTTTTTTTCTTTTAAATAGACGCGACGACGAACGCAAAATCTTCCAGTAGATCAGTCAGCGGATGTAATGAATCGGTGGTGGCAAGACGCCTAAAAAGCATTCCATTACGATCGTTAATTTCTTCAAAAAATTCTTCCAAACGAAATACATCGCCCCTTTTTTCGTCACTTCGCTCAATTTGAAGCGAACTGTCGCAGAGTCACTGATCCCAAATTCGTAATAACCGGAGGATTCAGCCAGCCAAGAAGGCAAGCAAGGAAGAACGATATTGATTGCCAATTTTTTTTTAAAAATAGACGCGACGACGAACGCAAAATCTTCTGGTAGATCAGCCAACGGATGCAATGGATCGGTGGTGACAAAACGCCTAAAAAGCATTTCATTGCGATCGTTAATTTCTTCAAAAAATTCTTCCAAACGAAATACATCGCTCCCTTTTTTCATCACTTTGCTCAGTTCGAAGCGACCATCACAGAGTCACTGATTTCAAATTCGTAATAACCCGAGGATTCAGCCAGCCAAGAAAGCAAGCAAGAAAGAACGATATTGATTGCCAGTTTTTTCTCTTGAAAGTAGACGCAAAATCTTCGCCAGTGGGCGCAATGGATCGGTAGTATGGCAACGCCGTACCACCAGTACATTTGTTTGGGGGGCATTTGTGTCCAGAAATTATTGCCACGTAATGCCCGTCCGGCGAAAGTTGCGCGAACGGTTGGTCGCTAACGTTCGTCGTTTTTGCAAGGACAACGGGGATTCGGCCAAAAATAAAAGCTATCCGCCACCGCGTGGCTCCGGCAATTATCATTAGTTGCACACGCGCGCATCGTGCGGGAGCGAGTGAGCAAGCCAGCAGCGTCGCAGCGGCGACATTTCCGGCGGAACAGGGCAAATTCGGGTTGGAGAGAACACGTTCGGTTTCTTTTCAGCAAACGAAATCCGCAGGATCCCGATGGACGGCCGATAAGAAGTTCGTCGTCGACGAGGAAAGTTGATCGTTGCCTGGAAAATTATGTCCGCGCCCGCGCCTCAATTAAGGAGACGAAGTTAAGCGACCCTGGGACACCGGGACCAGTAGCGAGTTAATAATGGGCATCTATGAAAGCGGCCGCGACTCTGTTCCTCCTCTCCGGTGATTTATCGCGAACTGGCTTTAACGCGACCGGGGATCTCGCTCGGCTCGGAAATTTTATGCGATCCTGCGCGTACCGGCTGCGTCTAGAGATGGGATCGAGCATCTCGCGAGTAGCTTCTGCCCGTTGGATTCGAACTCTTTCTGGCTGTCTCCGACGGTGATATCCAAGCGACGGGCTCAGGATCGAAATTGGGGGATAATTTATGCCGCGCGAATATCTCTCTGTCGATGAAAAATAGTTTAGTCGTGGCAGTAATTATTGTGACATCGTAACGCATCTACTGAAGATTTTTGAATAAAAAAAATATATGTATGTTTGTACGAGTTACTTTTAGTGGGAAATGAGTTCAAATAAAACTAAAATTGTAAAATTGTAACAGGGGGAAAGAAACGGTGTGTATAATAATTAGAACGAAATTTATTTAATTTTTGTGGGATAACTTGAACAAAATTTTCGTTATAAGAAAACTTGCGACTGCCTGAGAGCATCAAAGGTTGCTAAATACTTTCTAAATAAATTTTCAGTAGTACGAACTGCGAACTTCGTAGTTTGTATATAGTTAGATTTTATCTGATTTGTGTTTCTTTATTCTGTGATATTTATACATAGCTATTATACTGCGATAATAGAATAATTGCCAAAATATTCCTTCTGTTTCGTTCGTACTCATATTTATTTCTTGCCAGGTTGTCTAGAGTTTGAAACTAGCTTCTGTAAAATTAATACATTGTACTCACTCCAATGAATCTTTTGCATACAACAAGTATTATATATTTCTCACGTGTACTGCAGTCGTGCATTGTGCTCATTCAGTGGATATATTCAATGCATCATATTCATGGATATTTTCGCTCTCGAGTAGTATTCGAAACGAAACTTGACTCGAGACTGAGTACACGTTGTACTTGATTCCATTCCTAGCTGCGTCGAACGTCACAGGAAACGAAGCGGCATGAACGTTCGAGCGAACAAGTTTGGAAACACCAGCGAACCGGCGATTTGCATGTGTCTGATTTAAGGAATGCGACAATCGAGGCGATGGAATTGACGTGGCTTTTAAGGACTGGAAGGTCGACGAAAATTAGGAAAGTTGCAGAAAGAATGAGGTGCATGTGGAATTGATATTTCAAAAGAGTCACGCGAGCCGTGCGATGAAAGAGAAACGTGGCTCGGCGTATAAAACGCCAGAGCGTTTTGCAAGAGCTTTTGGTCTCTTTTATGCCCTTTTTTCATCCCCTCGGTCCTTCCATCTTCGTCTCGGATGCGAGTTTCCACAAGAAATGAAAATTTTTACGATAATTCGTTACCTCGAAGTTTCACGTGGCCTAATTCGCCTCCCCGAGATTGATCGTTCCCGGTGTACAACTTTTCTTTCGATCTACTTCCCCGTCGTTCACATTGCATTATCTTGGTCTTTGTGTAAAAATTTATAAAGTGATATGTACACCGTAGCGTGATGAAATTCTCAGCCGGCGACATGAAATCCTTTTACTTTTGATCGTCGTGCAATTCGAAATTCAAAAGTTCGCAAGGTTTCAATAGCAGGCTACGACTTTGTTTGCACGCCGTTAAAAATGTTAAAATATGGAGAGAATGGAAATTAGATGTACTACCACGCACGGCCATTTAGAACTATACTGAGGAAAGTTTCGAAGAAAAATGGCATCGTACCATTTTGTACGTACAAGATCATTTATTTAAATATAAATAATTTCTATTAATATATTAATATTTATATATTTATATTAATAATTATTATATAAAAGTCGTCATGTCCATTATTATCTAAAATTCGTTTATTCTAGAAAATCACTCTTCAAAATTTAATCGAACGAGCATCGTCGACGTTTTCTACGCGTTTCAACTTTCGTTCTCTTGTCTTTCGTCTCGAGTTTGCCCGCTGTCCTTGAAAATTCGTTTAATTCTCCACTCGAGGATCAGATACCATTCGATTCGCGTGTCGACGGCGATTCTACGCTCCGTCAGGGTTAATCGCGGCGTTGTTCAGCCTTTCGTAGCCGCGTTCGTTCGCTTTCTGAAAGATTGCCAAGCGATGCACAACACGGTGTCGTTGAACTTGCCGTTGGTTCAGCCAACGTCGGTGACGCAACGCGACATCCGACAGGAATACATGCCCAGTCGCGGAAAAGTAGCATGTGGGCGACACGAAGGTGCAGGCGAGGCCGCGCGACGCGGCGATTTTCGCGCGGCGGGCGAAGTTTGAAGGATGATGGGTCGCTCGAACTCGACAATTTTCGCGCAAGTTGCGACAGTTTGTCTACGTCGCGCTATAGTATCGGGTAAAGTTCGCGGGCACGAATAAGCTGTTCCATGCCCGGTTCTCGCAATCTCGCCCATCGCGCCTTATTTTCTTTGGCCCCCGCCGCGGAAAAACATAGCGGCGCATTAACCACGCTCGCAGTTATTCCAAGAAGTTTAAGATCTTAAAGCTGCCTCGCGCAAAACTCCTCCTCCCCGCCCAAGTTTCCGTTATCGTAACTTCTTTTTACCTTCGATATTTACTGTTCCTCTCTCTCTCTCTCTCTTTGCGAACCACCGCCTCTTGGTGTAAGCTCGATTTTGCACATTCAAATCTACACATTTTAGAGGCGCGTAAAAAGATCGAACCTCGTCATCGTCACGATCGTCGTTTCCTTCGGGAACTATCGATGAAACGAACACGCGGTGAAAGAGGAGAATTCTTTTTTTAGTGTGCATACGTGTACGTGTGTGTGTTTGTGTGTTTGGTCGGGAAAAGAAATGATTAGCTGCTCGGATACGTGCTGGGTAGCGATCGACCGCATCCGGCGCATCGTTGGAATAGATTCGAATTTTGTCTGGGCATTGGGAGTGTGGCGGGAACGAACGAAAGAGAGAGAGAGAGAGAGAGAGAGAGAGAAAGTCGTGATTGCTTCGGCCGGAAGTACTTTCCCGGGGTAACGTAGAATGGATAACAGTCCCAATAAAATCTAATTTAACCTGGGAGTACAAACTAGGAGATGATACATTTTGTGGTCGACTGACTCGAAGTTGCGGCGTAACAGACGGAAAATAGGTCCTGCGAATGTGCTTGCTCTCTTTCTACGTGCAAATATACAGCGCACTTTTTTCCTGCCTACTCTCGCCGTTTTCTCGGTCAAACGCTGTCAGAAGAATGTGTTCCGCAGACGAAAATCGAAGAAAGATGTTGTACAAACGCGCGATGAAAGAATTGTAGGGGGCGGAAAAAAGAAACGAGCGATAACGAGTCAGTTTTTGGGGCACGCTGTATGAATACTTGCATTTAATAGTAGTGTCGCAATATTTCTGCAGCTCTCCAAGATCGCCTCACTCTCTCGCCCCACTAGACTTTTATCTTTGCAGGATAAAGTGTGCCAATACGCGTGACGAACCACTCCGAAGAATTAATTATTCATTCGTCGAATGAAAGCAGAATCCAAATGATTTTCAACGAGCAATAATAAGTTCAGGGAATGGTGAACATTTTTAAACGAAGTTGCAGTTGAAACGTCACCTTTTCTGAGTCTACTGGCAAAAGTTACGCCGGATAAATCAAAGACATGTACATATGTTGTACATCGTACATGATACAATAATAATAATGCACGTCGTTTTGTTGTAATTCGCGGGCTTGTTAATTATAATTTGTAATTACAATTTGTCGCTTTGTTCACCGTGTTTCCAACGATATTTGCTTCGTGTTAAAACACCCGCGCGCATATGTTTACAACTATAGAAAACACAGGCGTAGAGGCATTCCGGACAAATAGAAACAGACAGCGACTGCACATCCCACGGGGGTTATGGCTGTTCGGATACGATTGTAATTGGCAAGTCCATATCCTCAACACGTAATATCCTTCCTATCCGTTTCCTGATCCGGCTTTCATTAATTTCTATTTCCGCGTCGGTCTACGTCCGTCTTGGCAACTCGCAGATACCCAGCAATCGGTTTAACGACCTCCTCCGTCCAAATTCGCAAATATGTTCGCAATTTTATAACCACCCATCGATCCATCGTTTCCTTCCGTTACGAACTTATTCTTCCTGCTAGATTCTGCCGTTCTACAAAGGGAGCCGTCCGACGGAGGATTTGTTGTCAAAGTGTTTTCGAGTAATCGTTCACGGTGCAATGGGCTCATCCTCTGTCGATGGACGGATGGGGCAAACGTGCTGCTAAGTACGCCGATCGAAAGGAAATTATTTCGATATTTCCTCGAGGAAACGAGATATAGCCTTCCTTTGTATATTCGTTCTAATAATTTCGGTCTTGCCCGATATATTATCGGCGGGAAACATTTGTAATTCCTCGAACATTGGAAAGAGAATCTAACGAAATAGAATGAAACGTGATGTTAAGTAACTCTCGCGCCCGAGGCATCGGTCGTGTTTCGAAACGAAAATTCTCAGCAAGAAAAACGGTCTGAAGAAAAACGCGCTCTCACAAAGCCTGTGCTCGTACCTGTTTAAAAGTCAAAGACGGTCGGTAAGCAGCTTTCTCAAATTTTTCCTTCCCTCCCCCATGCAAATTGTTTCGCCGGGGCCGGGTCTAAGCAAAGGGGATGTTTTTGCGTGAATTTATTAACGAAGCTAATTGCTATTGTAAGAAGTAGCGGCCAGTCTTCCGGCACGCGTGATTAATCGAGCCTAAGCAAATCCGTAATCCTTCGTGCACTAACGTCGTTACAGTAACGTTGACATAGCGACGTGTTGCGTCGAGTGACATGGGACAGAAATAACCTCAACACGACTCACGGAAGCATAAAATTTCCATCGAAGACGTTAGAATAAAGAGAAAAAAAAAAAAAAAAAAAGTAATAGAAGAATCATTCAAATCTCTAAAAATACACTGTCTATGAAATTTCTAAGAAAAAAATTCGTTTCCATGATAGTTCCAGCGTTGATAAATATCAGTACCTCGTATTCTCGATCGTTTCCCACGCAGCCGTAATTTTTTCCGATTCATTATTTGTTATTTCGCGGAGAAGCCAATCTATCGGCAGTATCAATCTAACTAGTTTCGTGACATAACCGGAGACTGGAGTAATTCATCGACGTTGAGAACTGTTTCCGAGGGATCTCGGGGCGAAAATGAAGATAGATATGGTTTATGCGGCATGCCGGGCGAGAATAAACACTCTTTCGAACAGCTGCGGGTGGGTGGAGGTGGGAGGGAGGGGGCTGGGGTGAGGTGGGCGGCGGAGCAGTGTGTAACTTGAGTTTCACTTAATTTTAATTGGATCGCAGAAAGCAATATCGAACGGTATGGTTTAGAAATTTAATTAAGAGCAGCGAGTACAAGTTAAAGAGGTTTTAATTAGATGGCAAGCTTCTGATGAAAAGTGTTGTAAAGTTAAAGCTTGCTATTTTCGGTTCGCGGGCCGATGTTAAATTAGTTATAATCCAATTAGCTTAAAAAAGAATTCGACGGAATTCGCGCGTGCTTCCACCCCCTCCACCTCCTCCTCCTTCTCTCATTATGTACGGAACGTTTTAATTTGCGAACGTCGATTCGTCCTCAAACGACAGCGACGGAAAGAAATTAGCGGGGCGTTTTATCACCGAGAGGATAACATCGTGTTCGTTAATTAATTTTTATCCACCCGACCATCAATTCTTCCTCGTTTCCACCAGCCAGAGGAGATTCGCGCGTCGCCGAAAGGATCGCGTTCGCCATTCAAAAGTGAAATATTCCCGCCCGGAACTCAGATATTCTCGCTTTTCCTGCAAGAGTCGTTGCCATCCCCCCCACCCTCCCCCCTCCCCTGTTCCCTGCAATGTATCACTTTGAACGGCCGCGCGCCACGCGCTGATTTATCACTGACGGGCGTGTAATCAAATTTGTTTAAAATGACGTCGAAGCGAGTGTACGATCGATAAACGTATGCATAATGGATAGGTTTACAAAATCGATCGACCGGCCAGTGGGCCAAGCAGGCCGCCACTTTATTATTATTCCAAGCATCGGGCCGCCGAAATAATTCAAATGGAGGCGGAGGTGTCCGGCGGCGATACGATCGATGGAAATCGCCGCCAGCCTCTTTCGCTCGTTCGTTGTGTTTCGGTACACACTGAGCGGGGAAAAGGAATGGCAAGGCGCCGGCGGCACGGCTCGCGGCGACCGTCCAACTAATTTCTATGCTTCCGTTTACTAATTTGTCGCGGCCAGGTAATGCGTTGTGCGTCACCGTGCCTCGCCTCGCCACGGTCAGCCTACGATCTCATTTTCGTTGAAGTTTGCCCGGGTCTCCCCGGCGTCATAAGGTTTTCATGGAGTTCGGGGAACCGCGCGTGTACACGGCGAAATCACGTTGCGGATTGCGAATCAGGTTTTGCTTACGCCGCCGCTAACGCGTCGCGCCGAGAGAAGTGCTACGAAGGTACGACGAAACGAACAGCCGTCGAACGGATGACGGAAATTGTGACAATCTTCTGTTTGCGGTCGCGTGTTTGCCATTCTTCGTCCGCGCTTCGGGCTGCACTTGCGTCGCTCTCGTAGACGCGAGGACCAGACGATACTTTTTGCACGAGTTGGTCAGTTTGTCTCTCACAGACACGAGTAGTGTTCGGAAATAAAAGAAATTCCACGCGACTGGTATATACTTCGTGTTATTAATCTTTGAGGCTCGGAGCGAGTAAGTTTGAAATTTCAAGGGTATGAGTCAACTTTCTCGCGTATTGGTACGTCGACGCGTTGAAAAAAATGCAATTTTATCTCCCGACGTACGATAAAGTCGTAAAAGTCGTACGACTTTTATTTTATACGTATGATTTATTCATTTATCGTATGAAGAAAGATACAATCGCTTCTTTTAAATGCATTAATATACGAGAAAACACATATTATGTATAATTATTATATACGTAATGTCTAAGTACAATTCAACATAAACACAAAGATATTTTATTACCATTAACGTGATGTAATTGAAAATTCATATAAAAATAAAATACAACTATAAATCGTAATGAAATATAATATAAATCATACCGAGCCACGGACACATGTGAAAAATGAACGACCCGAGTAATTCTTCTGACTTTTTTTCGAACAATCCCCATTCATTTTCGAAAGATTCACTGACAGATTTAATGTCAGTTATTAAATCATCCCAGAGATTTCACCGCTTTGTCAAGATACATACATACGTAGTTGTGTGGCGATCGAATCGCGTAGATTGTTTCCTTCTTGGTGGTTCTAAGAACCGAGTTGGCCACACGCTAGTATGCGATCTTCACACGATCGGTCGTCTGCCAAGTTAATCTTGTGCAACTTGTTCAAGATGGAGGACCAGTGGGAAATAAATAGCCCCGAACGATGGACTGTCTCGAATGAACGATCGTCGAACGGTTAGTGGAATGCCGAACGATTTTCCAATGCTAACCAATGATTTTGTTCGACCGTTTCGAAACGATTCTAGTCTAATGAGCGTTCTGTTCGATCGATGGGATGGGTTCTCGCGAAGTTCGGAACGATTCTAACGCGAGAGGTCCGAACGAATGCTCTCGCAAAGTTTACCATGGGGACGAGAAAATTTCTAACATTCTTCTAACGTTCTCCATATAAATACTCTTGTGTGTATACGCACTGTATCGTCTATATCGTACTTGCAATACTTTGACGTTTCTCCTTTGCTTAAATTTTTCTAATTAATCATTAGAGAATCTTCTGTTTTTTTTATTTAATGAAATATAATCTTCATCCATGTGTTATGTCAATTCAATACACTTTTTCGTATAAAATATTTTATTACTTGGTGGTACGTAAGATGAGGATCTATGATATTTAACAGACAACATACATTTTTGACAGTTATGATGAGAAAATATGCAGAGTTGAAGATAATATATTCATTTTCAGAGTATCTGAAAATGTTTATAATTACGGTACCACAATTATATTACACTACATTTTTAACAAGCCAAAACTGAAGATGATATTCACTCTCAGAATATTTGAGAGATAGTACATTATCTTGTAATTATTATGCCCCAATGTATGCAGACATTTTGGGTTTTTAATGTATAGTTAATATGTACGTAACAAGTGAAAGTTCACGAATAATCACCATATTGGACAAACCCAAATAAGATAAGATCGAAATGAAATGAAATGCTCGTACCTGAGGATGGGATTTATGTGAATCTATTATTACTATCAATAATAAAAGAATCTGCAGAACCTCTCATTTGTCTCTCAATTATATTAATTCTCCATCATTGCGTTAATTTGACACCAACGGATAAATTCACTTAGAAAAAGAATCTTTCGTTCGGTTCATATCAAATTTTTATAATTTTGCAAGCTGCTTGATTGAACTGAGTGTAAAAATTAGAAAATTTTTTGATCCGTGTTGCAACCAGATTCGAGCCACTCGGATCGGTTGGTCGACAATGCGTAATACGCTTAAATAGCAATCAATCCGTTGATACGCCATAGTGAGGAGGTCGATGGTCAAGAGGATCGCGCTGGTTCTTCGAGGGGAACTGCGGCAACATAGCGTGCAGACGGTTTCTTGGGAAATTGCGTCGGGATTATAACGGCCCCGCCGTTTTCCCGGGCGTTTCCAGTTTTCGACTTTGTAGCAGATACTCGAAGTTAATTTAAGAGAAGCGGTAAAAGTTAGATAGCGGGGCGGGTTGACCCAGAAAACTGCGCCGACTATCGGAGATTAGAGAGAGCTCGCGCGAGTGTGCGCCATTAAGAAGGCTGGCGAGTATGCCAGTTACAAAATGGAATTTTCGCGGAAGAAGAGGAGAAACGGCCGTGCGCACGTTCGACTCCTCTCGAAGTTTCTGCCAGTTTCCGACCAGCCTCGCCTACGCTTCATGAGATTCGAGCGCGAGACGAAAATTTCGCGTGCTCCTTGTCACGTTCAAGATTCTTTTCTGATTCGACGAAACGGAAAGTTCACGGAGAGTGAAATAGAAAAACAGAAATGCGCTTAGTAATTAGAATGCGTATGTAGAATATGTGAGAAACTGCACGATATGTCATTTATACTCGTAGAACATGCAAATAGGGGAATACTCATTTTGTAATAAGCATATTACAGTATATTTTATTCTCTGGTTCTATAATTATAAATATCAATATATTTGTCTATGAATAAACGCGAGGTAAATATATCACGCATGGCATATGCACAGAATATGCAATATTTTGCCGTTTACTTTGAAAGTGGCCAATAATCAATAGTGTTATCAGTTACCAATATTTTTAAATTTATTGAGACGCAGATCGTTAAATATCTTAATTTAAAAATAAATATATTTGAATATAATAATAAACGAATAGATAATACTCCGTTGACACGTGCATTTGCCTAAACATCCGCACATTCTACTTATTTTAAAGACGAGATCTCCTATACGTTTCAACAGTTGCTAGAAGCAGTCATTTGAAAATTCCATTCGAGAATCGCATATTTAGAAACAAAAACAGTGCTGCGTAATACAAAGTGTTCCAGATCTCAGCCTCGTTATACTTTGTAAGCATGTTTGGCAGGTCATTTCCAACAAAATGGATCGATTCATCTTCGTTTTCGAGATATAAACGGAATTACTGATAGCTGTCGAGTTGGAGCATTATTTCCGTGTTCATCGAGATGCATGGGATTTTTTTTTACACAGAATCGATGTGAAATCGAGAGTGTATTTAGGTGAAAAATCTAATGAATCGATAGCGAAAATATATACAACGGAGAGACTGCCATTAACGATGTTGTTAATATTCAGTGGATGCAGTGTGTGGAAACATGCTTGCTTCCACGGACAAGAGGGTGATCATTTTGAACAATGCGTGTAAATTAGTCTGAATTAATATAAATCAGTGTCAAGAAATAACTTGAGATAAATGCTTGTCGTTAATCCCCTAGGTGTTTTATTTCATTTTGAGAACGTGCACTTGCTTGCGTGCTTAATTATTTTTAAGCTGCGACGAGTACATTCGACAAATGCAGAGTAAGTGCATAAAATTGAAATTTTCTAATTGCTTCTCTACTTAAATTCATATTTATAAAATTGTATTGTTTCATAAAAAGAAAAATCATACATAATTACAATTGACAATAATCTTTTTCCCTCTGTCCCCAAAGTATTTTCAAGTGTGTTAAAATCAAAACCATGTTTTACCTGAATTTCACTTTAATAGCAAGTGCAAATTTCTTTCTACTACATGACGAATATACTGATCAAAAAGAAAGCCATCTTCTCGTGACGATTGTACTCGACACAAACACCGAGAGTGTTAAGTAGCTTGAATGTCTCCAAAATCATCCTCGACTTGTACTACTTCCCTTTTCGTATCTCGTAAACGAAGACGAATCGACTCGTGATCGTACCTAACATCTTTTCTCCAAAATGATCTCTCAAACATCTGACAGCTGAGATATACACGCACAAACGCGTTTGACGAGTAGAATCCCACTTACAGTCTGATCGAGCTACCACCATACATATATACTACGCGAAACTAGCCGATGAAATTAGAAAGTTCACAGCAATCGAGCAAGCGAGCGCCAGGAGAGCGAAAGGAAAGAAATTTGGCGAGCGTGAATAGCCGGCGAGAAGTTCGCCTTCGAGGCAGACTTATAAATTTCCCTCACGACCCGCGGACGATTGCGGCCGATCTCGGTTGCCGGTTGCGACCTCGCACACGCTGCTCGCCACGCGAGCACCAAAAAAAAAAAAGACGCGGGCTGGCTAGCCGGGAATAGGCTGGTTGGAAACACCACCGTCCGATGTGACTACGCTGGGAACGTGGGTGTGATGTATGTATCCGCTCGGCTGGATGGTAAATGCGCCCGTGGCTGCGCCCATCCGCACGACCAGAGAGATTGGTCGGAAGAGGAGGAGAAGAAAGAAGTATCGCGTTGGTACGACGAATGGAAGTTTTGGGTGGCGAGGGTGCGTTAAGTGGCGCGAGAGGAAGTCGGTGTTGCGCGGCGTGGTGGCGCAGCGAAGGGGTGGATAAGGATTGTGGGTCAGAGGACTGTCGCCCGACTGAAAATTATGACTCCTCATTTACCGTGGCAAAGCTCTCCTCCTCCTCCTTCTTCTTCTTCTTCTTCTTCTTCTTTGTTCCGCGCCGCTTTTGAGGCTGAAATTTCGCGCACGTACATCTTGCACGCCGAGTCACGAATTGATTGTTTCTCCGTTTCGCCGTGACGCGTGTCGGGATTTCATCGTTCACGGACCGTTTGTCGACGATTCGTTTGAACATTCGTCGCCGAGTGGCTGTAAAGCGGGTACTTTTGTTTGCCGGAAATATCGAGCTATCTCGAAGTTGGGAATGTAAAAAGAGTGCGAGAGGGGTGGGGCGAGGGACGACGAGCGATTTGCAAATTTCGAAGTATCGTCGACAATCGGGGAAAAACTTGCGCGCTTAAACTTCGAAGTGGGTTAAGCGCCGTGCTCCGTGGCCATGAGCGTAAAGGCCGAAATTTGGTTCCAACGAGATACGATCGTTTCGGATTGTTACGAGAATTGCTCTGATCGTTGATTAGACTCGTCGACACTTGTCGTTGAATTAACTCGTCGTGTCGTTAAAACGCACTCACGTTTTACTTGTCTCGATTGAAGAAATGAAGGTGTTCTACTTCAGTTGAGCTTTGAATATTAAATTTTGACCATTCTTTGTCCAATTACCCGCTTGGTAAATTATAGTCTTCGAAATGTAAATATTGAATTTTAAGTACATCGAGATATCATGTTTATTTTAAAATTTTGATCTAAATTTTTGATGTTCTTAGATCTAAAATATATTTAAAAACATTTGAAACTTCGAAGGAATGAGAAAGATATGTTCAATTGTACCCATGTCAAACTATTGCAATGTAGAAACAAGCAATTTATATTACTCGTGGAACCCAATCGTATAAATTGCATTCTGACACGTATTTCGATTTACGACGACAAATACAGTATAACTGTGAAACAGTTTGAGGTCAATTGGAAATTTTTCAAAATCCTATAAAAGTTTCGAATTTATATTGAAATAGAAAATAGGATAGTAGCATCACTTTACAAACGTTTATTGAATTGATATCTATCGGTTATTTTCTTTTTTCTTTCAGTGCTACGTATTTCTATGGTTTGTATTTCCTTCATTAAATGTATCACAATGTTAATTGTTAAATTTCCTTTTTCTCAGCAAAGAAACTAAACAAATAAATAAATTATTTCCTGTTAAAACAGAATTTTGAGAAGTGGAAAATTTGAACAAAACGATTCGTATTATCACTAAATTGTTACATTTCATTATATGGAAGACCTTCTCTATCCATAAATTTAATATTAGACCTTAATTAATTTAATATCAATCCCTAATATATCAGATCTTCTGTAACACAATTAACGACGATTACAAGGATTTCGTTTCCCTTTTCTATATATAATAACAAACTTAACTGTTATAGGTCGTAATATGATTTTTGTATTCGTTAGTTTGTCGCTAAGTACAACTTTCTTTAATTTCACTTTTATATTCTTAGCAATCTACTATTTTCTAACAATTTTCCAACTGTTGGCATTGTATAATTTTTAGAAAACATTTTTGTCGAGCAATTAACAACAATATTTCTATATTACATCACCCAACAACATTTCCAAATATTTATCACTCACTTGATGATTATACTTGAAAGCATAAGTTCGAGCAATTAACTGCAACGACCGCAACGATCGTAATTATTCGTGTGTTCCCAGCCACATTTTTCAACTGGAACATGCTTGATTTCCCTTATTCCTGGTAAGTCCACTCAACATGTACCACGAAACCGCGCCATCGACTGCGCCCTATAATTTGTATGCAGCAATACATTCACGGTCGTACAAAAATCCGCACATAATTTCGTTCTACGTCGTAAAGGGTGACTCTGTAATCCGGCCTGGCTTACAGGCAGCACGTTTCCCTAGCAGTTGCGCGATATAGTCGCGCTTGGGTACGGTTGGACCAAATATCTCACGAGAGAGAGAGAAAGAGAGAATGCGAACGAATGCTTGACAATTATGTACGAAACGATTCCATGGAATATGCATTCACGTGCAGCCGAGAAATAAAACATGAAGTGAAAGTGGGTTAAGTTGCGAGGAGGTTAGGAAGAGGAGCATGCGAAAACGGATTAGGTTCCAAGACGTTTGACGCGGTGTGAAATAGTTACGTGGACGAAATCAGACAGACGATAAGTTTGAAAGGTTGCTACCTGTCGAGGAGTGCTGATTGCGAGGAAATAAGTGAAGTAAATTGTGATTCGTCGTTCGTCGATGAAAAATGTCCTCCGTTATTCCTATCTGTTCCATTCTCATCTGCTTCTATCGATTCACTCTCTTTCCGTGGCAAAACATGCAGACAAACTGATGTTGCGAAATGTTCCAACAATTTGATGACAATAATTGCAACAATCGTAGCGACTAATTTCAATTGCAATAATTGTATACACCGAACGATCTGTCAACGATAAATCGACCACGTCCGAAATATCTTTCAGCTTCCAAACGTGGAACAAAACTTCGTGTTCGCTGTTGTTACTCGCGTACGTGCGCGAAAAAAGGAAAAAAAAAAGAAGGAAGGACGCTACTCCGTAAAAGGAAACCACCTATTATTAACTCAGACGACAAAACAAATGTGCACAGCACGCAAATTAAGTTCTCTTCCAACCGGACATAACATTTTTCTTAGTCCGGTACACACAGCTCGCGCAACAGCAACAAACATTCTCTCCCTTTGTTCGGATTTTAATGGGCGGGTTGTCTATGCATTAACAAAATGATGTTTGCCGAGCGTTCGCAGCGAAGCCCAGAGCGTTGTTCAGCGTTTTATGCGGCGACAGACCTCCTCCAACCGCTGGCCGGCGTAGAGTAGTTTTCTGGTAACGAGAAACGTTACCTCTGATAGAATAAAACTCGAGGCGGAGGATGGCAACCACTCGTTTGCCCCCGATGCATATTTAGAGTGTCAATATTGAGGAAATTAATTCGTCCGTCTCTTGACCGAGATAAACACTCGCGGACCTATATTTGGCCCGGCGACTCGCGACCTTTATCCTTGGGCCGGGGTTGTTTTAATTTGAAACAGCCCCCGGAATACCTGGCGCGAAATGCTTTTCCTCGTTGGAAGTTCATGGCTCGTGCGGCGGACGGTTCTCGAGCGCTAAAACTGGATCGTGTAAATAATATACGAGCCATGGTCACCGGTGCGCGAGTTAAAAATGTGCCGTCTTGCGTAACACTCGCGGGCACGTTCTTTCCGGCGGGGGCAAAGAGAGAAAGAGATGAAGAAAACGACAGAGCCGGCGAAGATTTGTTCAAGATGAACGCGACAAGATGAATATTCAAACATTCGCCAAGCGTGTACATTCGTTACTGCAATTTACTTTGAGAATACTCTAAGCGGCGGTAATTGCTAATTTTCGGTCGAGCAAATTGATGAATAACAAAGGGAGAGATAACTGGCGAGAAAGAAGGGAAGATGAAACGTGGACCGATTTTTAACTCGTTGTTAATTTCAATCTCTTGCGCTGGAATGGCGTGCCACGCGCGTTGTGAATTTTTCTGTTTCAAAATTGTAACTTTTTCTCTCTCAGTTTTAAGTATATTCAAGTGACAAGACAAAACGGGCAAAACAAAGAATAAATTTATTGCTTCTCGATAATTTCTATCCGGTGATATCATACCGTCGAGTTCGAAAATTATTGTATACGGTTTTGGTCCGCAATCAGTTGCCAGCGCAAGTGGTTAAACACGGTCTAGGAATTATTTAAGAAGTTGAACATTCGAATGTCGTAATTTACTTTGCATAATCTATATGCAAAACGTGTTCACTAGTTCGAAGTATTCCCTTTGCCAGATGAGAGCTGACATTTAAATTTTAATAGGAGGTGCATAAAAATAATTGCAGTAAGGATGGCATTTGATGAGGATTAATGTCATGTCTCTTGTTCAAAGTGATCGTCATTGTACGATACAATTTTCATACAGAAATCAGAAGTTCGTTCCTGTCGTTTTATTTATCCTCGTGAAAGATTCACGAGTTGCACAACGCCGCGTGGAAGAAAGGTCAAGCGCTTTTTAAGAATCGCTTTTTCTAGCCTAGTGTCGATCAATAGTCATCGCGAGGTCTTAATTAAAAGTGGTCTTGAGATAGGGTTTATCTTCAGATTCTGTCGAGAAGAATAGCAGATTGAACAGCCGAAAATTTCCTCGAAATAACCACGCGAAGCTTCCCTTCCAACATTTTTCCGATCCTCGTGAGGATCACTCGATCCCAAGGAAACGCTCTTCCGTAAAGGGAGCAGCACACTTTTAATTAGAATGAGGGTAAGCGCGAAAAATTCTTGATGCCCTCGCGATCCACCGTGCACCTGATCGCGCTATCTAATTCAGCCGGATAGTTCGTAATTTTAATCAACGGGCGGGCAAGAAAAAGAAGCGTGGATGTTGTACGCAGGTGTTTGCCGACCGGGTAATAACTGATTACGACATTGTCGAACTTGGCGCGAATAAAGTATCCGATACGGCCACGCCGTGGATCGGTTAATTATCGGCGAGCAAACCGCGCCGCGTCTTCGGCAAAACGTCAAAAGCAGAGGAAGAAGAAAATGACGACGACGAAGAAGAAGTGGAAGAAGAAGAAGAAGAAGAGACCGCGCGACCGTGATGCAACGTGATTCGCAGAGCGAGGCACATGAAGACATCATTGGTTCGCCGAGCGACAATTTTTCTCAAACAGTCTCTCCTCTTCGCCCGTTCGGTGGGTGGGGGGGGGGAGGGGAGGGGAGGGTTGAATCCGTGCTTGCAGAAAATACAATCACTGTCCCAGATCCGTTGAGCAAAGTTCATCCCTTTGTGTACCGTTCGAAAGTGAAGTAAAGTGCTCCTTCTTTCTCTCCCCCCCTCCCCCCCTCCCCCACGTCCATTCATCATTTTCTTTCTCCCCCTTCTTTCCGGTCGTCTCTCCTCTTTTTCCGCCCGGGTCCTCGTTCTTTCTTTCTCGGTCGTCTACTTTGCACCGTTTCGACCGTTGCGATATTTTCCATGGGCGGCGAACGAGGCGAGAAGACGAGTGTGACGAGATGGAACAGAGACGGGGCGCGAAAGATCGTAGAGGAAGCATGGTTCCAGCATGGTTCGTTAATGCCGTTCAAACGAATCGGAAATCTCTGTTCTTGACTATGGGCCGAACTTCGTGCCCGAAGATCGACAGGCAATTTTTTCCGTTATGCTCGCGTTCCTCTGGATATCGTTTGGATGTCGTTTCCTCGTTTGTCGATGGCGCAGGCGCGATGCTCTCCGTATATCGACAGACTAATAGAAATCGCGGGCTGTGACGTACATTAAAATACACGTGCACACACGCCGACTAAGGAATTCGGAATTCGTGTTCTTAATACGCTTAATATTATGTGTATATATGTCACATACATTAAATATAATCTCGTTAAGTTAGGATCGTGGCTGTTGAAAGGAACTTTTAAGTACGAAGAATAATTGAAAGTCCCGACGAGGACGGATTAATAAAAATAAGAGTTTCAGACAGAATGGAACTTGAAATGTAAAAATAAAAATAAAATCTTCGTCTATTCGGGAAACAGATAATTTGTTCGTCGATATTAAAAAGATTCTCGATATCTGTAGCATATATTCAATGAATAATACCGGAGTATAGAAATGGATTTTTAATGAAACCCATTTAATGTAATTTATTCTAAAGTGACTCGTTTCCGACTTTTATTATACAGATTATATATCTAAAATATCTGTTCCATGAAAAGACTATTTAAAAGTGTTTCTGAACCTTCTTTCTATAAAAATTCCCCCCCAAAACAGATATTGGTTTCACACGAAATACGCAGAGCTCGAGCGGAATTTTCTTAAAAACGAAGAGAACCTGCTTTTCTCCTGCCCTTTCAATAATTTCGTGGCATCGAAGAAACGTATATCCTACTTACTTGCGTCAAGTATTCCGTAATTTCCATTCAGATTTGTATTTACAGACAATCGCGCCGTGTCTCAATGTGCTAATAATGTGTCAGAATAATATATTCGCGAAAATTTCTCGCGAGCAACGGTTACACACCAACTTGCAGCAGATATCTTCCGATCGCCAAATATTCGACTGTCGCGAACACCGTTATCGGATTGTTCGCGATCTGAACGAACGCTCGCCTCCCTCGGCCCCTTTTCGGTCGACTTGATTAAATTCCCGTGCAAATTCTCTTCTTACGCATTAAGCGGCTTAAAATGTAAACACCCTCTGCTGAAAATTATTATCCGCGTTCCGATAACGCGGGGCTCATTCGTCCCTCCTGGAATTTACCAACTCGACGCGCTTCGCTCTCCTCCGAGCGCAACTTTTCGTGACCTGCGTGCGTGAATGCATGATCGAATCGGTAACGGCGTGTGTGTAGCTTGCTCTGGAGCGAGTTGTTTTCGATCCTCGAATTACCGATTTGTCGTTGGCACGCACGAATTTTTAACCTCGAATTTCAGAAACTTGTCGCCCCGTGTTGCGTTACTACCCCTCCCACAATCCCCCGTTTCAATGTGGCCGCTGAAAATGTATTACCGCGGCGGATACTTTGAATTCTTTGCACAAAACAGTTTTCTCGCAGCAACAAGTTGCGTCGAGATTCTCCCGACGCTTGTGAAACGCGCATAATGCAATGTTTCGGGATATAACTTGCAGCTTCGTGGCAAGCGCGTAGTAATTTTACAAAGACGCGTACCGCGTCTTGTGTCTCGGGCATTTTTTTTTACGCGAAACTTTGCCAGCGTGTTTCATTCGTGAAGAGTATGAGGGAAACGTTGCGTAAACTGTGAGTCTCCTAAATTCTTTATTAAAATGTTACTGGAATATTTTTAACAATGCAATTGAAAAATACACGTCTATTCTGTATATTTCTTTTCTTTCACATGACGAATCCGATGCAGAATTTTGAAATTTTTCTATAATTTTTTAATAGTCCGCAATCCAGTTATGACAAGCTTTTTTCTCTACTTTTGATATCACACGGAATAAATTATCGGTTTATTTACATCGTGATTCTTAGTTTCAGTGCAGGCCAATGATCAAATCGACGGCCTCAACATGTAAATATATGAATAAGCAAATATTGACAATGTGCTCGTACGAAATACCAGTCACCTATCGTTAATAAATAACATTTCAACAAAGCATTTAAGAGTCCATGTTTATATAACGTTTGTTTGTTATTTCTCATCTTGGAATATCCCGATAAAATATTTGCAGAGAAAAATGTCTCTTGCCGGGAGACCCTGTATTTCTTTTTATTAAGTTTGTTACTTTGTACTTACATAGATATCGAAGTAGATCCTCGAAAATAGGAATGTCGAAAGTTTATGACAAATAAGAAAAAATGATTAATTAAAAGTCTGGTAAGTTTGAAAGTGGAAACTCAAGTTGTAAATAACGAAGTTTATATCTTTGCGGCGCAGTTTAACGATACTTTGTGAAAAAAAATTTTCCAAAACTGAATTGACTTCTGAATTTTTCTTTCAGACGAAGACATTTCGGGAACATATCTCTCCTCAACTGTTGAACTTGCAATTAATTTCAAGCATTCGCTTTTCAATGCTCTCATGCTACATGCTCGAATTTGTAGCATGGCCGTAATCACAACGTAAATTTACGAAACTTCTCATCTTTAATCACATTCAAGTTAGTTCTTTATTTGAAAAGTTGTCTCCCCCAGCAGTTTGCTAAAGAATGCGCCAAGGGACGCAAGTTCCCCGTGAACCAAAGAAACCTGGGGGTTATTTTATAATTTACAGCAACCATATGGAAAGAAAGAGAACGTTATGCACCAAAAAAATAAAAATATAACAAAAATTGAACCGCTGAACCGTGATTACATGCACAATCTAAAGGTATGCCATTGAATCAATTTATCAATTTATTTTTAATAGATATTTAAAAATTATATTTGTCGACATTTCTACTTGCTTGATTTCACAACTAACGATCAATTTAAAAAATTATTAAATTAGAATACGAGAATAATTATATATAACACTTGGAGCAACATTCCTCGTCCTTTCGTCGTTTGATCCGATAAGAATTTCGCGTTACGTGAGGGGGGAAAAACAATCGTGTTTACGATTCGCGTCCAATTTGCTTTTCAAAAGTGGGAGGGCCGAAAACGCGCAACGATGGCCCCTTTAAAGTCGTCAGATATCGCGACGTCTCCAGCGTTTTACGAAGTTAATTCCGCGATGTAATTAGAAGCCTTTCCCAGGCAGCCGCGTTCCCTTACTCGAGCAGAAACAAAGCCTGTGTGTACACGTGCGTGTTCCACGTGTGTGTGTGTGTGTGTGTGTGTGTGTATGTACGTTAAGCGGCCAGCCGTGTGGCATGGACGTGTGTGCCCAACGGCGGATCGTGCAACCGCATTCGGAGACGACACGCCGACGCTTAATCTTTCCTTCTTGCCTCTAATGTCCCTTTCGCCCGCCACTTGCTCTGTTTTCGTCCTTGAAATTACGCGAGCTCCTTCCACGGTTCTTCGGTTTGTCAATTCCGGGTCGCAAATTCCCTCCGCCATCCGTCTCTCTGTTCTCGGTCTCTTCTTCACCGCGGTCTGTCTAATTGCAACCTTGATATCCTTGAGTTCTGCCTCCAGCGTTTCGAGAACGAGGCGGAAGGATCGCAGGAACGTAAGGTTGACTCGTGACGAATGTTCGATTAGGTATATTTACTGGAATTACAATTACCAGTCAATTAACAGTGATTAATCTTTAACCTCTTGCACGGGAGTTTTTTGTCCCAAATTGCAACATTTTCTCAGTTTCAAGTTATATTTAAATGTAACCCAGAAACAAATGATAAATTTATTAATAATTTCTCAATCATTTTTCTTAATAGTGTCTTAAAAATCTTCTTAATAATTTCTATCCAGTGATGTCGTACCGACGAGTTCAGAAGAAAAAGAAAACGGGACAAATTATTGTACACGGTTCGGTCACTCGTTATGGTCCGCGCGAACCAGTTGCCATCTCAAGGGGTTAAGTAGTATAGACCGTCTATAAGACAGCCACGCACTTGCTCCGCTGTATTTTCATTTGTACCTTCTATGCTTGTATCTCATTATGTCTTATGTCTTTCATTTGCTATCGTTCAAACAGGCTTGAAATTCTTTATTATTAATATATAGTTGAATTTATCGTACGTGATAACGCAATAATTATGAACAGTTTGTAAGAGCTTATATACATTTATATAGATATAATTATATTATTATAGATCTAATTTTAATTATACAGGACTATTCGATTTCCCATATCCTCAGGTGTAGATGGACGTTCGTTGTAAACTGTTTGTTTCAATTTTTGTATCATCACAATTCGAAAATTCTTAATTATTATAAATTTCTCAATCATTTTTCTTAATAATTTCTTAAAAATCTTCTTAATAATTTCTATCCAGTGATGTCGTACCGACGAGTTCAGAAGAAAAAGAAAACGGGACAAATTATTGTACACCTCTCGGTCACTCGTTATGGTCCGCGCGAATCAGTTGCCATCGCAAGGAGTTAAGTAGTATAGACCGTCTATAAGACAGCCACGTACTTGCTCCGCTGTATTTTCATTTATATTTTCTATGCTTGTATCTCTTTATGTCTTATGTCTTTCATTTACTATTGTTCAAACAGGTTTGAAATTCTTTATTATTAATATATAGTTGAATTTATCACCTCTCGTACGTGATAACGCAATAATTATGAACAGTTTGTAAGAGCTTATATACATTTATATAGATATAATTATATTATTATAGATCTAATTTTAATTATACAGGACTATTCGATTTCTCATATCCTCAGGTTAGACGTTCGTTGTAAACTGGTTGTTTCAATTTTCGCATCATCACAACTCGAAAAGACATTTAGGCCTCACTTAAATGGACATTCACGGATTTACAATGTTGACTAGATTTGACGCCGCTTAGCTAGAACGTCACATTTTTGTGACAATTAATTCGCCTCAGAGGCGGGATAATTGTTTGGGAAGAAGTTTCGAGACTTACGCTCTCGTTTAAACACAAAGTCAGGACGCGAGTGTTCATTGCGCAATCGTTCTGCTTTACATAACTTTCCGGACACGTTAGAGTGAACGTGAAAGCTCTCAAGAACGAACGAAGCTGGTGCATAAGTTTATTCGCAGCAAACGAACGTTACTCGCGGTAAATGTTGCGTCGCGTGTTCTCTCTCTTTCTTTTTTATTTCCTTTTTTTCTTTTTTTTTTTTTTTGTCGCGTTATTATAATTGAGCAATTTTCTCTCAAACGAATACAAAGGTTTTGAGGAAAAGAGGAGCGTAGAAGTTTTAATTATGTCATTAACGACGTTGTTTTCCAGTTCTGTGCTCTTGGTTACTTCAGCGTGTATTAACGAAGAAGTTCAATTAGGATAGAAACGTAACGAACAATTTTTAACGCTGCGTCGTGCAGCACGTTTCGGCAGACGAATAACACGCGCTGGAAACGTGTGCTCGAAGTAATTTGTTTCGCCCGTGTCATAATTGAATACCACATGGTGGCTTCAATCTCATTTTCTCGTTACCTTGCTAAGCAATGTGCAGAGATTATATTATAAAATAATCTCTTGGTTGCTCTCCACAAACATGTCAGTGCGTAATTTCTGCGTCGATGATTCATTGTTACGACCTTTAAACGTCCGCGTGCCAGTGTGAAGATTTCTAGGGTCATTAACGAATTGCACGATTTTTACATTCCATGAACTTGATACGGGATTTGGCCGAATTTGCGAATCCAACATTCACTGTCATTTCGCATGCAGTTTCATTGAATCACCTCGCCCCGTAATGCAGGCAAAGCGTCAGCGTTTTATTACACGTGAATCTTCCATTCGTTTAATTGAAATCCACGAGTCGCCCGTTTGAACAAAATCCATTAAACGAAGGTTTTGCAAAGATCCGTCACTGAATGTCTCGGGGCTTATTTCGCGCATCATTCGCAAGGGTCTTTTGCATTGACAACGAGCTAATTCCAGAGGTGTAATGAACTAGAATCCGGTATCACGACCGTTCTTAAAATCGATAGCGAAATTAAAGGTCACCTCCCCCCCCTCCGTTTGGTTTTATTGCTTCGAGCAAGATTGGAGTGCGATGAAAAAAAGAAAAGAAAAAAAGGAGAGAGAAGAGGGGGAGCGGAGTGAAAAAAAAAAGAAAAAAAAAAGGAAATCACGACGGTGCGGCGGGGTCGCACGCGCGCACCTCCGTTAAATGGAAAAGCTTTCCGGGAACTGCATCCCGTATTTTCTTTTTCCGACAACAGCCAGCCTCGTTACTGTCCGCACGCTGCGCGGCACGTCGCGCGTTCCAGTTTGATCACGATTCGTCTCCAACGATTGCGTATACGTGCTCTGTAGCTGGAATTTTCGTCGTACGTAATCCGAAATTATTTGCACGTTAACGCTGACACGCGTTCGCCCCGGACTGATTTCCTGAAAATAGTTTGCCGAAACTATGCCCTACTCGTCGTTAGGGGCGACACGGGGCACCGACGCGCCCAACGCGACGCGCCCAACTCGCTATTATCGATGTACACACGTAGTCGACATTAAAAGGCACTTAAGCCCGGGCTTCGTGTACCAGCCAAGGATCCTTCCTACAAGAACATCGGCAAAACGGCACCCCATAACGCTAAATAAATATCTCTATCGTCTCTCGGTTTAATCACCGCTGTACAACGAACCTCGAATGTCGACTTTTTTCTTCGACAGAGCGAGAGGAGGGAGGGAGGGGGGGGAGGGTTGAAGTCACCACTTTGCGCCTCCTTTCTCAAGCGAAACGGTCTCGCCAGTAACAGTAGGAATACATAAAACCGGTAATACCGCGAGCCTATTTACTCATCTGGCTGCGCTTATTACCTACCACCTAAGCACGCCGCTCGACGTACCCTGCCTTCTTCCCACTGTTACGAACGGTCTCTTCCCCCTTTGCTCGAATCGTTACGCCGACAGCACGATGCCCGCATCACCATTTCAGTCTACCTTCGCCTCCCTCATCTTACGTTTCTTCTTACCTCCAGTTTCTGCCGGTGCTTTTCCCCCTTTCTCTACTCTCTGCACGCTACCTACCCCCTTTCTGTTACACTCTCTCTCCCTTTCCCTCTGTTTCATCCTCCGGCTCCGTTCTTCCCCTTGCTCCGCGAATCGTCGGTGCTTCCCATTTTTCCCTTTTCCTCCGCCCCCTCTCCACCCTCCCCTTAATCGTTTCTTCGTTCCTTATTCTTCCTCCCGTAAGACCCCTACAAGCCCCATTCACTAGCCGAACTTTTACTTCCGTTTTATTTTCTACGCTTAAAGAATATTTTCCGCGATAAAGAGATCGGGTTATGGGCGCACAAAGGCAGGAGCTTTCATTCTGTTTGTTCCGGGGGCGCCGGAAGAGACCGCAACGTGAGCTGTATATGTATCCCCCCGTCCTCGCCAACCCCTCTCTTTCTTTCCCCGCGCCACTTTACTCCTTACCCTGCTTCTTACCGCAAAAGCTCGTCTGTCCCTGCTCCTCTACTTCGCCACGTTCCTACCACCCTCTTTTTTCCCTCCTCGTCGCGCCCCCTCCCACTCTCCAACCCCGCTTTTTTCTTACCGCTCATCTGCGAGCTCCGGCCACGACTTGCGGCCGGTTTCCTCGGCGTTTAATGAAAGCTTTCGGCAGGAGTCGGACGGATAGTTTTTCTCTATTAATTAGAGAAGACTCGGCTCGAGTTGTTTCATCGCCGAGTTATACAAGTCGCGACGCAAGAAGACCCTGACTGGCGTTTGTTCTTTCTTTCCTTTTTTCTTTTTTTTTTTTTTTTTTTTTACTCGTTTCCTCGCCTCGACTATTTGCCGTGACTCTGGTAATTACGAATTAAAATTGAAATTTCTAATTACCGCCGGGGGATCGATAACTGGCCGGCGAGATCTTATTCTCTGTGACGGCGATAAAATTAATACCAAGCTGTTGAATTATTTTTACCTCGTTACTCGTCGGATAACCGACCCTGGAGATCTTTTCTCTCTCTCTTCCTTCAGCTTGCAACGCACGGGGGAATGCAATCGCCAAGACAGATGGTTTTACGTTTGTTTTCGTGCTTCCAAGTCGTCGAAAATTAACGTGGATTTGATTGAGATAATTAAAATTCCCGACGACCCCTCTTAATTGTAAATACCTAAAAAATTGTAAAAACTTCTCGGTGTTTCTAAGATATTCCTTTAAGTTTTTAATCATTTCGGGAATCGATCGTTTTCAAGAGTTTCTGAATTAATTGTTGGCTTCACTAACGATTTCCTTTCACGTTTACTCGTAAAAATTCCAAATAACGTTTGAACAGCATTTTACCTACAAATGTTTTTCAAGTACGATGTTGGAACGTAAAATGCAAAAATATAAATATAGAGAGTAATTTTGACCGAAGTGGCATTGTAGGTGAAATCGTGAAATATAATGAAACATTTCAGGATATCGATTGATCCAGGCATACGCGTTCAATGCGCGCGCAGCAATCCGCGTCGACTTTTTGAAATCGATTTCCATCGTGGTTAGTTGTTCAACGACGAGCCATAAAATTGGAGTTTCCGGAATGAAAGTCAGACTAGTTGGTTATAACTAGACCGCGGATTTTTACGTATTCATGAAAAATTCGAAGCCGCGGAATTACGCGTATTATCTAATATATCGAAATACAGATTCGTGCAAATTCTTTTCCTTTTTTTTTTAACGTACTGCAAAAGAAAGATTTGTTCTGATTAAGATTGTAGGCTCTCAACTTTTAATCCTGAAAAATCGAAGAACTTCAAATTACTTTTTTTAGTTCTTGAAATTTTCGTTATTGACTGGTTTTGTGACATTACTACATTACTTTCTGTTCTACATCTTCATTCTTTAATGAGCTATTTTTTTGAGGCTTTGGGTTCTGAATTCTTGATCTTGGGACTAAAATTCTTCGAATCATTTTCTTCATGTAGATTTTCATTTTCGACCTTGCACTGTCAGCTTTCTGTTCTACATGCGACATTCCATGTAATATCGTATTCTTTGGTGAGAAAGAAACTAGTTTGTGCCAAGATAATACATCAAATCCAACATTGAAATGCGATTGGAAGTTCCGGAATAAGGGAACAAAGGTGGAGCCTTTCTTCCATGAAATTAGCCTTCCGGAGAACAAATTTGTCTTAGCAAGTAAAATTTGAAACAGTTTCACGTCAATTGCGATAATGCCCTGACAAAATATTCGAGATATCACGTACGGTTATGTTCGTTCGAGAGATAATGATCAAAGTCAGAATTGAATTGAAATTAAAATTAAGTAAAACTGAAATTCAATGCACGAGTACGAAAGATCGCAACATTTTCAAACGTACTCTTCAAAAATTTCCTGCCACTGACGCAATATATGAAAAGTTTCCTAAACGTTAAAACGATTAATTTTATACATTGTTGTATCATCTGTAAATTAATTTAAATATCAAACTTAGCTTGGTGCTTCGTTTTACGTACTGAACTACTTGAAATAATTTTAATCGACAATAGTGAGAAAGATCCGCGAATCTGAAGAATCTCCCTATTTAACGTGTTAATTTCGTACATTATCCTCGTCCAATCCAAATACTGAGCGAAATTCATTTAATTCTGGTAAATTTATTATTTTTTAATTTAATAATTTATTTAAATAGTTTAATAAAAATATTGAATTGTGATTTCAAATATATATTATTTTCAATTGTCATAGAAATATTAATTTTTCGAATTATATTATTATTAATTAGTTTGCTTATATTATTTTTTAGAATATATTTTATATTATTTAATTATGAATTGATTTTGAAATGAAATATTGTAAGATTAAGAATTCAATAAAAATAAATATATTTCTAATTATGAATTATAAAACTTTAGTATTTATTTTTTTTAGTTATATTTATTTCTTCAATAATTTACATATGCAGAATTAGATATATAAATTTAAATAATTTTTTATTAAAACGATTCTATTATTTAATAATATTATTTTCATTACCAATAATTATATTAATTTCACGTCTTAATATAATAACAATTATATTAGGATGAAATGGATTATGATTAATTTCATATTGTTCAATTATCTATTATAACAAATTAAATTCATTTGATTCTAGAGTAATAACTACTCTCTCCGTATTTTTGTCGCGCGCCTACGATTCCGCTTTAAACATCGACATAGTTCCTCCCGCGCGTTCATAATCCACTCGACGCGATGCGCTCTCCGGATAAAAACTTGCGGCACGCTCGATTTCACGTTCGACCCGAAACTAGCGGCATTATTCAAACTCCTAATTATCGAGACCGGTCTGAATTACGAGCAAAATGATTGCGATAACGAGACGGGGGAGCACGACGACTCCGAAAACTCCGTGCGCGAGATCTCGAGGCCGCGCGTGCATATCTATCGCGGTGGGACGTGGGGGAGAGGGCAGCAAGGTCTTAAATTAGAGAGAGAGAGAGAGAAAGAGAGAGTATATCGAATCAGATTCCTCCTTGCAATTGGGCAGAGCAGGTCCGAGGAATCGCGAGGCGAATCAAGCAGCTTCGTCACAACTCGACCGGTCAAAGGGGGTGGGGGTGGGGGGGGGGGGGTAAGGGGGGTGAAGAGAAACGAGCAACGATCGTGGAACGAGAACTGATAATGATATGCTGGTCGATTCGAGGGCCGGCTCTGTACTCTGGGAAAAGTTTCTCGTCATTGGGGCTATTCAAATTATTCCCGCTCGTTGGTGTAAGGGGTAGAGGGGAGGAGGAGAAGTTCCAGCACGGTTGGTCGCTGAGATCGCTATTCTATCTTTGCCCTGTTTGCCGAATGATGACCAGGAAAGGAAGAAAGACAGTCTTTCTCTCTCTCTCTCTCTCTTTCGACTTCTGTAATTCGTGATTACGTGCAATGTCGAGACTAATTGTCGCTATCAAAGACGCGCCCTCGTTTGTCCGCCGATCGAAATCTGGATTAGGTCGAATATTGCAATTTTCATTTCTACGTCTGCAGTTCGTTTTTTATTTATTTCCACGCAGCTTCCCTCCCTGTGATTTTTCCTTCGCACGCTTCTTCTGTTTTTTTTTTTTTTTCGTAGAATTGCTTCACACGTGCGCTGCAATTTAATTTGGCAGAATTTAACAGTAGATTGACGCAGGTTGATGATTTTTGGAGATTTCGTTCCCAAGTTTCGTAGGAAGTTACGTTTTTAGATTATCCGAGATTCGAAAGACTTGCGTTCGTCCGTTTATTCTGTCGATGAGAATGAAAAACAGCCGATTTTATAATATTTAATTACGATCGATCGATATAAATCGGGACAAATTTTTCCACCCAGATTTCATTAATTAGAGAGTAAAAGCTCTTACGATTAAATAGTGTGAGAATAATTTCCACAAGAAAAGGATCAAGAACATCCCTCGATACCATTCAATATCAGACAAGGTGTCAGAATCAAACATTCTGACAGCCTGCAAACGCAATAACGTCGCCTAAAATGCAAGCGTTGCTCAGGCAAGCTTCACTTGAAACGGCGAGGAAATCAGTCGGGTGGTTATCAAACGAGCGCGTAACATCATTGTCGAACGCGCCCTAACGAAATTCAAATCCGTTCAATGAACAATTCCACATGTTTAAGCATTAAAGGCGATAAGAGTTTGCCGAGGTTACTCGAGTTAAGAAGATTATTAACTTGTCAGTGACTCGCGAGAGAGAGTTGATCTCTCGCTGGTAGGCGAGAAGGTTCCCTCCCCATCCGATGGAAAGCATAGTCGACTCGGAAAGTTTCCGCCGTGAGAGAAAATGAAGGGACGCCGCATTAATCTTTTCGCGCGGCTTGAAATATTAACGATGATGTCCTTAGCGGAAACTTGGAGTACTCCGTCCCACCGCCGTTGTCCACCGAAAGAATTGAAAGCAACGAGATGTGCTAATTCTTATTTGATGAGCTCCGAAACGGCGCGGCGAGTTGATTAATTCGTTCATAAATGATTCTGATTAATTGCGAAACGAATTAATTAGTTAATTCAATTTTTCAATGGGGGGAGAGTGTATTCTAACATGTTGGAAAATGAAAGTTTCATAGTTGACTCTTGGTTCTGGAATTCGACGTGTAGTTATCATCACGTGTGTGATAAAATAAAAATCCGATGTAATCACTTCGCTGTCGTCTCAGTTTAACTCCTTCTTGCACTGGCTTCTGTCATTTAACTGTAATAACTGTATTTTTATTGCAAATATTTCTTATCAGTTATTCAGGTGATGTTTGTAGTTTTCCTCTTCGAAGAGGAGAAGACCGGAAATTAATTAGCGAGTTTCATTGAATCACAATTAAATTAATTAAAGTGATAAATTTCTCCTGTGTTCTCTATCATGCGATACTCGAATATAATGGTAGCCTATCCGATGCATAGTCATTGTGGGAATTCTTTAAATTGCCATCGTTGAAGCCCGTGATTCCACATACTTAGTATTCTTCTAAAATTCAACGCATACCGATAAACAACGATCCAATTTATTCCGACCGAATTGGAATAAATTGGAAAATTTGTGAAATTTTTATCTCTTGTTATAAACGTATTTTTCATTCCGACCACATATCATCTTCTCCTTGCAACGTTTTTTTTTTTTTCACTTTGATATGAATTTAAATAGTTTCCGCTGTTTTTAATTAACGTGAAATTTCTGAGTGCAATCGGAGTAGAAGTAATTTTTTATTGCGAAAGAAGAGAAATCAATATGTACACGTGTCGTAATGTAATTTTTCTGTTCATGAATTCCAAGTTTAAATTAAGAGCAACTATCACGGTGGTATCGCTTATAATTAGCCATTGTTATTACTGTAAATTACATATCTGTCCATATTGAAGATTGCATTTAGCGTATAATTATAATTATATATAATTTTGACGAAGCAAGTAACTATTATTCGTAATGATGAAGTATGACGAATAAATTGTCAATTTATTAAACTATCATTACATTACTATATCGAGTTATATTGTGATATTAAATAAATATATATTAATTTTTTATTTGTTACAATATATATATATTTCTTATATAGTATCAAACTTTTAGACTTTTGATAATTTTAAGCATTCGAATATTTAACACAAGCTGAAGCATCTGCGATCGAAGTAAAATTTCGGAATTTCGTTCGCGAATCACTTTCCAATTTTTCTGAGAGAAAAACGCCATAAACCGGTAGAGTTATTCGCTGTAACCCGTAAGCCATTGTTCTAGAACGTCGACTCTCGGCTGACTCGTTGCTCCCAGTCGTATTGTATAGAAACGCTTGAAAACATTCCTTTCGATTCATAAACCATGATTTTTCATTCAGAATTTAGCGCACGGTTTTCCCAAAGATTTCAACGACAGATGGCTGTTTATTTTCATCTGGATACACGTATCGACGAGAAAGAAACCATTACCGAGCAACCTAATAGCATCGCGTTGACGTAACTGCGCAACGTAACATTATTTAGTCGGCGTACCTTTTTTATCAACCGCTTTCTGAATTCCATTTACGTAACATTTTGAGGTTCTTGATACTGTGGATTTGAGAAAGCTTACTATAGCTTCTCCCCCCTCTAACCTCCCTTTCTGCGGCGTTTCATAGCTTCACTTTCTATACAAGTCTTTGTAGCTTCTTGAACGCGATCCAGGCAACGATACATGCACGTGCTCCTAAATCCTGGTACGCGATGATATTGGACGATACGCTCGGGTTAAAAGTAAACGAAATTAGTTACATATTTCACGAAATAATAATCGCCGCGGGTATGGATGAATCACACGCTCGTACAGAAATATTTATTACATCGTGCGCGCGTAATATTAACATTCGAGCTGAACCAGAATAGTCAAAATCATCTATTCGAAATCAGAGATCGAATACGATGTATTCTGAGGTTTAAACGTTATATTTTACTGGTATTTTAGTTAGTAATTACGTTTAAATTATTTACCTAATGTAACATACAATCGCTGTTATACGTTTAATATCTTTCTACCGCCAAGTATGTCATGTATTTAGTATGTACATTATTATAAATAACGTTGATTCTAAATTATATTGCAGATTTACAATGGTGGGAAAACAAAATTAATTTCGAGGAAGGAAAACGAACAATGTAATTTCGTTTTCAAGATATAATTCAAGCGGATAGGACAATAGTTTTTTAAAACATCACTTCTCCCAGTTTCCATTACGTTAAAGTCAAAACAAATAACCGACGACGACGAGATGTTAATCAATTTTCAATCTGGCCTGAGAAACGAGAGTAGAACAACGTCTTTCCACGTGTGTGCGGCTGAACTTCGATTTTCAATTGGTGTAATTACGCGCCGGTTATTAAAAAATAATATGTGAAACGAATATAACATGTGCGTACATTAATTACAAATCAAGTGATATGAATTGAACAATGTATAAATTAGACAATAACGTTACACGAAAATGTGCAATGAAACTCCGCTAGAAATTCAAATAATCCGACACCAACCGCGGAGCGAGATTGGTTCTTAAGTAGAGAAATAAATCTTTCGAACTCAAAAAGGCGGTAGAGTACTTCTTCCAACAATTAACCGTTAACAGCCCTCGAAAGATAAAATTCGCAATCCACCGATTTACTCGGGCGGGCGCTGTTTGAACACGATATTGCTCCTGTCATATTTATCGAGCTTCCCGCGAGCAACGAGCTGTAAAATTGAATCGCAAGTTTTCGAGTAATACTACTTTAATTCGCCAGTGGGCCCCCGTCAGTGCCTCGCCACGATGCCGTGGCTCCTTCCAATTTCTTGCATTTCCCCCGATGCAATCGGTCGCCAGTGTTACGCGCGAACCCGAAAGCCCCTCGGCTGTTTATTAATTATTTCGTAGTTTCCTCGGTTGGCCCCAATCATCCTGCATCCCTGCTCCAGCGCCAGTGAAAATTTATCCGCCACCGCCCCGATTCGCTTTACACGCCCAGCCATATTTTACTCTTCGTCCCCCTCTAATACTTATTTATCCCTGACCCATTTTGGCCGCGCGGTCTTTGGAACAGCAACGACGGCGCAACATCGATAATTAGAAATGGGATCGAGTGCTTAGGTTCGCCAGGTTCGAGCCTTTTGGTCGTTCGATTGCAACCCTTCTTAAGTGTTTTCCTTTCGCCGATGATCGATACTTCCAAGTAGTACGTATTTCACGCGAGTATTTCCAGAAATTGTTTTTTTTTTTTCTTTTTCATTCAAACATGCACCGCGACATAATGCAAGGGGGGTATTCTGGTAAAAAGAAATCGATTTTTTTTTGTTTTTACATTTTCTCAAATTATACATGCTTTCGAGAATGCCCGTGTAAAGGGATTTGTTTGAATTCGTAAAATTGGCAAAGTTATCGATGTTTAAAGGAAACAGGTAAGTATGAATGTCAACAAAAACTTCAAGTGTGTTTTTCTCTAAAAAATATTTCATTTTATTGTAATATTATTATTTTATAATGCTTCATTTTTGTACTGCTGTAACAGTACGTGCGCTAGTTGGAAATGTGATTTTACAGAAACCTATACCCGAGTAGGGCACTCATGTTCAGATTCGAAATCGGAATATATAAAATGAATACGTCGCATTCGTTGGAATATTTTCACTTTTGGGTAGTACGAAACTTGGACATCGAACTTGTATATTGAACTTCGTGAAGTGTATACATGTATGTATTGAACATGCACATACACGCACAAATTTGCTAAAATGTATATAATATATGTGTATATTGTACATATTGAACTTGATGGAACGTATACATTATATATATTGAATATCTACGTTAAACTTGATAATAAAATACACACACTATACTATAATACAGTAAAATATATATATATTTTGAACTGGATAAAACGTATACATTGTGTACACAAAACATGTGCATTAAATTCAACGAAATGTACATACACGTTATAGTCGTATACTGTACCACAACGAAATGTACAATGTACATTGAATTTAATTTCTATGAAATGAACGCATTGCCAGTATACTCACCGAAACATATTTAGCATTCAGAAACTCACGAGACGAGTCTTAAATGTCAAATTCAACTCAGATTAATAAGAAGGTTCCATTCTTATTAACAATATCTTCCTCAAAAGGCACGTCGTGCATCGCAACGCGGCTTGTTCGACAACGTTCGTAAATTTAATGGAGTGTATCACATTAGCTGCCAGCTGGTTTAAACCTGCGAAACTCTCTGCACGCGTGTACATGTAACGCGGTTAAAAGTTGACGAGATTTGCCACTCGCTACACAATCGTGCTCGAAAATTGATACGCGTTTGCGAATAGCGAATATGACAAATCCGCAATGTTCCCGTCGAGTGTTTGCGGTATGACAGTTTCGTTTTATTATTTCTCTCTCTCTCTCTCTCTCTCTCTCTCTCTCTCTCTCTTTTCATTTTTATCGCGAAAATTTCTAAAGCGTTTCGCGAAATCATTTAGGGCGATGAATTGTTTTGTTTTAAATTATTCGATTTTGATTTCTAATATATGTACATCGATGAGAAAATAGTTTACTGGTTAGAATGGAGATAACTTTCCTTAGTTAAGCGGTAGAATGGCAGATATTAGAAAACTCGGTATCCAAAGGATTATTCTTTCAAGCAAAGCTCTGCAGGAATTTTATTCATCTATCTTCGGTTTTTATGGGGAGGAAAAGTAGGATTGCAAAGACACTCGCACGCGCGAAATAAAATATAAATAAATCTATCGAAACGATTCCAAACATTCGAAAATGGTCGCCTGTGACAATGCAACGGAAAACTGTCCTCGGCGATTATGTCATGCACGCATTTTTCACGCTATATATATCCTAGGCTCAAAAGTCTTAGGACACTTTTATTTTTAATATTCAGTGCTCATCGCGTATATATGTTTTATAATATAATATAATACAATAACGTTATGTTACAATAATAATATATATGCAATATATAATACATTACATTAATTTAACGCATTAACAGAGTCTTTATTGTATGTTTAAAGTATGTTTTCCGTTAATTCTAAATAATACGTACGAATAATTTATGTTTTTTACCATTTATACTTTTGTATCGTGCAATTTATATTGCAAATATTCCATTTATTGCGCACAATTTATAATTTATATTTACTGTGCTATTTTCGTTATACAAATGCACAGTACTTGTAAGATTTCTGAGCGGAGAGCTATACGTGTATATCTCTCGGTATATATTCTCCCTTTTTACGTTCGATGTGCTCTCTTTCACTCCATTCAGATAAACTACGCAGACATTCCCAGGACACGTTCGATCACGTCCATTCGCTGCTTTGTGCATTCTTCCTTTATGTTCTTGTCTCGAAGCACTCAGTACATTCACGCATCTCTGACATCAGAAATACTACGCTCGTTATAAATATTCACAGCAAATCACCCTTTCCACAACTGTTTTTCCTTTTAAATTCACCCGGCATCAGGGTGTTCCTCTTACGTGTCGAGTTAGATTCGGCACAAAGGCTTGCCGTCGAACAGTTCTCAGGATAGCAGAGAGTAGTGGAACGTTCAATAGATTAGATCTTGTAAGAGCTTCGAGACCCCGTGTGGCACCGGAACACTTAGAGGAAGGACGAACTTCCATTTCCGCTGTTCTTACGGCAAATCCGCTGCGGCTGCAGCAATAAATGATTATTTTGATATCAACAACTTTGATTATATTAGTGTTAGTTGAAGTATATATTTAGAATGTATCTGAGAAACATGCGTCGTACGTTATTATAAATGCTGCTTTCGTCTGAAAGATTCTTTTCAAGATTAAATTGTCGATGAAAAAGATTTCCTTCTCCGCTCCTGGTTTGATGTTTTTTTTAGTAATAATTTGGAAACGCTAACGGATTCCCTTTCGATTCGAAGAATTCCGAAATTTTTGATTAAATTGTTGATTATTAAGTACGATCGTTGAATTTCTTCAATCATTGAACAAAATAGAGCTGTAAAGTTTGCAGTTGAATGAAATAGCAAGAGCTATTCCTACACGCGAGGAAGAATGTTTATTTATCTGTTAAGAAATGTTTGAAGATATTATTCGAGAGAAAAAATTAAAGATAATAAGTGTGTAACACAGAAACCTAATCATATATTGTTGTCATCGAGAACGTTATATTTATATTTAAATCTTTCGACTCGTGGCCAATCGACTGAGAGGTGATTCTACGTATAAAAATGTGTCGAGAAGAAAGAATGAAATTTTTTCGGGAATTACAAACTCCAATTTTTTACTGATAATCGACAGCTATATAAATAAATAAAGCAGTTTAGTTTAATTCGCCAGAAATGTCTTGTAATGTAATTATACACTGTCGTTCGTGGAAACTTTGATCGAATTATAAAAGATGCCGAGAATGTACAATTTCACGTTGAATTAATGATCGGAAGCGGTAATTACTATCTTTTTATATCGATAGATTCTATTGCTGTTTGCTACATGTTCTATTATGTTTAATTCTATTATGCTTCAATAATTCGTCAGTTTAGACGACCTTTCTCGATTTGACTTACGATTGAAAAATTTAAGTTCCCAAAAATAAAGAGCTCGTCAAACTACAAGCTTTATAGTTACAAACTTTTATTGTTGCATTATTGATTCGTAACATCGTAACTTTACGTAGCTTTAGATAATTACGAAGAAACTTTACTTCCAAAAAAAAAAAAAAAATAGTGAAATTTTCGTAAAGAGGAAGGAAAAGGATAAAATTAAGAGAAAAAGAATGATGCACCATTTGACACAACAATAGCGTCAAAGGTATTCTTAAGACAATAAAACTGCAAACGATATTTACTGCCGCATCTTCTTTCGCAGCCAAGTATAATAATCTTATTGCCTTCTTCCTTTAACGTTAAAGACGTAATTTGCATGAATTTCAATGCCTTAGACAAAGTACTGGAACAGTCTATTACCAATTCATGGTTTGGTCTTTAGTCTTTAGACATGCAAAACTCCCGATCCACAATTATTCGGTCATACATGACCGTACAAACAAGAAAATTTTATAATTCACTCAGAATGTAAAAAGATTCAAGGAGGCGTAGGTGCGCTATGGTTATTTGCAAGTAGATCGCCGAAACGGGTCTGGTTGCTGCTTTTCGAAGTAAGTCGGGCGTTAAAACTGTTGAAAATGAAAAGAATTAACCGTCAAAAGTGGTGTTTCAGTAATGTGCGACGTGGCGACGTGACGATAAAAAAAGAAAGCTTTATCGGTGGCAGGAAGTTTGCACAACGAAAAACATAGGTACGTGTAAAACTTGATGAAACGAAGATTATATTTGCAGACGAATACGTTTCATACTTTATAAAGTTTTCTATCGTAAAAATCAATGTATTCATTTATATTTTCATTTATTTATATTTGTATATTTATTGCCTCGTTGCTTGTTGAGCATCACGCCGTAGAATAAAATTAACGACGCCCCTTGAAAGTAAACGTTTCGAGCTTTTAAAATTAGCCCAAGTTTATCATCGTACAATATCTTTTTCAATGTTGAACTCGCTGTCCGAATATTAACGCGAGTCACTGTGAATTAATATTTCTCACAGAGCCTTGAATACTGATGGATCGTTTAATGAAAATTTCACGAGTAACGTTCAACGCGTCGCGGACGCGTGGAACGATATTATGTTTGTCCATCGAATGTAAAAAGAGCAAAAAAGAAAGAAAAGAAAGAAAAAAAGAAAAAAAGAAGAAAAACGGAGAAAAGGAATGAAATCGAGCCACCGAAATGCACCGGAGGTTCGTTATACCGGCATACATAAAATGTAAATAATCCTGCTTGCGAATCTTATTTATCAGAAGCGGAGCGGTACATAAGTTGCCAGCGGGCGTCTTGCGCCGGCTCTTCGGCAAAGGAATTAAATTCAAAGTTTCATTAAGGATACTTGCCGAATAAACAAGCAAAACCAAAAAGGTATATATCAAACTAGTCCCTCCTCCCGCCCGGTCCCTCCCGCCTCCTCTTCTTCTCGTCTCTGAATCGCGCGGTGTGCAACTTTCCGCGCGCGCCTCTTTTCGTTTCTTCCTCGGCCTCTCCCCGGTTGGAATTCCAAGTTCGCCTCGAAGAGCACTCGAGAACAACTCCGACGGAAACGATTTCCGTATAAAGATCGCGAACTTGAACGGAAACAGTTGTCGATGGTGGTGGTGGTGGTGGTGGGTGGTGGTGTAGGCGGCAATGGCAGGTTGCAATGGTGGCGAGACGTTAATTCTTCTGCAACGTCTCGTTTAATGGAACGTTTTTCCGGCGTCGGAGCTTGCGTAACAATAGTGTTTGACCGGTGTAATCAATCATTTTTTGGACCGTGACAGAGCCATTTTCCCCGGCCGCTATCAATCGTGACGGATTCGACGCGGTATGTACGTGACCGACCGATTCGCCGAGCTAATCGAATTTATTTTACACTCTGTTTGAAAACGCCGGGAAACGCTGGCCGGTGAACGCCGTCTGTTGAGCGGTCCGCGACCAACGGCGCAGAGACGACGGTATTGTCCCGATCGGGCAGTTGCCATTGGGACTATATCGAGTCCCAGATCGCGAATATCGAGCATCGTCGGGACTCGACGATGCGTCGTAACTGGACTGGCGATACGGTCCGTTTGCCGCATCAGAAGCAAATTATAACGAATGAACGGCCACGAGTGGCTTCCACGTCAAGGGTTCCCGGTTTAAGGTTCGCGATTAATACGCATCGATTGCCATCGACCAATTGCATTATGCCTCGCGGTAGCTGCCGCGAATACGCGGATCAAGCTTAATGACGCTCAGCGTTCCGTGATTCGATCGCTGCCTGTCCCTCCTCTCTCCCTCTCCACCCTCTCTCTCTCTCTCTCTTTCTCTCTCTTTTTCCCAGTTTCTTTCCACTACGTTTTACCTTCTTCCTCCTTCGCGCCCGTCATTTCTCCATTCCATTCGAATTATCAGCGTCGTATACATACTTCGCCTCGGCAAAGCTAGCTAGCGTGCTTTTTCAGCCGTGGCTGCTGTGGACAAATCAGGTTCCGTCGGTACGTTCGCCATTGTGACGTGTTACACAATGAAACGTCGAGGTTACGCCACGGACAGAGTCCGTCCTCTCAAACGTGAAACGCAAACTGAATTTCCCGCCGGCTAAATGGCGTTGCATTTTGGTCCAATGATTCACACGATTTTCCGGCCTCCTCCCTCACCCCAGTCGCGTCGTCCTCCTCCTCTTCCTCCTCCTCCCCCCACCCCCGCTATACGTTAGACCGCATTTACACCGATACGACGCGACGCTTTTTGTCCTCCAAGATGCCGTCTTCGATCGTTTCGCTCGCGTTCGAGTCGATCGTTGTTTCTCTGAATAAAGGCGAGATTTCCAATGAGCGTCGGGACGCGCGTCACGTGACTCGTGCGTTTTATCTCGAGTCGGGGAGAATCTTGGACGCGTGCCAAAAATCGTCCACCTGTAATTAGTTTGTTTTCTAGTATTCCAATTTTTTTTTCATTGTTATTATAGTTTATTTTACTGTATATTTTATATTATTATTATTATTATTATTATATTATTATTTTATATTAAGTTTAGTGTATATTAGTTCATTTTATTTTATTATTTATTATTATACTTTGTTAACACTGTACAGGCCGCGAACGTGTATCATTTGTAAAATAGTTAGGTTTGACTAAACACATTAATGTTATATACCGCCAGGGAATTCTGTACACATTTTTAATAAAGGTTTTTTCACAAAAGAAGAAAAAAACAATAGCAGAATTTTTACATTTTCCACTTTAGTTTGTACATGAAATAATAACCCTTTGTACCGTGCATCGCCAGAAACTTTAGCTTTTCCGTAAACCCGTTTGATACCATAAAGGAGTACGTTTATTGCAACATTTTGAAAGAAATATGTTTGACATTTGTTTATGATTATTCCAAGTATCTTTTCTGATGCGCAAATATACGGTATGCTTTGCTACTTTACTTTACTTTCTCCGAGGGAAAAATTTTGCCAAGATACTCTTACGTTCAGGGAGATGTTGTAAATCTCACCTTGTGAAAGAAAATTTTTAAGTATACGTATACGTTTAAAAATATTCAATTTCTTTAGTATAAAATTGTAGTATTACTTAAAAATATTAGTATAAAGTTAAAGTATTAGTTAATAATATTTAGTATAAAGTTAAAGCATTAATTAAAAATATTCAATTTCTTTAGTATACAAATCTCTGAAACCTCTTTATGACAATATAATAAAGTTGATTTAATTTCTCTCCTCATTCTACGTTATTTTCACAAGAAAATGCCGGCCGTTATAGTGTCAATTGTATTGTAGGTTAATCGCATGTCTGAAACGATTTTAGTAAAGAGTGAACAACAAATGAAAGGACGTTACGTGTCCAAAGAGAAATTGCAAGGGTGATAAACAAAAGTTAAGGTAAAATGAAATGTTCGTGTTGCGAATGCAACGTTCTTCGTTCAGTCGCAAGTTTGATCTTGAAATCCATCTTGTAGATTTTACAAACAAACTCGCAGTGGGGCTTCTCCTTTACGTTCAACGTGAATTCGTTCATCTTGGCTAGTTTTTTTTTTTTTCTTTTTTTGTTAATCCACGCGTCTGGTTTACGTTTCGAAGCTCTCCACGCGCAGTTTATTTCAGCCTCGTGGCGCCATCAATTTCTCCGGAGAATAAAACGCTGAAATTTGCAGAAGTTCGCGATCGAGCAGCGGCGGTGAAAGGGACAAAGGGAGGGCGGAGGGAGGTGACGTTCAATTTCGTTCATCGATGTATTCGGCGTCTTCGAGAATTCGCAGTATCACGAACAGCCAGAAGGATGAACGTTCGTATCCTTGATGCGAGCACTCTCTCCTCTCGCCTCGCCCCGTGTTTCTCACGACAATGGCACAACAGTACGCGCGTCGAGAACGCGTACGAGACGGAACAACGCGAGAACGGCGGGGCAACGTGTCTGGAGCGAGAGACGGTTTCTCAACGACGTGTGTTATCGCGTTCGTGCGGACGAGAAACGAGAGATACGCTCCTTTATTAAGACGAGGTGGTACGTACACGCGTCTGTACGTTTTTGCAACATCGTGACTGGGCTTTGTAACGCCCGGAGCTCGCGTGTGGTCCCTCGCGGAGGAACAAGCGGAGCGATTTTAACGCGGCTGCGCTCCGTCGGCAACCCGATACAGCCGTGAATTAACAACTCGCTTTTAGCGAGTCAAGTTTCAGGTTAATGAATTTTTTTTCACGCGAAAGAATTCCTCCTTGGGTTACGTACATACACATGTATAAATGTAGTGTCGCAGGTTACTGAATCTGTTGTTATTATATTTTTAATTATACTAGATGGCCTGTAATGAAGTGTATGAATATGGGCACGAGAAGCGCGACGTCGGGGGCCGTTTTCCTTCGTGGGGAGGAAGCGTCGACAGAGTTGAAAAGAGTTGACTCAAGCGTTGTTTAAAAAAAAGTTTATTTGAGTTGATGATGATCTATATTTTTTGTCTTGTATAGTTGTCTGTCGTTTTGTAACAATTGCCATTATTTTGGTAATCCGGCTTGAAAAAAATCGACCTTTTTGGGATTTTTTTCTAAGGAAACCATGATACATTTTGGTATGCAGTTTTCGCACACAGATTTATTGATACTTAGAGAGTATTTGCAATTTTTTTTAACGAAATTAATGAAAATTATATGGCCTTAGGTAAAGCGAGTTCGAATGGCTGACGTCCATTCCAATCCACCTGGTTATTTGAAACTAAAGAACCAAATATAAATGTGGCTATCGCATGAACCACGGAAACAAGCGAAATTTCGAAAATTAAAAAAATGGTAGCATTTTGATGTTAAAATATCGATTTTCCTTGTGCTTTTCGTCTTCTGAGTGTTAAAAAAAAAAAAAAAATACAAAAAAAGTCAGATTTTGAAATGCGTGGTTCATGGCAAATCTCCTTCAAATTTCCAGTCAATCGATCAACTAAAACGTGAGATATCCCGTCTATTGAAAAAGCATGGATTTGGGAGAAACACATTTGAAGTTCTTGTTACCCGTTGTACAAAAATATTTACACTTACAAACAATCGAGCAGTACAAAAAATAAAATATTGTAAAATAACAATAATATAAAAATAAATAATAATATTATAAAATGAAGTATTTCTTGAGAAAAACACATTTAAATGTTTTGTTACCCGTTGTACAAAAATATTTGTATTTACGTTGCGAGCAGTACACCGTTTCCTTTAAACATCTATAACTTTGCCAATTTTACCAATTCAAACAAACCCTTTTACATAGGCATTCTCGAAAGCATATACTTTGAAAAAATGTAAAAAAAAAAGAATCGATTTTTTTTTTAAACCGAATTACCAAAATATCCCCTTAAGTGAATATCATTTATATTTTATCTCTGGATAAATAATATATACATAAGTTACGCATTCTTCTCTCGATTCCGTTGAAACGTGAGAGTGGAAGAAAGAAAGAACAGAGCACAGGAGCATTTCCCTCCTTCGCCGAATATTTTCTTATTCGCTTAATCGCTTAAACGAGTTCTTTAGTATTTTGTTTACGCGTATCCCGCGAGTCGATTCAACGAAGCGAACGAGGCTCAATTCGCTGGAAAATCCGCGTGTAACGATGAAATTCCTTCTCTCTCTCTCTCTCTCTCTCTCTCTCTCTCTGAACAGACACGATTAGCTCGATCAACACGTCGCTCGTTACGTCGCGCGTTACTTTCGTCGTTTTCCACTTTGCCCGGGTTGTGTACACCGGGGTATCGGTAGCGGCCGACGATTCAGTGAGCAGGCTGAGTTCATACGTTCAGATCCATCGATTAGTTATTGGCAAGCGGTGTCGTAAACATGCGCGATCACGTCGGGCTCGCGCATTATAAGCGAACACGTTTCGATATATACGTTTAACATTCCATATTCAGAAAGCCGGCCGCATAGATGGTCGGTCTCTCGATTTATGACCGGTTGTCGAGCATTCGCGGAACATTGGATTTATCGTGGCTTACGCCGGACCCTCCGCCGCTTGCCCACGAGATACCACCCTCCGATACGTCTTTCATCCGCTCGCGGAATATTTATGAAAAGGTTCGTTAAATCAGCGCGACACGGACAATCATCAAGCAGTTCAATCGGATCAAACCAGCCTCGTCGCGTATTCCGTTCGACGAGAGACGTTGCCCTCGGCCGCGGGGTGTACGCATCCCGACGCGAGATCTCTCACAAAGGAGAAACAACTCTTGGCGAACGTGTATCCGGCGTCGAGCAGCTAGATCGTGCTCCAAGCACGCTCGCGATAAAGATCGCAACGGTCTTTCGCGGAGAATTGTCTCTGCGATCGTGTGTCGGTCGAGATAGCTCGACAGAGATGGAGAAGTCCTCGACGAACTTGTCGTGCGTTTAAAAAAGTCCACCACGTTCAGCTAGCACTCGGCGAAACTAAAACTGATACCCCTGCCTCTTGTGGGCCCTTCCGTTGGAAACGTCGTCGACTCTGCTGCTTCTCGTCGAAGGGAAGGTGACGACCCTTGCCTCCGTCTCGTCTAGGAGAAAATTGCGTGAACGATAAATCTCGACGTCAGTTGCAGGAGGAAGAGGGACGACGGAAAGAATCGCGCCGACGTAATCATGTGTTTGGAACGTTTTGAACGGCGGCAGAGGGGGAAATCGTAATGAGAAATTTCGTTTCGCAATGAAACCGCGCGAGATCCGCGAATGTGCTTATTACGAAAAAATGGACGAGAGGAAGGATCGCGCGACACGCCAACCGCGCGTTACTTTCGCCCGGAAGGGTGTCGGGAAGAAGAGAGGGGTGATTTGGCCTGTGTTTATATATTTGCCGGTCGCGTGACGAGTGACTTTGCGGGCCCCGTATTTTCTCGTGTACGCTCACCGCGGCCCGGATGATACACTACCACGTACAGCGCATCCAGCCAGGGTTGCGTTATATCTCGGTCACGTTCAAGAAAGTTTGGCCGCGCGGGAGGGAGGGAGGGCAGAACGAGATCCAGCGTGATTTACGCGGACGATTACCGGGGAGAAAATGTTCGAAACCGATGTACATCAAAGGAAAGATCAATGGACGAAATTATGGGGCCATCGGGGCCGGCCAACCGGGACTAGGTTTCTACCCCTTTCCCCCAGCCCTCCCCCTTTGGATATTTCAATAACTTGGAATCCAATATCCCAACTACGAAGAACGAAGAAAAGAGCCTCGAAACGGACTTATTCGGATTCTTCGCCGGGGAATAATCAGCGAAGAATTTCCACGTTTCCTGGCCGGACTGCTCGTCCCTCGTGATTATTTCTTTTAAATATTTCAATCTTTCGGAATTCGATATTCCAATTACGGAACCTATCCAGGTTTTTCTACCCCTCTCCTTCGTGCTTCTTTTCTCCTCTTTTTCTCTCTCTCTCTCTCTCTCTCTCTCTCTGTCTGTCTGTCTTCTCCTCTTTCTTTTCGAGGAAAGCCACAGCGAGGCAGAAAAAAGGGGAGTAATTTAGCGTTTTGGTTAAAAAAAAAGATGGAAGGGGAGATATATCGTCTCTAATTCTGTAATGAGATCTGAATATCCGTAGAATATACTCGATATACCATTCTTGGAGAATTGTTACTTGCTTGAAATTAAAAGCAGTCTGTTTTTCTCAATTTTAAATATATTTTAATATCGACGAAACTTGTTTCTCATTCAGAATTCATCGCTCGTAAAATTAATACAAATATTTAGATATTTATATGACACAGATACTTATGTAATACTTGCACTACTTAGAATTTATCGCCATCGTCTTTCCATCTCATTATCAAAACTTGCGACAAGATGTTTGAAAGTTTCGTAAAACTGTGGTCATGTGTATACGTGTTGTGAAACGCAACGCTTTTCCTGGTTTATGATGGTATTCCAAAGTTTATAATGACTGATCAATAGCTGTTTTAAATTCAATAGACTTTAACTTTCACATCTACTATCGCGCTAACTTGATTCTGCTGAAAGTACTACTCGGATCTAGTCTGATTACAGAGGTTTAATACTAGCTGCCTTAAACTTCAACCTGGCAAAAGTTTCGAATGCCTGATCATGTGTTCATAACTCATTATCCTTACGGCTTTGCGTGTACCAAACGTGTATTCATATTTGTCCCGTTCAATTATTTTTCACAGACTTTGACTTTTCTACGTTCTTCGAGCTGTGTCTCTTCGTTTCTTAATGATAATTTCGTTTCAACTTGATGAAAATTTCTTAGAATTTGTGGGAAAGATGCATGATTTGCCATCTCAATATTTATAGCGAAAGTTTCTTTTAAATGTTAAAAATTTTTCGTTCGGTTGAAACAGTGATGTAGCATGAAAGTGTTAAAATTGCAGCGAGATTAAATTACCAAAATAGAAACTAGTTGACTAAAAATGTTCATCCTAACTATCTTTGATGGATTAAACGTTATTGACTGTATGAAGAGATTTTTTTGGTGATTACTGTTTATTACAAATTTGCAAACAATTTAGAAACAATTTATAGATCCGCTTGAAATTACGAATTAGGATCTCCGTTCTAATAATATGCGGAACATGTGGGAAGTATGCCAGGGCCTAATTTAGCACACTAAAATAAGAAGAAAAATTCATGTAAACATATATTCGACGTGACCTCGTTTTCAAGTTACAGCTGATGCGTTACAGCAACGATTTTTCGGAATTGGATGTTAATTGGCATTGTTGCTGTTTCCCTGCATAGTCCTGATGTCGATGATTATTACGAGTATTATGTATAGAGCAATTAGTACAAAAGTGATGCAAGATTGTTCCAAATTGTTGAAATTTTCTAATGTTTTTTTAGTATTCTCACTTTCTCACTCGCTACATGACGTAAGATCATCTTCGAAAAAAAAAAAAAAAAAGAGAGAAACGAACTCGCGACTGTCAAAATGAAAGCTCGACGCTTTAAAGTGAGATCAATGTCATGTAAATTTTTTTTTACGAAGTTACATCAGTTTGAATTATTGGAAATTTTCAATTTTCATTGGTACGATTATGCTCTTCACTGTAGAATGAACAGTGATACACGCGTGCATCGAAGTTGGACGCGTTCGTAATTTCCCAAGCAATTTCTCTAAAGATATACGTAAGTAAATCGAAAACAAAGTCACATCAGATATATATATATATGTCAGATATTTTACGTAAATTTTCCTTCTTATTTTGGCCCGCTGTCGTGGTTCCCACACGTTCCTCGTGTCGCCCTCCATGTTGCCCAGAAATCGTTAATCGCGACATTGAGTTTAACAATCGTGAAAACCCGGGAAGAGGGAGGGCGTGTACTTCAATCAGCGAGCCAAGCAGACCGCCGAGCCCGAAAAAGTTGTAAATCCATCCAACTCGCGAGGCTGTACGAAACTTTTTCCTTTTCCTCAATTACAACGAGAGAGTCTCCGCCGTACGTACACGTACGTGAAAACCGCCTTTCACAATGCCGCCTGTGTATCATCCACCCCGATCGAATCGAACGCCAAGCACCGACGATGACAAAGCTTATTCCCGAGGGTTGCTAATAACTTTAAGAGTGCAATAAACGAAAGTAGACACCGAGATCCTTTCACCCTCGAATCCTCCGGATGTCGAACTCTCGTGAAGCTGGCTACGGGACTGTGAGTATCGAGAGGCGAGTGTATCGTCGACGGAGGGAAATCGTTGTTGAGACGACGAACGACGACGAATCGGGGCCTTAAAACGGCGCGGAACGCGCAGAGCGGAGAGGAGAGGGGTCTGGTCAGACTGCTCTGTATCTCGGTCAAGCCGCAAGAAATCTGAAGTTATCGAGGGTAGGAGGGTTAACGAGAGGTGAGGGGGTGGAGGAGGCGGCGGAGGGTGAGTGTTGCGGCAGAGGTAAGACAGGGGCGGCGGTCTCCGGATCTCGCGCGGAGGTGAACGACGACGGCGAGAAAAAGAGAAGCGGCCGACTGACAGAGGGTGAGGCTGAGACTGAATGCAACGGTGGGAAAGGGCGGGAGCGGGGTGGAGAGGCGGCGTACGTTCGGTGATGTCGAAGGGGAACAAGGGGCGTGCGTGCACTATGGGAAAACGTTGGAGGGCGCAGTCTCGGCTCGCGCGCCGGGCATTCGCGTTCGCGGGCCGCGTGTTCGTTGCTCAGTTTCGGTCCAGGTGCAACTGCACGCGCGTCTACCTCGCACGTCCCCACGTCACGTCTGTGCCCTGTTTGTGTGTTTCGTCGAGGGGGCATCATCCCGCGGGTCAGCGAGTCGCGCGATTACGCACGTGGAGAGAAAGTAGAAGAGTTTCGCGACAAGCCCGTCTTTCCCGGTGGCTTTGACAGTTTTATTTATTTCTTTTGCTTTCCTTTTTTTCGCAACCCCCTAAGGGGGTGCTTCTTCGCTGCTTTCCCGAGGCAGTTTCTGGATCTGATTTCGGAGGACCAACCAACACATGTGCGCCTGTCACTCGCCAGAATTTTCTTGCTCCGCGAGAATCTCGGTCTCCCTTTGGTTTCGTTTCTTCGGTTCACGGGGGCTCTTCTCCTTCGACTTAGCTCGCGATTAACGAGATCGGCAGTCAGGATTCGCGCGTCGAGTGTCGTCTTCACGCCAGCCACGACGATGCACACCCTTTGCCGGATTATTTCGCGCGCGGTGCACTCTCTGCTCGCCTCGTGGCCGTAGAGACCGCTTCAAAGTTGCGCTCCTTTGACGCGTTCGCCGCGCAAAGCGACAGAGAGGAGTCGCGCGCGTGATTTCGATCGGGCAAAATAATTACGCGGCGCCTCGGTGCACGACGACGACGCGACAACATCGTTAGAGCGTTCGTTTGAAATCCGCGAGCTGTTGAATTCGAACGAAATTTGTGTCGTCGCGCGACAAGGCTCCTTCGACCATTCGACGAATGATTCTTAACGCGTGATTCGAGAGGAAACACGGACGAAGAGTGGCACGCGACGATCGACCGGAAACCAGTCTCGTGTACCGACTGAACGAAACAACGAGCGAGTGACCGTGTTCGAAAACGTGCGTACGCTGAGTTCGTTTCACGGACGACTACGAATCGGGCGAATTTTCGATCGATTGAAACGTTCGACCGACAAAAATCGACTTTCGACGTTTGGAAAGCGACGTTGTCGTCTCCTCCGCGCTCGTTGCGTTTATTAATATCGAGAGGGAGAAAGAGTCAACGTCTCGACCCGACGATCCGTAACCAGCCAACAACACAAACCAGTCGATGCGGAAAATCGAAAAGTTTCGCTGGTCGTAAAATGGCCGGCCCCGGTCCATAGTTAAAAAGTGCAGTCGTCCTTTTTCCTTTGTCCGCGTGTTTGTTCAAACGCCGCTCGATTGGCCCGAAAAGCAAAATATTCCCCGTTGAAAAGCTCGCGTTCTTCTTCCTTTCGGTCGTTTCCCCGCCAGACATTGCCGCTGCTAGCTGATCGTCGATTAAACCACCGCCGCGTTTCTATTTACTTTTGCCAGAAATTCAAGCCGCCGCCAGTTGCCAGCCGTAGTGCAAAGCCAGCTCTCTGTGGATATTTTAACGCGAGACAACTCAAACAAGTGTGGAAACAAGTTGCAAGAGACGAGAGTGTGGAAAGAGACGAGTGAAAAAAATAAAAAATAAAAAAGGAAAAATAGAAGGAGATCCAACAATTGGGGAGTACAGTGATAAACGCAGGAGGATCGCGACCAAGTGACACGACGATGTTGCTGTTTACGGTTTGGTGGCTCGTCTACGCGTCTCCGGTGATTTTCGCCGTGCAACGGGCGAAGGAACTCGGTGACGGAAAAGGTAGGACGCATCCGCGTATTAAAGCGTGTTTTCTCCTTATTCCCCGCTTTATTCGCCGCGCGCCACTTTCCCAAACGGCTCGAGAACGAGAACGTCAGGCGTGAAGCGTTCTCGCTTAAACAACGTCGTCCCGGACGGGGACGATTACGGAATGAGAGGCAGAAGACGATAACCCGGCGACAGACAATTGCAGTAAGAGTCGTGCAATAAGAATACTCCTCGCTGCAGGAGGGGGAGGGGGAGGGGAGGATATAATAGTGATCCCCCGGTATCTCGCAGGATATACCCGGTAAACCGTAAAGGGGAACGTTCACGGAGAGAGGCGGCTCAATGACGCACAAGATTTGCACTTTATTAAAAGACTCGTCCCCGCGAACGAGGCGTTTCAAGGATCGAATTAAAGTGCCGGCGTTCCTTCAACTCCGACCTCTTCCACCTCCCCCCCCCTTCCCGCCCCCCGGAAGGCGTGTTATTTCACGCCACCTTTCGCGTCGTTGTCGTTTCTCTCTGTTTTAAGTCGATTAAAATGGCAATAACCAGCTGGCTGATTCGACACCTCTGGTAAATGGGCTATCCTTTACCTCCTCGTAGGAAGGGAATTAATTTCCATTGTACGCCATCTCTCTCTCTCTCTCTCTCTCTCCATCTTTCTCTTTCCGGTCATGCCTTCGGTGATTCTAAACGAGCTACCAATTAAAATTGTCCGGGATCGATCCCCGGCCCGATCGCAACATCGACGGCCACCACCCAACACACACCTGCACGGAACAACGACGACGCGAGAGGCAGTGCTCCTGTTTCCCTCCCTCCGCGCTTCTTTCGACTCTCCGTTGTTCTTTTAAGCTCTCTGCCTTCTCCTCCTCTCTCCCCTACCTCTCCGCTCCAGTCTCTCTTGCCAACTGCGTCCGCGATACAGGTATCGACGCGAGTTCGCGTGAATGACGACCGACGTTTATCGAGCGTGAAATTTGGATTTACCTGGCGGCTGATAACGCTTGCTCGGGTTCGCGACAAGCGCTGCACCGGATGCAACAGCCACGCCGAACTTCGCCGCTTTTCCTTTTCTCGCCACCTTTCCTCGCTCTGGTTCGTTGTTGTTGGAAATTTAATTGCTCGACTAGGCTCGAGTCACGGCGAGGCCTCGACGCTTCGTTCAATGACATTGGCGCGCATCGGGTGGACCTGCGACTGTTATCAGTTCAAGAGGGTGGCAATAGTGATCTTTCTTTGTCGATAAAATCCTCCACCTTTCCAGTGACAATGAAATCGTGTATTTTTTTGATTCGTTGCTTAAATACGCGAATTAACATTAATGTTATAAATATCGATTATGCTTCATTTCGTTTATAATTTGTTAATTACATTAATGAAAAGTTTTTTTTCAATTTTTACATCGTGAGCGGATAATCATTCACGCTTCATCATTCGTCACCGATGGCTTACAATCTCAAGAACGTTTCGTTCCATTTAATCTTTCTTTCAAGATTATGCTTGTCACCATAGTTACCGTTCTTTCACTTTCAACCGAGTGGCTCGATCAACAAGTCGAAAAGTATATGGATTCGATGAGACACTTCCACCCACGTCGTTAGCCTGTCGAACGACTTTCGTTCGCAAAGTTCTCTCATACCTCGAGAATAATTCAGGTCCACTCTGCACGTGTCGTGCAACTTTCCGCGAGTTTGCGTACGCTGTCCCCTCTCCGCGTGCAAACGCTCGATCCTCTTCCTTAGTGACGTCACACGCGCGGAAAACACACTTCACAGGGGCGAGAGAATGGTCTGGAAACAACGAGGGGGATACGAGCCATTTGACTTTGAATTTTTCGAACGGTCGGGCGAGAGCCTCGAAACAGGGTAAAATCGACGAGTGGCGTCGCCAGCCCATGGAGAGTCAGTCGGAAAAACGGGACGGCGAGTATAACTTTTGTGTTGTGCGGCGGGTTTTGAAAATCCGATTCGCGAGCGTGTGTTCATTGACGGCTCGATGGCGAGTTGTATTTCAAGTGATAACCGCTGCTCTTTTGTCAGCGAGATCTCTGCCGCCCGTGTTTCGAAACAACTGCCGTTTTCACTCCGCGCCGGCAGGTGTTATATAATAATCGCGCGGCGTACACGCTCGGCACTTTCTCGCCTTTCCGATTCCCGTTGCCCCGTTTCCTTTGCCCGCGCCGATTCCCGTGTCCCGCGTTGTTTTAATTACGGGACGGGAAATTCGAGCGGCGCGAGGCGCGACGAGAGCGACCAATTTTGTCGAGACAACGAGCGCCGGTGCGTTCTCATCGTTGCTCCCGTTTCTTATTTTTAACCGCGCTTTCGCGGGAGAATTTTTTTTCAACGGTGAAAATTCGGGCGGCGAACACGGCGAATTTAATCTCGTTGAGATAATGCGGCGTGTTCTTGTCATAATTTTTCGTTCCTTGTTTTAATTGCGAGGGGGTGGGAATTAAACGCTTGAAAATCCAGAGGGGATTTAGTTTTTACAGCGCCCGTCTGTTTCTCGCGATGAATTGTTCAAATCGTCGAGTAGTGAGCGCGATAATTGGACGAATAATCGAGCGGATCGAACGGCCGCACAAGGAGAATTCCATCGCGAGTGTACTTTTTTTCTCTGTCTCTCTCTCTCCCGCGCGCGCTTTCATTTGCATACATTCGCGTCGTTAACTGCGGATGAAAATGGATTCGACGGAAAGTCAGGCTTCTTTAAACGGGCACTGTAAATTAGATCAAGCCACGAGTCGCGAAAAGATATTCGAACGTTACATTCAGCGGCAATGTGATTTCTGTGTCCCTTTGCGGGCGTATTTAAAGAAGAAACAGAGAATGCGTTAACGTGATTTATGGTGATATAAACTGGTTCCATCTACAGGGGAACGCGAGCCGTGGCAGGGAATGTTGATCGCATAAATCTGCGATGATTGCGCTTGAAATAGAGTGTGCCACGTGCTCGTGTTTGAAAAGATAATGGTAACTAGCGGATCGCCGAAATCTCTCTCCATTTAAACAAGTTTCACTCGTCGTGTCGACTTGTGTTTTAACTGTGAAATACTGCGATTTCTCTCTGTCTCTGTCTCTCTCTTTTTTTTGTCGCACTATCCGCGCGAACCGAAGTAAAAATTTCGATCGCGTATTAAAATATTTATCGCGTGAAAATAAATACACTTTACAAAGTGGATGAATCGCGCTTCGAAAAGGGATCAGCGCAATATTTGGAAAAAGTTGTCGGGCAAACGACTCGATGACGAATAATTTATTCATTAATTTCTCGGCGCAATCGAAGCGTTAATGTTACTTTAATCATACAACGTTTACGTAAATTCTCATCCGCATTGTAATTGCGATTAATTTGTCAACTCGTTGAACCGAGGATAAAATTTTGCTACAATGTGTCAAAATTTTCCGATCGTTTCTTTTTTTTTTTTTTTTTTTCTTTTAAATTCGTAAGATCGAAAAGAGAATGGCCAAGTACAGGGAAATTTAACTGAAAATGTCAGACGTAACTGAAATTTCCCTTGGATGAAGTTTTTACTCGTAGTACCGACCGTGAATTAAAAATGACGCTCGAAAACTGTACGAGTATACATATTTGACACAGGAAATTACATTTCACTGGGTGAGATTCAAACGTAAAATATTAATTATTTTAAAATCTAGTGTGAAACGTCGTTTACAATTAGTTGTTGATTGTCAAAATTATTAGTCGTACAATTAGTTGTCAAACAAGGTATCATTGTTATGTACGTGATACGAAATATTTCGAAATTCCATTAGCACGTTTTCAAATTTTACTAATACATTTGTACCTCGTCAGTGAAATGTTAAAAAAATAGAATTTTCCCGCAAGAGTCAATTTCTCAAAAATTTAAATACACGAGCATTGCCATATTTAAAAAGTACATCTTTTTTTGCTACATTCGTTCAAAAGTAAAAATAAACTTAACACCTAACAACCAATTCCACGACGTGTTTCATTTCCATCTACTATCTAGTGTTTCGCCGCAAACGTTCGACTTTGAAATTTCTTCACATTCAGAATTTAAAACACAATTTTCAAAGCTCCTTCCAATAATAACGCACAGCTGAAGCAATGAACCTCGATTAATTAGCATTCTACAACTAACGATACGAGCTCGTGCTGCGAAAAAATAATAACAATCGTTCGATGCAAGCAACTGCTGGAGAACGACGAGCGAATACCTCTCGCGACTTAGGCGAGATATTTATTTACGGTGTTTACCCCCACGGAAGGATGTTCGCCGTAAATAAATATTACTATTTTTATGTTTATCAGGTGTAACGCTCGCATTGTTGCTCGTAAATCGACTCGTCGGTAAACGAGGCTCGAGCCACCGAATTCAATACAACGTTAAGATAAGGGTTCTTGCACCGCTGCACGCTGCCGTATAAATGTAATGTCGGCGAACCAGAGGTATGCGTGCGCATGGTTGGAAAGGTCAAGTAGGGGCTGGTTGGTGTGTACGCGTGTTAGAACGTTGGGGGAGGTAAATAAAAGCCAAGGAAGAAAGAGAGCTTAGAAGTAGAGCGAGAAGATCTCGAGAGACGAGATTTAAAGCGCGGGGGGAAGCGGGCGTGCGCTATTCGTATCCGTTATAATAGCGCGTTATTTCTATTTAACGGCGGCGGATCAGAAAACCGTGTCGACGCGAGAACGTGTTCTGAACAGCACCGTCCGGAATAAAAGTTGCGCGAAACTGCCGAACAGCTCGCCGTTCGCGGAAAGCGAATAATCCACTTTCCGGATTTATAACGCGTTTCGCCAACTTTACATCGCGCGCAATGTGTCTTCGTTGCCGCGTTCGGGTCAACGGCGAAATTGAAGAAGCACACCGGTTGCAAATGAAGACAAACATGGAAGAAGTTAGCCACGGCGAGCTAACGGCGATTCACCGTTGAGCGGTCTTATCGAGAGGATCGAGATCCTTGCTACAACTTCGCGAACCGCGGCCTCCCGCGTTTCAAAACTTCCGCCGATTCACCCATTTCGCAAGTTGGAACAGGGCGGAGTTAATTCAACCCACTGAGGCAGTATTTTTCGGTTTACGAATGGACTGATTTATATACTGGGATCACACGATATTTCACATTTTATTTCGTGTTTTACAATCTCGGCGAGGATCACGATTCTTCTAAATTTTCGTGCTCGAACATTTCGCGAATTTCACTGATTCATTCCTCTCGTATATTGGAAGAAACTATATTCTATTTATTAATTCTGTGCACCGGGGCGATTCACGTAACTTGCACACCCGAGATAACTTTTAAATTGCGGCGTCCAATGAAAAATTGTTTGATACGAAAGTTGTATATTTTTAAGATCCTCCTTAACTAGGTTCAGGATGTGGTTTAATACTGTTTTATTTGGAATTGAATATTTTTTCGATTCATGATGAAAAGAATGTATGGTCAAGCTAAGAGAAATAAAGATGACTTTGAAAATTTCACACACAAAACATTTTGCCCCCCATGAAACCATACAACTTTTGTATTAAACAATTTTTAAAAGTTATTTCCAGTATGAATCACCTTGCATAATAATAGTAATATATATATATATATTATTAATAAATAGAATATATATTATAATATATACCGTGATTATAAAACTCAGATAGTATTTTTGGATTACACACGACCGCGATAATTTCTATTAGATAACTAAAGTTTATTTCCCTTTCACAATCCGTAAAAGGAACAATTCTATCGTTAAAATTTCTAAAATTGTACGATTTAAATCGAAGATTGGCAACTATTTCGTACGTTCTCAACTACCTAGTCTCGTTAAACCACTTTCAAACGAAAATTAAGAATTTCTATTCGTTATATTTGTCATTTGTTTCAGACGCTTTGAACACGTTTGAAAATAAAGGTATTGAGAAAGTCGTCCTGTTTTTTCGTAATTAAGACGATATTAACACGAAGACGAGAGGAGCTTAATTCTTCTAAACTGGGTATAAAAGGTCGACGAACGACAATCGGGAGTGGCCGAACAAAATCGACGAATGAATAGAGCTACTTAGAAAGGGGTTAACGATTTCGGCAGGAAAATTAAACATAGCCATCGCGGAAGTAAGTTGAGTGCAATGAAACGGAACGAGAACGAACCAGCGGCGAGATTGAATCGACAAAATGCAAGAATGAGTTTCGACAACGCTCTCACGTGGCTCTTGTCCCCTCTGCACTCTCTCTCTCTCTCTCTCTCTCTCGTGTTTCACTCGCATTTTTCCCTTTCTCCTCTCTTCCTTTTTTTTCATTTTCTTTTTTCATTCTCTTTTATTTTTTTATTTTTTTATTTCTTTTTTTTTTTTTGGCTTCAAACAGAAAGGAGCAATTTGCCGGGCTTATATGTGTGCGTGTTCATTTGTTGAACGGACGCGCGGCGTACGAATAGTTTTACGCCAGGCCGGTTGTTTCATTGTCCCGCCGCGAAAACGCCGCTTTATTTTACTGCAGTTTCACAAAGAAACGCTTTGCACAGCGAGGCCGCGCGCCGATGCACGCGACGTGTCCATTCTTCTTCCCCGGCAAGTTATGGTTTTTCTTTCGGGCATGACTTTGTCAACGCGCGTAATCCAACGGTACGTCACGTTCGCCCTGCGCTCACCCTCTTCGCCGCCGACGGTTTTCGCTCGTAAATTTACCAAAAACTGGGGGGGGGGGGTTCGCGTTGTCGAGCGTTCTCAAGGAAGGAGCGACGTTAAACCGCGCGGATTCGCAGCGGCTCGAAAAAAGGAAGAAATCGTCCCCGTAAGTCTAGAAAGAGGGGGGGGTGGTGTTCTTTCTTGCCGTTCTTTTGATTTATTTCGACGACATTTGAATTGCATCGAGAACAAGTGGCCACGCGGAAAACTTTCCTACACTCCCCCCCCCACCCCCTGTGGCGAGAGAAACTCACCACCCACTGGGCGTCGAAGAAGACGTCTGCTTTCAATTCGTTTAATTCCCTGTAAAATCACGACGTGATGAGCCGTTGGTAAATAAACGACCGTTCGATTCGAGTTCTTCGACGCTTGAAACGATAGGTACACGCGTAACGCGAGAATCGATACTATTAGAGAACGGCTGGAAATTGTTCAAGTACTGTGTCGGCTAGCTCGATACATTTCGTTTCTTTCTTTCCTTCTTTTTTTTTTTTTTCTAAATGAAATGGACTTTCTCGTCAAACGAGTGAACCAAGTTTTCAGATACTTCCGTGTTTGGATGGGCCGAGCGATAAAAGGTAAATCTTAATTGGTCGGGAATTGATCGAGCTGAAAAGTTGCTTCAACTTTCGAGTTCCATTGTATGAACTCGAGTGTAGTCGGTTTCATCGAATGCGATGAATTTTAATCAACTTTTTACTGTACATTAAATCGTGTCGGCCGACGAGAAGTGAAAGGAAATAATATTTCGTCGATTCGCGATTTAGAAGTTGGACGAGACCGATGTTTCCGTTTCGCAATCAGTGTAAAAACGTGCCAACTCGACAACTGGATACTCCCGACAACGCCTTTGACGTTACGTATTTACATCTCGATGGTTGTAAAACATTCGCGTGGCGTCTCTGCGTCGACGTCGCTTTGACAGAAGAAGCCATCGCGTCCGATTCTGTTGCGATCACGGCCAATAAGGGACCGCATGGGTCGTTATTCGAATTGCACAAACGTGCGAGCATTCACGTTTCGAAGTTTATCCCTGGCACATCCCGTGAAACCTCTCGGACATCAAGTTGTTCGAGTAGCTGGTATCGATCGGCTGGCTAGCGATCCCAGTTAAAATCTGCTCGCCCACGGTTCACCGACCGGTCTCGTTATATTACGAACGTAATCTTTTAATTAACAATTTATTACGCTGTCGCAGACGACGCGACCGTACAAAAAAAAAAAAAAACGAGAGAGAAAGAGAGAGAGAGAGAGAGAGAGAGAGAAAAGGGGACGCGAGAGAGCGACAGCGGAGAGGAGGGACGATGAAACGAAACGGTTCGTTAAACAACCGCGATTTTGGGTTAATTAGCGATTATGGAAATACGATCGCACTTAATTGGGACGCGGCAGCCCGTTATAAAATAACGCGAACGGATCGGCCGGATGTTCTTCCCGCCTGGGCTGCACCAGGAAACGCCGGCGTGTGACCAAACACCATTACTAATTACGTACCCCAGGAACTGCCAGTAAATTGCTTCCATTAGGCACATAGTTCGCACCGCATACTTGCTACGGCTTAGCGTCGCAACAGCTGCGACCCCCTCCCCCCTCACCCACCCCGCCGACCCATATCCTACGTATGTACGTGCCCTGGCCCCGTAAATAGCCGGCTCGTTGTAAAAATACGAGGCATAGACCCGAATTAATTCGATGCATTAACCGGGCCGCGCTCTCGCGGACCATCGACAGTTCTCTGGTCATTCGAAACTGGGAACCGGTCCAACCTCCAGAAAGAGACACGCTCCGAAGGAGCTGGTGTTTACCGGTTATTTGTCCGGGATTTTACGGTTTCTTGACAGCGGAATACCGGTTCCGGTGGCCATTCGGGCCGCGGCGAATCGCTTCGCTCCTCCCACCCCAGCTTTTCTAAATGCTCCAACGAAAGATAATCCAAAGTTTCTTGCCGCTTTCTGGGGGAAACTTGCTCGAGCTTTTGGCCTGGGCTAATGGTTTTCTCTTGGTGAATCACCACCAAGGGGCGGTGTCCCCGCCGAGACAAAAATCCACTCGTCCACTCGAGTGGACAATCTGTACAGATTACGTGCACGCGAGATACGCATCGCTGGAAATGGGATCGAGCCCGGTATGTACGTACGAAATCCAAGTCAAGTTACAGGATACAGGAAACGAGAGCTTCTCGTCTCGTGGAATTCGAATGTTAGTCGAGTGTGACAGTGATTTCCCACGGTCGTATTCATTTGCGCGAGAAATGAGCGAATGCAGAGAAGGACGACGAATGAACACGCGAGTCTGTTCGTACGCGTGAGCAGGAATGTAAGGAAACGAACGAATTCGTGTTTTATGCAAGCAACAAATAAACACGCACGGATGTGTTCATTTGTATAAGCAATAGATGAATACATGAATGTAATGAAATAACCGAATTCATTTTTTGTACAAGCAGCAAACGAATACATGAATAGAATATAAAGCTTTGTAAAAACTGGTTTCGAGCCAGCTTCCCAGAATTCATCTTGCGGAAACTGATTTCGAAAACGTGCCCGTGAATATTTCGTCGTTTGTACAATTACTTTCACCAGGTAGCACTGGAATATTGAAAATCAGAATATCATCGATCCTCGGATCGATATTGGAAATAATGGATTGCACGACTATGTTGTTGGTCCTTGGTACTTCAATGATTGTATCGTGCGAGTGTATGCATTTGTAGAGAGCAATAAGTGTATTCACTTTGTACGAATTGATTTCGAACGAACAGACTGTAGATTTCGGAAACAATCGCACAAGAAGTTCGATGTTTGAATGATTCTTGAAACTTTCGCAAGTTGAAGTAGTTAAAGGAGAATCCACCGATTGGAAATGAAAGCGATATCACTTGTATCATATATACTTCTGTGTGATTTGTTTGTCTCACAACTCGAATATTCCTGGGATGGTATTTGCTCAAACTATTAATTTCTAGAATAAGAAATATTATATAAATGGGGAAGTAGAAATTAAGAATAAGAAATATTTATTTCTCACAAGTCTATAGATTTTATTTCTATAACGAAATATTATACTTACAGATACAAACTATCAGCGCCTAAAGTGTTAAAAGAGGATTCGTAACTCCAAGGGATAGATAATACGCGCCGAGATATGAAACAAATCCTCATAAACGTGGGTCGAAAAATTAATAGTTTCAAAGTTATAAACGATTTTTTGTCTCGGTTGAAATACTCGTGGAAAAAGTTAGAATACATACGGGGAATCTTTGAGAGAGTACGTAATTCTTTAATACAAACGCAGAGAATTTCCCGCAATCAGAAAAAGACGAAATTGTGAGCTAAATCACTATTTGCGGTACAGCTGTCGTAGCGATGAAAATTTGTTCCTTCAAGCGAAACAAAAAAAACCTTTGTTTATAACTTTGAAACATTTTTTTCTAATCGCTCTGTACATTGCCAATATTGATCGTCCGAGGAACCCTTGCTTATGAGAATATTGAGAACCTTGATGTATCGACGGCGTAATACATCGATCGCTTGAACGCTCCATGAGACGAGACTCGTCCCTTTCTTTTTCAGTTCTCACACCTGTGACGTTCAACGATTCCTTGAACTAAAACAAAGAAAAATGTACTGTCAATTGTTTTTCAGCATTGTCAGTTGTCAGTTTGCAAACGACAAAAAAGAAAGAGAAAAACGGAAGAACAAGAACTCGGAATATTTTATTACAATCTCTCGGACCGTTCGTTGCGAAAGTGTGCCGAGCACAATCGTCTCGGTACGTATTTGCACGTTGACTGTAACTTCTAATTTAAAGAGTTTTTTTCCCCCCCGCACTCGGATAATTGCCATTTAAACGAAGGCTAGGAAAAGGGGACATTCGACGACAGATCGATACGAAAGAACGGGAGCGCGGGAGGAGAACGACACGGCGTAGCCGGCAGCGTGTACCGACGTCCCATGGCCCTTAAGCCGGCCTAAGCTGACTTAAGCTCACTTAAGGTCGCGCCGTTTCTTCGCGAAGATGAAATTGGAACGCGTGCTTACTCGTCCAAATTAAATACACGGTGAATGACGTTTACGTAGCTACTACGGTCCCTTTACTCTTACGCCGCGGGAGAAGCATTTGTCGCGGGGGCCCACCAATTCTGGATGATTAACTTCGGAGCTTTGTCGCCGATGCTCTTGGCTCCAGTTCGTTCTTGGACCCAGCCCGTGATTTCTCGTCGAACCTTGTTACGGTTTAATTAAAACGTCGGGGAATGTGTTGGTACGATTCTTCGTTTTCTCCTGCTCGATATTCTCGCGGGGGGATTATTTTTGAAGGCATTTCAGCGATTTCTGTCGTTCCTGCGCGAAGTGGCTGAAACGGGCACAAAGCGCGGGAAATAGGAACGATTATAAATTTTTCGCCCAATTGTCCCCTCGGATTTCCCCACGGCTCCCTTCGACTCGTCCGTGTGAAAATTATGAAACCGTTTTCTTCCTTCTTTTCTGTATTCTCGGTATTTTCCAGTGGCACCGTATCTATATGTCGAATTGTATTTCTAGCGAGAGAGTGTACTGTATTCTACTGTTATTCTATTACAGCAGCGAAATATATTGTATCATTTCCTTCTTCTGCAATTCCAACGATTTGTCTGAAACGTGTCATGTTATTTCTATTCCTATAGTTTCTAGGTTATTCAACGTGCTTGACTGACAACTCTTAAGTAGCCGGCACGGAAAGCACTTCAGCTTCTTGGCGAGATAGAAATTTATGACTTTTAACGAAGGACTTAAAATTCTCATTTGAGCAGCGTCGGATTTAACGATCAAAGATGTAAGATTACTTCACATGTACTTGAGGCGTATGCACGTATCTCGCGCTCGCAGTTTTATTCGTAAATTAAACCGATGTCGTTCTGACGTAATTCACTGAAATCATTAGCAGAGGCAGGCAAGGGACGAGCAGTTTAATTAAATACTAATTAATCCAAGCTTTTTTTTGCGCACGTTCGTTAATTACTTTCAAACGTAAAGATCGGATTTACTCGTTAGTAAATCGTGCAGCGTGTCGCGAATGTAAAAACAATTGTGCCAATTGCTTCGTTTCTCATTTCAAACAATTTGAACAGCAACTTTTATTCCAGTAAATTTCTGCACGACGTTATAAACAGAGTGATGAAATTAAATATGATATATTCCGCGTAGAGCATAATTATATTATATAATACTAGTGCCAATGGAAATTTGTTGCTTGACAATTCAAGATGATACAATTTCGTAGAAAAATATCCACTTGGTCTCATTCTCTAAAGCCAAGTCACACTTCTACTTTTCTTTGGAAAATTGTGAAAATTCGTAAGAACGTTAAAAAAATTTTTTTCATGACCAGGTCCGCTACCCTCGCGAAGATTGAAATTTTCTCTTTACCATGGTCCCTTAAAACTCGCTGTACGATTTTTCCTTTTACTACTTCGTTGAACTTTGGACATTTTACACGAAATGTTAAGATTTCTCGAATTTTTGTCATTAAATCTAAATATTCAACGTTCGATAAAACGGCGAGAAAAAAATTGTATTATGCAACAGGTTTTAAAGAAAAAAGGTTTTAATGTCTTTACTTTACGCTCGAGCAATTCCGATTACAAAAAAAGAGAGTATGCTCGTTTTCCTGCATGGTGTGAAATCACATCATTCGAGGAAAACAAATCGAAGGCTGTCAAAGTGAAGACTTTACGAAATGGATTGTCGTATGATTTCCCTTTCCGACGTTACGTCAGTTTAAATCATCGACATTATTTTCATTGTCGTTGGTAATAATTACATTCTTTAAATAAAGAAATGACGGAATTGACAGTCTGTCGACAGATTTAAAGCAGAATAATTCGAATAAGTAAGTGATGTTGCTAAAAATAGCATCTTCTATATACTGAGAAGGGTTAGTATCGGAAAACACGAAACAACAGAGCTATCATACGAGACAAAAAAGGTTAGGTATATGTTCCGAATGGATACATATTGCAGGAGCGCAGTAGTAAGTGTCAATATCATTCGTGAGACATATTGGAGAAATTCAGTAGTAAATAATAAGTGTCAATATCAGCCGGACCGAATTGACGTCTCGATTCTTAGATTGACCAATCGGTTAAATTGTTGGTAATATAAACAAAATTAATCCACCCACGTATGATTGCCTTTCGAAATATACAGGGATGGACGAAACTAATCGTACGAATGAAAAACTGTTTGATTTAAACTGTTGTCACTTAAAAAGAAAAAAAAATGTAGAAAAATCCAATTGGTTACATTTTAAAGCGTGAAGTCTCTACGTTGTCGTTCGTTTTTTTTCATAGATATCTTTACATCGCGCAGTAAGCGGGAAAATAATGATTAAAAAATGAATTAAAGATCAAAGTCTCCTATTTACAATGACACATCTTAAAACTTTTTCTACAATTTTTCTCTTTTAATTATTTTATCGAACTTTCAATATTAGAATTAAAAAATGACACAATGTTAGGATTGCTTGAATTTTCGATAAAACAATAAAAACAAAAATCGTATATAGATTGATGCAAAAGTAACACTTCAGTCTTCGAGATAATAGTGGTTCTAGTTGTGAAAAAAATTTGTTCAGTGATTTTTATAATTTTTCAAGTTTTCATAATTTGTCGACAATGAATGTATCCTTGTTTTTCCACGTACTGCATGACGTTGAAACATTTTTGGAAGGAACGAACTGTCTGTAAAAATCAAAGCTTCGCATTTTAAAATTAGAGTGGATCGTTATACGATCCATTTTTACAAAGTTACATCAATTTCAATTGTCGACAATGTTTCTTTGTCATGGATACTTTGTCAATGGAGCTCTTCGCGTGACACGTTACATTTAATTTTACAATCTACTTGTAATACATTGCGTGCACAGGATTGAATTAATAATTGCCATAATGCCACGTCTACAATTTAGAAACGTAAACAATTGGCACGATTGTTTTTACATCTGTAATAACTAACGAGTAAATTCGATTTTTGAAAGTAATTCAGGGATGCGTGCAAAAATTACCTGGATTAGTATTTAATCAGTGTGTAATTAAATTGCTCGTCTCTTATCTATCTCTGCTAGTGATTTCTGCAAATTACCTCAGAATGTCGTCGTATTTAATTTACGTATAAGAGCGCGAGATAATGTATAGACTATATCGAGTATATGTAAAATCTCATATTTTTGATCGTTAAGTCCTGTTTAAATTAAATATTTAAGTCCTTCCTTATAAATTTCCACCTTGTTACAACCGTTTAAAGTGTCGAACATTTTTCATTGAGTATTGGAATATTTTTGTATACAACAGGATGTTGTATGTCCTAGAACTACTGAAAAGATCAAATTGACTAGTTTGGAATTTTCATTGGGAATTTTACGGATGTATTCTTGGAGATATAAATGGTCTGAATACGTATAAGATGTATGAACAGAGGCTAATAATTTATTGTGTTACAAAGCCTTTCTGTTTCTTCTTACTTTTAACGTCTCCGACGGAAAATTTTACGCATCGATCGTCGGTAGTTAATGATCAGGCATAAAATATTCCAGACTTTCCAAAATATTATAATCAACGACGGAACGGTCGCAAATGCTTCACGCTACTTTTCGAATATCCTCGCCATTTAATTTTTAACTCTTGATATTTCGTCGCAGCGTATAACCGTTAAAACTCGAGAAGGACGAGCAGCCAGTTTTCATTTTCATTAAATTAATTACTTCGCGCTTCAAACGAAGAAAAAAAAAAGAAAGAATTACCCCGGCTTACTCCTTTGGAGTACCCGATAAATTTTTTATCACAGCGCGCTTTTAATTATAACTCTCGAAACGCGTTCAATAGATTTTCGAATATTAAAATGTTAATCTATCTGGGGCTGGGGGGAGGTAGGTAGAAATCGTCGATCCGTTGTCTTTATTTTATATAACAGAGCCGCGCGCACGACTTCACGTTCGATCAATTTCCCTCCTTTATAAAATTGTACAAGCGGCCGCTCGTTGAAATCAACGGCGCGGATAGCGAGAGGAGCTAATTCGTTCACGTGCACGCAAGTCGATTTTTACACTCGCGTCACGGGCTAAATGTAATTTGTCCGGCGAGAGTGGAGCCGTGCCTGCATCTGAAACTGGCGCATGATTTTGCAGTTAACACCGTGCGACTTCGGTCACCGACGACGGAGGCAGTGTTTCGAGTGGATCGTTTCTCCTTTTATCGCGAGCCAACTCGCCTCGCGACTCTCCTTTTTTCCTTTCTCCAGAGAAATTTCTCGAGAAGAGAGAGAAGAACGCGTTTCTGCGCGACGTTACGTAGCGTTCGAGGAGTCTGCTTCACCGCGGAAGAGCTTCAGCCGCGAGAGACGAGACTTTTCTTCTCTTTTTCTTTTTCTTTTTCTTTATCGAGGGACACGAGCTACCGACTCCCTTTTCAACGTGTATCGCGGCAAGCGTACGCGTCGAAGGAGCGCGTCTGGAGATCTTACAAGCGTGTTTCTTTTCTCGCCGACTCGCGACACGTCCCGCGGGTTTCCGTTTGTCGTTCGTTTTCACAGCAGGATGGATACGCCTCGACAATGAAAAGTCCTGGTAGCCTCAATCTTCGCGACGCACCAGTCGCGGTTTCCTCGATGTAGCGGCGATCCATTGTCGCGAGAAAATCCATCGAGGCACACCATCGATGTAATGATACAGTATAAATGTCGAAGCCATCCACGCCAATTTTCTCTTAAACTATTTATATAAACAGGGATCGGGAAAATAATTTCATCTGGAGAATATACGGGGTGTCTTGTATGAAGCTATTCAACTAATTAAATAATTAATTAATTTTCTCTTGAATTATTCGCTATAGGGGAGAATGTTTTAAATAAAACTCACGTTGTTTCGAGGGGGACATCTTATGCTGGCTACAGATCTTCCAGGTGAAATTTCAAGTTCTTTGTTTTTATATTTTTATGTTTTATATTTTTGTAGCTGACATCGAAACGAATTTATCTTGACATCAGCTACAAAACTGTAAGCTCAAAAATACACAGTGAAAAAAAAGAAAAAACAAAGATCACCATGAAATCTCGGAAGCATGACCATCCGCATGACAAGATTCGTGGCCTCCCTTTCGAAACAACGTAAGTTCTATTTGAAACATTTTCTCCTATAGCGAATAGTTGAAGAGAAAATCAATTAATTACTTAATTACTTGAATAGCTTCATATAAGACACCCCGTATATTCTCCAGATGAAATTATTTTCCCGATCCCGGTTTCTCGCGTTTCCCTCACCTCTCCCGTTGGGTTTCGTAACGGCGACCCATCGTTTCCCGATAATCGTTGCGAAACGTCGCGTCGAGGATCGCCTTTCCTTTGTTTGGAGAAACACTTTCTGCACTTCCGATTCGCTTTATCCGCTGTTCCCCGGACTCCCATCGGTTCGAGTCTTTCTCGAACACCGATGCACACGTTGCATTAGCGATTATATTTTAGCTCGAACGGAGCCATTCATTTGGCACGGTTCATTTGCCACGAGTGAAACTCGAACGCGAGTCCGATCAAAGCGATCTCTAACTGTTTCTGATTTCGGGGAGGGGTGGGTGGGTGGGTGGTGTGGTTCCGTGAAACGTTTCTCGCCCGGTGCATCGAGCAACATCGATTGTCGCTGCGACGCGGCAACGCGAGCGTTCGAAATGGCGTTACTAAGCCTTTGCCGTCTCGAGATTTCACAGCTGCACTTACCACGTTCGCGCGCGAGGCCGGCGTTCGCGCGCGAACGCGAAAGCGAACCAAGCGGAACGCAATCGTAGCCACGCAAGATTTCCGCAAACAGAATGGAATGCGACGATAGCGTAGCAGTTTGGTAGAGAGTGCGGGTCGGGTGTGCAACGAGTGGCAGAGAGATTGGGAGGGTGAACACAGAGAGAGAGAGAGAGAGAGAGAGAGAGAGAGCAAACCGAGTGGTGGCTGCTGGTACGTGCTTCTGTGACCCCTATACACCCGGAGCCACGTTTCGACTACCACGGTTCTAGGCGTTCACCGGTACATGCACCCTCATTATATTCGTATATACAGGGTACATGCCAGGCCTTGATACACGTGTACGTAAGTAGAGCGGTTCGAAAGCACGAAGGCGGAGCTTGCGGGACGATACAGGCAGCTACGCGTGAATAACGTTGATAAGCATCCGGTCCATGACTCCGCCACCTTTCTCTTTATCTCTGTCTCCCGTGGTAACTCGTTCTCGCGTTTACTGCCCCTCTTCTTTGCCCCGTTCCAGCTGTTTTATTTCCCGGCGACACCTATCTCGGGTTATGATACATTAGACACAGAACGCCGGGGTGCCATCGTCGTCGCACCGTCGCCGGGACGTTACGGCTGTTTGCTAGCCGAGATGTCCGACTCTGTGTGTGTGTATGTGTGTGTGTGTGTGTGTGTGTGTGTGTGTGTGTGTCGGTCAGTGGAAGGAGAAAAATTAATTAGCGACCACGAGACCACGAGACGCTTGGCGAATCTCTCGCGTTATTTGAAAGGTGGATCGGTTAACCGTGACTCTTTCGAAACAAGCTGCTCGGCGAAGCGTGCTGGCGTTCATTGCTTTATGGTTTCTTTTTCGGTCTTTTTGAATACGCGTTAGTTATTGTAACTTGTTTGACACTTGATCGTGTCGGATGTAAAGTAATGAAACTACTCGGTATTGAATGTACTGTAGTGCTGGATGTACAGTCAGGGAAGAGACGATGAAAGAATAAATCGAAAGTAAAGAATAAATTTAACATTGTAAATTTTCTTTTTACTCGACGTTTCGTTTTCGAGGAAATCAGGAAACCAGGAAATCACGAATGTTTGTCAGCTGTATCTGAATTCTCAACTAATTAAGTTAACCTCTTGCCACGCTCGTCGAGAATTTTTTTGTCCGAAATTGCAACGTTTTCTCAGTTTCAACTATTTAAATTATTTAAGTTATTTAAGTATTTAAATCATTCTATATCATTTAAATATTTAAATGTAACCCAGGCGAAACAAATGATAAGTTTGTTACTTCTTAATTATACTATCCAGTGATATACCGAGTTCGAAAGGAAAAAAGAAACGAATTGTCGTTCGGTCACTCGTTACGGTCCGCGCGAGCCAGTCGCCAGCGCAAGGGGTTAAATAACGAAGTGCGAGTGATTCCACTTGAAGGGTTTTGAAAGTATCTATAGTATCTTATTATCTATATATTTACACATTTTTAATTGTGATTATGGCGAGGATGCTGGAAGGATGCAGGATTTGGATAAGGTGAGAAAAGGTTGTGCGTTTCGTCTCAAAGTCGCTGCCTAGACTCATCAGTGTGGCTCTTATTCCAAACGCTTGTTGTCATAACTATTCGCTAGGCTGGACGGTCACCCATCCTAGCGGTGTACCGCACTCTGTTTGCTTAACGTTGATTATCGCTAGACTTCGACGCTAGGCGCACAGCCACTTGCGGTTTGTACAAGCCGCTGTTCGAGACTCGCACTCGAGGCCGCTACACACTTTTGAAAATGAGTCGAAAATTCTTCCGCTTCGTTTTCGAGGGAGTACAGTTTGAAAACCTCGTCAGAAACGTTCAGTTTACTACTCTCCAAGATTATCCGGTCGCTTTACGATCATACAGCATATGCAACTCGTACGCGCGTATCTGCTCCTAAATAATCGCGTCGCAAATATTCCCCCGGCAACGAAAGATGCGAACGTCTAGCTCGATCGTGCCCTATCTACGTCCAGATATATCATACGACCCGATCCGAGCCGAGCTTTCCCTCCCCGTTCTTGCGATTTATGCGCGCATTCACTGTCTCGGCGAGCACTTTGCTGCTTCTCTTTCGTGCCTCCTTGTAGCCCCGGCTACGTACGAGAAAATACTGACCGACTTGCGCAAGAAAACGGGGGGTGGACATCGTGTTACGGCCACCAGGCGGGCAAAAACCAGGCGGACCATCGTCCGTACGTTAGAAAGCTGACTCGATGTGGTCCGCGGCGGGCTGGATTCGGTGCCCGGTCAAAGGTAAAATGTACTTTAACTTTGTCAGCAGAAATTCAGCGTCGCGACCGAATTTAAGCAACGACGTTTCCATCCAATCGTACGAGTTCTCCGCGTCTGGAGAAAGGGGGAGCGTAACAACGGATTACCATCTCGGGAGGAATCTTTCTAAACGAAGGACTGGCCTTGTGTAAGTGGATGAACGACGTTTGGAAATTCGTCGTGCAGACGGATAGCAGCGCGCGAGAAATAGTAACAGATCCATTCTCTTCGTATGAAATTCGTAGTTTCGTTCGAAAGTTGCGGAGGTGTCTTCTCAAACGTGAGGATTTCCCACGCGACAGCGCGGCTTTCGGCGACAAAAAGCGCAACGACGCCGACCTCCTTCGAACTTGGATTGCGCGGAAAAGTGTTGGGAAGCGTTTTATGCGACTGTGTAGATCGTTCGATGGAACAGGGATGCAGAGTAATTGCGAGGAACAGCCAGGAGAGCGGTGCCAGTGAAAGCAATCGCAGCGAATCCGACTGATAAAATTAAATAAATTTATAAATAAGTTAACAAAATAAATCCGGAAATAAATTCGGACATTTAAATATTCAGACACTCGACAAATATTGAAACTGTTATAATTTCGTGCAATAATGAACTTCGCCTCGTTTTAAACGTTAAAAGTTTCAAAGTGTGCCATTCATTTCATTCTAAAATGTTTTATATCGTACAACATTTTGGTTGGTAAGCGAAGAGAACAATGAGAACTTCTACAGAGAAGAAGACAATCGTACAAAGAAATTTTGCACGAAATTATAATGTTCTTCTTTTTAAAATATGTTTTTCATTTTTCACGTCAGAAATGTTATAAATTGTCGTTGTATGTAGAAACATTTTTTTTTTCCTTTGTGACTGAATATCCATTAAAATTTGAATATTGAAAGTTGAAACATACTATACTGTCAGGACTAATGTTGCTTCTATATTAGCACTGGCTGGCGGAACTGAAAGTGTACTCATATTTTTCGACGCACGTTTTATTTTTTCGAACGTAATTTCGAGATTTCGTTCTGTCATATTTGTAGACAATATTTTCGAAACGGCAAAGTTATTAATGAACAAAGTAGCATTAAAACAACAGCGTATGTGGCTGAAACGGGATAACCGAGGCAGCGGCAAAAAGGACAAGGGAATAAAGTGGCCGATGAGCTTTCAACAGCAACAAGATTACAAAATTAAATTCCATTAAATTCCATTAACAGATTGGAAAAACCTTGCAGAGCCAGAGCGTCGCAATGTTCTGAAATTACATGTGGAAAATTGTGTCGTTTCTTCTCTCCACTATTTCTCCTCTCTCCTTTCTTTTTTTTTCTATTTTTTCCCATCCACTTTAGATTAATCCAACTTCCCCACATTGAATTTTCAGTCAGTTTCGTACTACCTCGTCCGACTTTTCACAGGCTGCATCCGTGTTTGAATTACGTTTGAACGTTGTTGGCGTGTTCTTCCGCGTGGAGAAGACAATGAATAAACACAACTATCAGGCGAGAGCATTTTTACGACCCGGCGGCGAGTTTCTTTCACGGTTGCTGTCTATCCTGGAGGAAAGTTAAATGTGTCACGTATTTTCGCAACTACGTTCGTGACCTCGGGTACATACGTAACGGCCCGCCAGTCGGGGCAATATGTGGCGATAACGCGGAACTATACTTGAGAAAGATTAACAGGACTCAACGCAAATAGGTCGCATTTTTCACTGGCCCGGTTTCAGCGTTCTGTACGTGCAGGCCAGCTGCCACGCGGCGCGCCAACTATGAAGAATGCGACAGAGTCAGAGAATGTTACGTGCGTGTGATACACGCACGCGAGTGTCACGTGTACGGATATGTAAAATTGAACGAGGTGCGCGATAAGGTTTTGACGCCCGAGTGGGCAAAATGTCTAATTCGACGTGAATTTTCGTCGATATCGTCCGGATCTACGAAACGGTGATATAATATTTTCGAATATTAGAATGGGGGCTATACTTCGTACTATATGTTTGTACAAATGGAAGTTATGTGAATTATATAAATAATATAAATGATACGAAGGACTACAGTTTGTATAAATTATTATCATCATTATATAAGTATAAACGGAGTAGTTTATTTTATTATAAATTATTTCTTATATGTTATGTTTTTATTTCTTTGACGCAAGATTTATACATCGGTATTGTCGTAAAATATTTTGACTATTTCAAACATCTTGCCAATTTATCGCAATTAATTCGATAAACAATGCGTCTTTATTGTTTATTTATTACAGGCTTTGTCTCGTTCTTTGCAATTTCGTTTCTTCTGACACAGTTGTCGGTCGTTTTGATACTAATAATTCCAATTTTATTAATCGGGTTTGTGTTACTGCATCAAGTCGTGCTTTAATACATTTTCATTGCTATAAAATTGATTTCTGGCATAACGATCCTTGTGTTATGCGGCGGCGTTCGAAAAACGTTCGATGATTCTTTCGTTTCATTCCAGTCAGATTTACCACCCTCGAAATTCGATTTCGCGCGGCTCCGTCGGCAAAAACCAAATCGGCATGCGCGCGGGTCCAGTGATTTTTGAAATTCGATTTCCTGGAAAACGAGTTTACGAGCAAAGAATTTTCATCTCATACCATTCGATTTATTTTTGATTGATTTCACCATCCAGTTCATATCATCATTTTTCCGTCGGTTCGATAAAAAAAAAAAAAAAGAAAACAGATTTATTAACGAGTAATAAATCGTTAGAGACGCGTCGCTCTATTATTTATTTATTCCGCTACTATTTTCGTTCGCCCTTATTTCTTTTTTTTTTTTTAATCGTTTTAAGCGTTTTCAATAAATCAAGAGCGTTTGTTAACCGATGCTTTAGCGAGCGACATCTCGCTTCGATCGCGCGGCGATATTTTAAAGGAGATGACGCGTTATTACAAAGTCTATTTTATTAAAGTGACGAACAGATGACGGCGAATGTCCAATGAATAATTTATCTTTGCTCTTAATTTAAATGAAAGAGCACTTCGGAGGAGGAGGAGGAGGAGGAAGAAAAAAACTCGTCCTCTCTCTCTCTCTTTTCCTTTTTTATCTTTCAATCTTTTAATCGACGCACGCAACAATCGACATAATCTCGAATTTATTTATTCTGAAATATTCATTCGTTTCAGTCACGAACACGGACAACTCGGAGATTTGCATCCAAATGAAAGATGTAACAGAAATAAAGAGTTGAATCGTGACTTTCCTCGGTGACTAATAAGAATTTGGATTAAGAAGGATTTGCAGCGTCACAGTGCAGCTGTAATGTTACTTCATCTACGTTAACACGCGAGCTTACGGCTGCACTACACTAAGCTGCCTGTCAGAGCATAAGATGCCACGGCGTATGCATTAATGCGACACTTGGCTCTAACTACTAACAACCACTGCGAGAAATAAATTAGCCAGCTATTTGTTCTAATTTTTCTTCAACCTTTAACGAGAGTATTCAAATAATAATCGACAGACGATCTCTTATACATAGAAAGTATTTCACGTCCTTTTCAACAAATCTTTCGCGAGCTAATTTAATTATTATTTGTAATTACATAGTTACTACTAATATTGTACTACTATTATAATTAAATATTGTAATTATAATTTCGTGCAAAATTTTAGTTTACGATAATTATTACTTGTATATATATATATATATTGCTAGTTGTATTACATGTAATTTATATAGTTAAATACTTGTTACATAGTACATATATTTATATACTTGTATATTTATAATTATAATTATAATTTTGTGCGGAATATAATTTCGAATCGTACTACACTAAACGTATGATAGTCCTTCAAAAACTCCTTAAACTATCTTATTTATCTTGTAATAATAACTGCGACGTTAGCAAGTAGTATAGGTCAACGGAGCAGAGTTAAGCGGTACTTACACCCGTGAAATAACTCGAGTACCATATCACGGGTTTATGGTACGTCTCTCTATCTATTGAGACTACTAACAACAAGGTCGAACTATTCACGTATCAAGTCGAACTGTGTTCATGCTCAATTAATCAGTGTGTGTAATTCCCACTAAAATGTTACTTGTCTATCATTATACATTAAATATATATTAAATTTGGTTTAAGGATTAGTTTAAATTTTAGAAATAATAAAATTATAGCCACGTCCCGCCTTTGATTCGCCATTTTTCGACAAACGTACGATAGCACGCGTGAAAGGCAAATATTCGGCGCAGTGATGGCAGATCGTGCGAGTTTACATCCAGCAAAGCGAGTTGATCGCGAATGCTAATCAGTTACGCGTCGAAGGTCAACGTTAACACACACTGAGTCCAGGCGACTCAGTTTAAGCAAACAGGAAGAATAAAAAGAGAAGAAGGAAGGAGAAGAAGAAAAATTTGTCGGAAGCGAGCCGGCGAGAGGAAATGTTTATTGCGTAGGGCGGTTCGATGCAACACACCTCTCGCTCCTCGATTACGCCGTTAAATTGATATTACCGTCGAAGAGTTCGACAGTAATCTAATCTCAGCGTCACCTTCGCTCTGCCCTCGAATTAAGTCTCAATTATTGTCCCGGCCAGAGGAAGACGAGAAACGTCTCGAACTCTGCCAATTGCTCGCTCGCGTTAAATCGGCTCTTAATTGACAGATGAAACGACTCCTTGAATCGAGCCACTCGCTGCAATAAGACGCGGAACACCTTTCCTCTTCTTCTTCTTCTTCTTCTTCTTCTTCTTCTTCTTCTTCTTCTTATTCGTCGTCAGCCCTTTATGAAAAAGCCAGTTAGTGCTGGTTAAGAACTGCCTCGTCGTTGGACGATATTCAAAAACAAGTTTCATCCGTCGGTTGTAAACTCGCCGTTCAGCTGGGACTTTCTGTAAGTGTCAATGCGTTTCGACGAAAGAGGTGAGTCTCCATTTGGACGAAGCACGTTGCGTTATTATTTTTCCCCGCGAATCACCTTCAAACGTTGCACATACGCAGTGTTTAAAATGTGTTACGTGTTTCTGATTTCATCTTTGTGTTCCTCTCTACGCAAAGAAGCAATAAGAGAAGCAACCGAAACCTTACAGAATCGCTTAAACGAAATAGAAAAGTGGACAAAGAACAACAAAATCAAAATTAACGCAGCCAAATGTGTACATGTGTGCACATTCACACTGAACAAAGGGCCAATTCCAAAAGTCAAATTCAACAACCAAGAACTACCTCAGGCACTTTTCCGTCAAATATCCTCGGCTCACATCTAGACAACAAACTGAACTGGAAAAGGCACATCCAAGAGAAGATCGAACAAATAAAAACAATTAGAAAATCCGGATGACATCAAGAAACTCTGAGTTAAGCGTGAAAAATAAGCTACTAATCTACAAAATTATAATTAAACCTATTTGGACATACGGGCTACAAATCTGGGGTATGTAGCCAAGTCGAACATAAAAAAGATAGAAAACCTACAGTCCATCATCCTACGTACAATACTAGACGTTCAATGTTATGTCAGAAACGATGACGTAAGGAATACCAACCATCAAAGAGGAAATACTAAAGAGCGCAAGAACATCAACACAAAATTAAAAATCACAGGAACCGTCTGACAAAAGACTGTTGTACTCCCTGCTACCCAGAAGATTGAAAAGGAAACACCCGTTAAACTTTACTAACTAACAAATGGAATACAGCCAAACATGTGTAAAACGTAATTAATCCCATAAAAAAAACTAGTGATTGCCGATAATTGATCTCAAACAATAATAATATAAAAAATGAAAATAATTGTGACTGAACAATTAGACTCACACACACGGAACAAATAAAAAAGAAAGAAAATCTTTATGTTTCTGATATCATCCTGATACGTAGCGACTGAACTTTCTATTTCCTTCTTCTGAAGTCTTCGTCTGAAGAAAAGACTGACCAAGTGATCTTCGTTTCTACGAAAGAAACATCGTCCCAATTAATTATCTTATACGTCTTTTTCTTTCTGTCTTCAACGAGACTCGATCGCACCAATTTATAACTGGAATAAGACGAGCGTTCGTCATGTCGCAACATAAACGACAACTTCCTCTGGAGTGGATTTCTGGGTATCTCATTCTTCCTTCTCCAGAGTGAATTCCAATGAATAGTTACGCGGTGGTTTCAACCTCGTTTACGCTTGACGGTCGAATAATCCGACGATCGGTTATCGTTAACTTTCGACATTGTTCGCCGATTAATTCGGACTCCACCGCCGATCGTCTCGTTTCTTATTTTTGAAATCCGACCGCGCTTCTCGTCTCGTCACGCTTCCTTCTTTGACCTTCGTGTTTGTCGATTCCATCAGCGTTTTTTCTCTCTCTCTTTTTTACCCTCGACAACGTTGTCGAGGCTCGTTCCATTTCTCGTACCATTGTTTCCATTCAACGGCGAGATCGATATATAGAGTCGATAGGCGAAGGAATGGCCGCGAGTGTGCGCGCTTTTTATTTAGCGGTTCTCTTGTCGCTTGTATAAAGTATCGCACGAACCATCCTCCCCTCCCCTCTTCCACCCTCCTCTCCCTCCAACCGAGAGGATATTTACCAATTTATGCGATATCGATTTTACAAAGCGATACATAATGGTAACAAAACAGTGGCTGCTGAAAGGCAGCGCGAAAATTTACGAGCGTTGCGGATTAATAACTGGAGGAAGAAAAAGGTCTGAGATCATTTGACATCATCGTTCGGTTGTTCTAACGTTAAAAATAACGTTCGCTGTTCCGTACGAATTTATAGATAAATATTTCGAATCGATTATGCCTGGCTTAACTTCGCTGTCTATCTGGAATACTCCTTTCCATCAAGAATATTCTTCCTGTTCACGTTTGATAAATTTCACGAATTTCACACACGGAGCGCATTTTTTCCTTATCGATATTTATCAATATTTGTACAGGTCTCGAATACCTTTATTATTACCGGCGCGCACGCGGCAGTATCTATAAATTATTCCAATAATGCCGCTGATACGACTGTTGTTTTTTTTTCTTTTTTCGTTTTTATCGATTATTTGATTGATATTGACTTTTATCGTACGAGCAGAGAAATAACTCTTTCAGAACGCGAGGGCCATCGACGCGTTCGTAGTTAAATGAAAATGTTCTGTAACTCTGGCGAATGATCGTTCGATGGTCGCGATCGGGCAAACTTCCGGACTCGCGATTCCGTGATTACGATTAGACGTATTTCGTATTGTCTCGTTCCTTCAATGGCGATTGACGTGTCGCAAGCTTACGTAGCACGTGCAACGCTCCCAACCGAGTTGCCTTAACCCCTGGGTCCAGTTTCTAACAACGTTCCGCATAGCAATGCCGTTGGCCACATGTGACGTGTGCGACTGTGGCAACGTCGAAAAGCCATCCGGCGATAATCGCCGCGTCAATTTATTAACAATTGCAATGTTGCTCGTCATTCTCTACGAGAATTCAACGCGTTCGAAATATCTCTCACATATTTTTGATATTCGAGGCGACTCGAATGTGAGATTCGATTGAACAACGATTAAAAATTAATTAATATCGATATAAAGATAGTAATGTTAATATTAATATAAAATTAATTGAAATTGATATAAAAGTAATGACATTAATATTAATATGAAATTGAAGCTGATATAAAGTTAATGATATTAATGTTGATATAAAATTAATTGAAATTGATATATAAAAAAAAATTAATTTCGATTAATTTCTGATTACCGATAGATTTAATCTTTATCGAATTTAATTTAATTTGTAATTTACATCTATCCACGTTCGTGGCCTGTACACGCAGTAGTGTTGCAGGATATCGGTATTTGTTTCCAATTCTGTTCCAAGTGATGAGTTTTAGCAAACCACGAGTGGAATTTCGCCGGGTCGAATTTTCTCCCGGCTACGATAGCCTTTCAAGAACTAGTTTGTGTACCATCTACGAGCGCAGTGGCGTCTGATTTTGAACTCTGCCCGCCGGTGGGGCAGAGTAGCAAATTTAACAAGCTTTTGTATTTCGGACAATGCGGAAAATAATAACGAATATTGAATTGAATTTGCGAACTTCGCTTCCGTTTCTGCTTCGATGAAACTGTTAATTATTATAATAACGTCCGAACATTTAGTTTTCAGACATCGTGGGATATTTTCACTCGCGCCAATTGAAGTTGCAATTACGTTGAACAATAATAGACCAACAATGGATTTTCGCAAATATTCCTTGGAATTAATTTTATGAGAACACGTACGACGATTATATTGTGCACAATTGTTACCAATGAAAGAAGAAACTCGCGGAAAAAGCGAATATCTCCGAATGATCAAACATTGAATTTTTTCTGAGTACCGTGTACCCTATTTGCTACTTTTGTAAAAATAAAGAAACGCGTATTACACGTTTACCCCCCCCCTCGATTAAATTGAAAAACACGATCTTGCGAAACTAATCGAATGGAATATTTTGATAAACACGTAATATGTTACATGAAATTTCACAGGTATTTCGTTATTTGCCTCTTTCGGCTCTTGTTTATTTGCTCGTTCTTGACAAATATTTGGAGATTGGAAAATAACAGATATTCGCGTAGAGAGAGATACGGGAAGTCGTCTACGCAAGTCCACGCAACGTTATTTGAAAATATGAAACTCACTCGTGCACGCGATCGTAAAATATACAATGTTTCTCTAGGGTCCTGAATATTTTTCTAATTAAAGTTCCACCAAACTTCCACAGAATTTTCATACAAATCCCTGAATCTTTTTTCTAAATTTCTATAAAATTGTTTCATCGAATTTTGTAACAAATTTTACCAAAAGTGACGCAATTCGAACCTTGCTCAAATGCAAATGATAGTCAAGACAAAGTTCATAATATAATAAAAGGTATTTATAGAATCAGGGAATTTTATCTTTGCAACATTTCTGTATCGATAACTTGAAAATCACGTTTTTCCCTTTGAGTCAAATTCTTCGTAAGATGACGATATAGTGTTTTCCGGTAACGATGATTCCTCATGAACGTAGAATAAAATTTTTTTCATTTATCTTTCCCGTTCGCGAGAGAATTCAAGCTTGAAAATTCCAATCAAGCACATTTGAATTCAGTTTTCGAATTGAACGCGACAGAAGGGAATAATTAACAACAGGCGAGAAATGTGGAAATAAGATTTCTCTGCAAGATGTTTCGCTTGATGATTGATCAAAAATCGAGTTTTATGATATATCAAAGTGAACACGTATCGAGTGAATTCTGAGTGAAACAATTTAAAGTCCATTTCTCTGAAAACGTGAAGCTTTAAACGAAACTCAAGTGTATCGCGCGTTATCGAAAACGCTCTATATCAAATACTAATCCACTTACATCGACAACGCGCCGCCATTGTGAATTTCTCTTTGATGATGCAGTTTCCGTTTTGTAATTGCGTGTACGCCGGGTGCTACGGTATTAACATATTGATTAAATGCAATCGAATTCTGGAAATTATTTCTTCGTTAGCCAATTTCCCTGCAGAGTGGCACGTGTGATTTGCGAAATCAGCGTTCGGCCGGAAGCGTATATAAAAGGCAATATACCGAATCCCTCTACGACCCGACAATAGTATTTCCAACTAAGGCGTTCTCCTTTATTTCCCCTCATTGACCTCGTTGGCAGCTACCCTGGAAGCCTCGTATCGCACAGTTGATCGATCGAAAATTGAAGATATCCTACAAATCCCACCTTCCGCCGTTCTTCACCCTAACTTCTCTCAGATTTTATTTCTACTCCGTCGAGTAGTAAGATACTGGTTTATTAAAGAATATATTACGTATAAATAATACGGAATGTTTAAAAGTAAACGGAGGATAGTAGAAATTAATGACAGATTTCAGAGATGAACAGCGTATAGGCAATTTGTTAAAAACGTAGAATATTTGTGATGTATCATCTGGAAGGTCTTGAATGTTTTTATCAGTCTGATTGAAGATGTGCAGATTTTAGAAAGTATATCTTTGTATATTTTTGGAAGATTAGTTTCAATTCTTAGGTTTCTAATTATTGGAATATTAATTCAAAAAGGCTTTCTCGCAAGCAATGGTAACTCTTACGTAATATTGAGGCTTTTATGAAAAGTAATGGTGCAATAAAATTTTTGTAATCTTTTTTATTCATCACGTACTTATAGATTATAAAATAATCACTTCGAATATCGAAAGATGCTTATCAAGAAATCAAATACTTCGACTTTGTAGAGTAGCTCTTTGTCATTAATAATTATTAAGTTTATTATTATTATTATTATTATAGTAAGTTACATATTATTTTAGTATATTTTAGTAATTATAATAGTAAACTATTTACTATTATATACTATAATACTATTATACTATTTACTACTATATACTGTAATACTATTATATTATTTACTATTATATACTATAATACCATTATAATACTAAATATTAAATATAGTAAACTATTATAATACTAAACATTTTTACATTAAGGACGTCAGAGTAAAAATACAGTTTAATTGCACAGTTCCCTTATTAACGACACATTCGAACTATGAGTGAAGAATTCTTAACATATGACAAATTTGACGTAACATTAAATACGCTACGTGTAACTAGTCGTTGTTGCGACATCGTTGAATTTCTCGTTGGAAGTAAAATTTTTATGCCCCTGCCTCGGAAACGAACGCATTTATTTTATACACTGAAACAGTTATTTCGCGTTTTTTTGTCAAATTTACGCAACTTGTTGAACAAGTGCTCATCATGGACCGTGTATTCAACGCGATGTATTTCGAAATAGTACATTTGAAACATTGCACGGTGGTAAATCTGAAATATTTTTCAAAGTATTAATAGCGTGTACTTGTTTTTTTTTTTTAAATTTATCTTCTTTTTTTTGAAATAAAAACAATCTCTTGATACGTTAAATCGACTCTCGAAAGTTATATTTCGATATTGAAACCAGTTCGTACGATAGATTCAGAGATATTGCCAATTATATCGTTAATAAACCATCAAATGAAATATTAATTTAAACATCGATAATCTTTATGTCGTTGCATTAAATTTTATATAATGGCATAAAAATCATATGGTGTAATAAAAATCATATCGTTTTGTTTGTTGTAATAGATGTTAATTTTATCTAAATTCATTAATACTAATTGTTAGGAATGTGAATAACCTGATAGAAAATGATATCCAGAAACACCGTTTGGCAAGTTCGTGCTTCTACGGATCAAAAACATTTGCAAAACGTGGCAGAGCAACATTATTTTGGAGCATTATTTTAGACGAGCGAGCATTTCCACTGCATGAGAATATGAGACCGTATTCATTGCATACAGAGCATATCTAATTACCACCTTTCAAGAGCAAGCCGTGTAGTCGAAAATGCTCGCGATGTTTTCAATTTAGCTTTTAACATAGTATAGAAAGATTCTCGCAGCTACCGGTTGGTTGTCCAACACGTTTTATTTATGTAATTTCTTACAAAAGGGAAGCGACAATTCACATGCACGCGTGTTCATCTATTAATTAAGTAATGTTTAATATTCAAACTGTTGTAATTTTTGAATGACGTTTCGATATTATAATATTAATCAAATGAACCCCTACTGTCCGAATTAATAAAGAACTATGAGTATTTAGATGAAATAGTACTTAGACAGTGGAACTGTTCTTTATGATAATAAAAAAATAGTGAAACCTAAAAAGAATCATTCCAAAATTTTTCATGCAACGCAGGGATGAGCCGGATTTACTTTTCACAAATCATTTGTTCATTTGTTTCAATAAATTCACGATCGTTAGATAAAAAAAGAAACTGAATTACGAATAGAACCGAAATATACGTACGAAAATATAAACGCTGCTATCCAGATCAGTCTAATCCAATTGGTATGAATGTATAAAACAATTTTATAATTTTCTTCTACGTTACACGATTCGCGAAGAAGTGAACAAATGCATGATGTTGAACAATCGGCAATTTCGTGGAGACACTTGTGATACATAAATTTAAATTTCAAATACTATATATATATATATATATATCGTTCCTTCGGATTCGCAGAACGTATATCACCCTTTCGAAAGTAATGGCTCGCATTACCTCGAAACGATCAAAATTTGGCTCGCGCTCTGTCATCCGCCCACCGCGAAACACAAACACGTGATAAATCTGACGATAAATCCACTCTCTTTCGAACCTTCGACGGAACGAGAGATACGACTGTTATCCAGTTTCAACCGTTCTTCAACTACCAATAACTTTAATTCTCACCACGCCCCAATGATTCTCACGCGCGATCCACCGCTGTCTATAGAATGGACCCCGCCGCGGTGGACGCGCGTTCGTCCACTCGTTAGCAGCGAGCAAGGAGCGAGCCATTGTTTACGCGGGCGTAGCAATGTTTCAGATTGATCGTTAACAACGTAATTAAACTATCCGTTAGCGGGGAAACGGCGAACGTTAGGCAACCGGCTGTATCGGTACTATAATCCGACCAATCCGACGAACGACGGACGGCCGGCTGGCAGGGCCGCGTGTCTCGCGGCTGCTACAGAGGCGCAATGAGCAGGCAACGGCGTTGATTAGAACCACTCATCATTTGACTTGCTTGTAACATCGTTGTTTGCACGAATTACAGGCGGCGAGGTCTGACGCGTGTACACGATAGCAATCTCGATGGTAGCGAAACTGGTTGGCCACGCTGCCAGATGCCGGGCTGTGCCGTTAGCGTTCTATTACGATATTTGATCAATGCCGTTGCGAAGATCCGTCAAATCGTCATTCGACGGATCGGCGTGGCGGTATCGAGGCAGCTCGCAAACACGTTTCGAATCACGCGAATATTCACGGTTAGAAACGGTGTACTTCCGAGGATACGTTTCGCGAGTAGGTTCCGGAACGTTTGTCGCGGACAAACAAAGTAGACAATACATGCTGTAAAGTAACACGCGGTACTGATCTTCTGGCTCAGTCCACGAATGTTACAAGTGGACAATTTTTTTACTGTTAACTACTTCGTTGATCGATTTATAAATGCCTCTGGCATCGTACATATGCGTGCATGTGTGAAAATTGAAAAGAAACAAATTTTAATATGTTTCAATATAAAAATTTGTACTGTTAATATCAATATAAATTTCACCTGAAAATTGAATAAATTTGATGTAACAATTATTTTTACTGTAATAAAATTTATAAATTGTTAACTGGTAATATAAGTTTAATCGCTATTGCTGGCACTTTGATTTATCATTATTAATTTTAATTCCCCTATTTAATTCTCATTAAATTAAATTACATAGAATTTTTTATATAAACATTCTATAAATAATTAATTTTATTATATTTAATATAAATAAATTGTATGTGAAATATTAATTTAATTAATAATTCAACCACAATTATATTTATTTGTTATAAAATATAGACGGTATCCCTCTCGTGTTCTTTTCTTGGGTCTTGTGAAAACGGGAGCAAAAATTCCATGATTCGAGTGTCACTTGCGAAAGTGTGCGAGTATGAGTATCAAACTAGTAGAAAACTTGTGGATACTCGTTTCAGGCTTTGCAACCAAATATAAAATACTTTATGTAAAATAAATACATGGCTACATTCGTACAATAAATACGTCAATACACTGCTTGTACAACATGAACACATTATTCTCACACGACGAGTACATCGATGCTTTTATAAAACGAACACATTGTTCTCGTTCAGTGAATACATTAGAATATTTTCTTACAATCAGTACATTGTTCTCGCGCACTGTAGAATAAATGAGTCAATATTCCACTCAAAATGATATACTTATTGTCACACAATGAGCACATCGATCTTCTTAAAAAATGAGCACACTGTTTTCATACAGTCTACCTTTATAGAAATAAAAATATCAATATTATATTTGTACAAAGTGAGCACATTCTTCTCGATACATTGCTCGTATAAAATAAATACAACACGTCTCATACGTTAAGCACGTTGTACTCGTTCAATGAATACATCAATAAACAGTGGTCAGTAGCAGTGGTTCTAGTAGCATTTAAAATCCATAAAACGAAACTTGACTCGGATCCGTAAATATACATATTGGACCCGATCCCATCCCTGACATTTGGCACGTTTCGCCAGCTGCCGCGGTATGCGGGAAACGCACGTGATTATGGGTGTCAAGTTCGATTAGCTTTGCACTCGTTTGCACGAGATTTATGGTAATTTATTCGCTTTTATCGTGTTTGCATTTTCGCCGTGTAGCGGCGTGTGTTGTTGCTCTTTCGCCAAGTCACGCAGCGCTGCGCCGTATTGTCCCCCCTGGCTGTTTCGATTTCACGTTCGATATCTGTATTTTCCTTTCTCCTTTTTCTCTCCTTTCCGCTCTCTCCGCTCTGTTTTTCCAGCAGGAACGGAACAACCCGTTGACGTTGCCGCGGCGCTTTTATCGGCGAGATCGTCGATTACAGATTCCTCTCGTGAGAAAAATACAGGTGAAAAGTCGGGAGCGGGCGAGGCGCGTCAGCTTGTAATTTCCATAATTTCCCCGGTTAAACACCATAACGGGCTGGCGCCGCGCGCGATTGCGCGTCATTTGTAAAATAGCGGTCAGCAGCCGGTGACGCACATTCGCGTCATTCTTTTAGCATACGAATCTTGAAAATGTCGTGTCTAACATTATACGTAAAATTTTTATTATTCACTCGTAGTAACGTAATAAAGTTGCTGTTGAGGACACGTGTCTCAGCTCAGCGTGGCTGACCAATCAGGGAGTTGACCACTTGGAAACTCCGAACAAGGCGCCCCATAAATTTGGGTCAGTCTCAAGTGTCAAGTCTTCCGCGCTATGGGGATCATCGTGTCACAACGAGTGCGTACTCGAGGGATTGCACATGCAGCGGAATGATTTTCAGAAGACGATCGTTCTCAGAAATGCTGTCCCACTCCCATGGGTGGCAATGGGAAACCTTCCCCCGTATTTTTTGATCTGATCTTGGCACAATCTCCTCGCTCTTCCTCCTTTGGAAAGGGTAGTTCAAGGCTCGATAAAGGGGAGGGTGACATTCAGTCACAGAAAGGCAGTTCAGTCATTAACCTTTCGTCTACTGTGCCGGGGTCACAGTTTTGACCTGTGCTGGGAGTTGCTTGTGTTAGTGATCGCACTAACGCATCATGCGGCTGTGTGCCATGTGGTTGTTAAATTGGCGAAGTGACGACGACTAAAGACGAAAAAAATCAGTTTCTGATAACGTTCTGAGGAAGAAAGACGCGTGCAACAAATCGAAGCAATTTTTTATTTCAAAGTCTGTTTTATATTTTAGCGTTTTTATTATTGTTTTAGTATTTTAGTATTTAGTATTTAATAGTTTGTATTATTTTTTTTTTAGTAGTTAGTATTTTGTACTATTTTTGTATTTAGCTATTTAGAGTTTAGTTTTTAGCACTAATTTTAATATTTTACTATTATTATTTTTATTATTAATTTACTGTTTTTATTGTTATTTTTGTTCTTTTTATTACTTTTTTCCATTGTTTCTATTTGTTGACGCAATGTCTTCATTGCCAACGAGCAATCTTTCTTTGTCTTTTTTCGCTCAATCTGCACAAGACGTTCCTGACAGTGAATGACATAAATGTATAGTGAATATATATAACTTTATTATTCGTGTGACTATTATTTGTTTCTTATACTCCTACATGAGTGTTCCTGTATGAGTCGGATGTCTGTCACTGTGTTGGTACAATATCAGTGAAAACTCTGTGCAGTCCGGATAACTCTAAATATGTATTAGTGAGATATCCGTGTGGGTCAAAATGACCCCGGCACAGGACACTGAGGTTCAGTAGTCGAGGGGTCAACCTCTTGCGCTGGAATGACGTGCCACGCACGTCAAGAATCATTTGTTCCAAAATTACAATATTTTCTCAGTGTTTAAGTATATTTAAGCGAAACGAAGTAGGAAGAACAGATAATAAATTTATTACTTCTCAATAATTTCTATCCAGTGATATCGTACCGACGAGTTCGAAAAGGAAGCGACGAATTATTTTATACGGTACGGCCACTCGTTAGGATCCGCGATCAGTTGCCAGCGCAAGTGGTCAAAGTTCAATTGTAAAAAATCAATTGTAACGGTTGAAAACGTTAGTCACGCAAAGTGTTCGTTGTCATAGTTAAACAGTTGGTCAGACACAGTGAAAAAGAGTATGATGACAATTATACACTCATAGCGTCAATAATTAATTTTATTTAAAATTAATAATTATTGTAACTAATTTTATTTAAAATTTGGAATTTCATTAAATGAATATGATCAAACGAAGGATAGTTATTTAATCATTCTAATGATGATTGATAAAATTTAAATAAAATAAATCGTTTGGATAATAATCTTTCAAAAATGATATAAATTAAAAATAATAATCTATTGAAATTATTGATCCTAATGATGAAATAAAATTTCAACAATAATAAGAATCTGAATAATGAGAATATCGTCGTGGTATTCCTATTGAACCTAAAAAATGTTGAGGAAAAAATCTAAGATTAACTCCAATAAATATAAAAAAAAAAATTGAAATTTTAATCATTTTTGATTTATTAATTATAAATAAATTTAATTAATAAATTTGGTTACAATAATCGTCAGTTGGTCACGTGATTGTCCTCAACAATTGCTTTAATCTCGATCCTTCACGTTCCACGCACATTTTCACAAAAAAGTAATTTCGCACGCGAAATATCGCCGAAAATCTGCACAGTGTCGACAGGGTAGGAACAAACGCGAGAAGTTTCCTCGACTGCGCGATGAACGGGGAATTTTGAAGGACGGTCGTGCTACGACAGTAATTACGCCAGCCAGGATCCTTCGGCGTGCATGATCCCCTGGGCAAAAGGGGGTGGCGAGGCTGCAACTGCGGTTAGCTGTTATTGAGACGCACGACGACGAACAGTGGTGTTGTCAGTGCCTTCCATCGCGTCCTTCATTCGATACCCACGGTTGCTTTGCCTACGCGATAAACTCGCGTGGGCTTTGAATTAATTCTGACATGCCCCCGGAACCGGATCCTCGCTTAACCTCCACGTACGATTGATTCTTCTCTCCCTCCCCCTCCCCCCTCCTCCTCCTCCCTTACTCCACTGCCTCCGTTAGTGAACTATAGCGGAGGTGGTTGCGCGCCCGGCCACGCTGTAATATCACTGAACAATCATTCGGAGACAACATTTGCTTACCTTTGCACCCGTAGTTGTAAACTTCTCTCTTGAGCAGGCACTAGAGACACGGTTATTAGACTCTGCTTGTCTATCGAGCTGTTTCACTGTTACCATACAGCTCTTCGCGTACACTGTTGGCTGGCATCCCTCATGTTCGTCCCGTATTAAACCGTAGTCAACACGCTCGTTAAATTATGAAGATCACGTCGAAATTGTACTAATGCCCGGCAAATTAATTGCGGCGAACTACAGCGAGAAAAAGGGAAGAATGGACGCGCGGAGAAAACAAGGAGGTGAAGTAGCCGGGGAAAAGGAGTTGGAATTACGCGAGGTCCGTCGTAATTTTTCCAAGTTTCCGCAAAGATTCACGCTGGCCCTCTCCAACGAACTCCTTACTTCGAAGAGAGGACGATGCATCTTCCGACAAATGGCTGGCTCTCCGGAGTGGAAAATTCTTCCGGACGAGTGTTTTCCACCGGTGCGACGTGACGTACCCGTGAATCTCACCTCGAGGAAGTGATTAAGTAGTTATGGGAACGCAGATCGGCCGGAAAAGCGCGTATTTCCATATCCCAGTTGCAGTGTCAACTAGTAGCGACAGGCGAAATTTGCAGCACGAGTGTCGATGATCCATCAGATATCATGACCTCCGTCGTTGCAACGATGTAACATTAATGAGCTATTCCAGAGCTTTACATACAATTGCTCACATCGATGTTACATGGACGCTGAACGTTACAACATTCTGTTTGCAACAGTCGTTACAAATTTATAAAGTTATTCCAAGACGTTTCTACAGACGTCACAGCTGGCGCTTTTCTTCTCGAAGAAATTGTTGCAAATTGTCATAGAAAATTCAGGATCGTAAGTAAAGGGAAACTCGTGTATCAATTTTTCGAAAGCCACTGCAAAAGGAGCGGCTTCGATCTTCGAACCAATTGTAGATTCAGACATGAAAAAGATTTTTTTCAACGTTTCAACTATACTATATGACAATTTTGTAAAATTTTCAAGAAGAAAAGTGTCCCTTTCTAATGTAAAATCATCTTGGAACAAAACAGATGTAAATTTAAAATTTGTATTCGAGCTTTAAAACGAACTCCCCAAGTGTTTTGCTTCGCGAGACTGCAATAGTTTCAATATTCCGCGTCCGTATATTAACGCGAGCAACTGTGTAATATTTCTTAACTTTTCTTAACTTGTCAAATGCAATGTTTCCGCGATATGTATTTCCCTCCCCCAAATTTTCATTGTGCCTCGCTGCAAATGCGACAGCATCGCGAGCTTCCGAGACAAGTCAGGCAAATCAGGCACGCACGTCAGTTTCGAGCTATTAAGATGAATGGATCATCGTTATCGGGCATTATCGGGCAACGTAAGACATTGTTTGAGGGACGGGGGAACTGCTTTGGAAATTATGCCTGCACGTTGTGCGGTAAGAATAAGCCGAGCGTGGAATTGCAAATTTAATTGCTCGGTGAATGAAACGCGTTTAATTCAGACTCTAATTCCTGTTCGACGTTATTATTTATATAACGGCGATACGCAATCGCGTGGAAACAATTAAAATTATCGAAGTTAAGTTTAATTAAATCTGCAAATATGAACCCCGCGGCCCTTTCAACTTGGAAAGTCGTGAAAATTATTATTCGCAGTAATAATAATAATAATTATTATTATTATTATTATTCTGTCGTTACGTTGAAGTTAAAAACAGCCAAGTGCTTCACGGATTCGTATCGTGATACGTTTCAGCAATAACGCGCAATATGATTTAACTCTAGCCGCGAACAATTCTCACATTTTTCTGCACAAACTGACGGCTGAAATTCACGTCTTGCACGTGTACGTGTACGTTGTAAAAAGACCAACCACAATGCAAAAGCATTGGAAACAAGGAGAGAAAAAGTTGAATCGGAGTGAAAATTGAATCGAATATGTGAAAGACTCGTTAAAAAATGAAATAATTAATCAACACTGGTCTGTATCTATTCACGTACTTCAAATGTTCGAAATGCTTTCTGTCTTATCGATTTCAAATACTTTTCAATGCCATTAGTAGAATATTTATGCGTTTCTAGGAAATTTGTAATACGAAGAAAAAACATGTAAAATATTCAAAGTACAGTGCTCGTTATAACATTTGGCAAGTACAACAATTTCCTTTATATTCTGAAGATTATAAATTTGCATAAAAATGACTGCCCTCGGAGATTCATCGACAGTCGCAAGCCAGAAAGACTTTGTCACATCTCTTCGATTGAAAATAACTATTACTTGTCCATGGAATTTGTCATAAAAAAAAAAACACGAAACCAGAGTTTCGACGCCTGAGGACAGTGAAAATCGTTGAAAGCGTAGAACGCGGGGCAAAAATTCTCAAACAAAAAGTTATTTCGAAGTATCTCAGACAGATGATACTTTCGAACTGCACGAATGAAAGATGAGGATTTCACACCTGACGAGAAACTCTCGTGTCTCGTAAAAGAAAAAAAAAAAAAAGAAAAAAGAAATCTCGTATAACGTAAACGATTTCAATTCGCGCGATGCCATTTAATCGAAGGGCTGAATCACTTTCTCCCCGTTTAAAGCGGTTTCACGATCGCTTTTCTTACAAAAAAACGAGCGATGATTGTTATTTTTTCGTAATAGCGAGGATGAAACGACGTGACGGCCTCAACCGGTCGGATGTGTAAACTGATTCGCTGATTAAAGGTTCTAATTATATTTCGCCACGAACAGAGGCGGCGCGCCGCGAATTCCCGGCGTAATGCCGAGTCTGCAGTTGCACCAGCCCCGTTACAACCCATTAGGATGTTTGATGAATAGTGCATTGCGAAGGACTATCAGGGCAGCACGCGTTGTCTGTACTTCGGTCGTAGCATGCCGCCGAACCGCACCAGCCTTGAATAGATCATAGAAACGCACGGAAACCTTGGGAGAAACGGACGGATAGATCAGACGAACGCCAGACCGCAATAACACGCGCGCGCACGTGCCTCTGATTCGAGCTTGATTTATTCGCGACGATCTATCAAAACTTGCGCACAACAGCGAGCTTCGCGAATCAGTGTTTGAAACTTGAAAGGTTCTGGCTGGTGAAAAATTTCGAAGGTTCGAAAGGGTGCACAGCGTGTTCGATTGGGGGCAGAAACGTTCGATTGAGAGGGTTTTCTGATAATCCGGCTTAAAAAAAATCAACTTTTGTTTTTACATTTTCTCAAAGTATATGCTTTCGAAAATGTCTGTGTAAAAGGATTTGTTTGAATTCGTAAAGTTAGCAAAGTTATGGATGTGTACTGCTCGCAACGTAAGTATGAATATTTTTGTATAACGGGTAACAAAAACTTCAAATGTGTTTTTCTCAAAATATATTTCATTTCGTAATATTATTATTTATATTATTATTTATTTTTATATTATTATATTATTATTTTATAATAATATAACAATAATAATATTATTTTATTTTCGTACTGCCCGACTGATTGCAAGTATGAATATTTTTGTACAATAAGCAACAGAAACTTCAAACATGTTTTTCTCAAATTCATATTTTTTAAACTAGCTTATGTCACGTTTTAGTTCGACTTGAAATTTGAAGGAGGTCTTCACCGGATCTCACCGATATCGCAAAGCGAACAAATGGAACATTAACAGCCGCGAGATTACATCTTAACACGGAATCTGCATTTTCACGGGACGAAATTAAGGTTGTAAGATTATCGATTAATATGTTTAACGACTTTCGAGTGGACCACGCTGCATACGGTACGCTTTATACGGGTAGGATGTTTCAAATGACTAGAAATGGGAGGGGATAAATTTCATAAAGCAGAAGCGAATGGCGCGAATTGCTCGATCAGTTTAACGTGATTTCCATTTTTTTTTTTTGTTCTTCTTTTTTTCTTTTTCAATGTAAAAAGCTGCTAACGTACTTATGCCTTGAGGCTATTAATTTCAGAGCGATTTTAATTTCAGCTGCATCGATATAACGTTTTCAGCTGCATCCTGTCCCCGACCGTTTTAAAGACAAGCTCACGCCCAGTTCAATCTGCGCTTTCTATTAATCGTGATTGGCACGCTATATATCACGGCGTGTGAAAATTTGTTCGAAGAAGCGAAATGAATTAATGCACCGACTTTTATCGAATTATGTTGCCCGTGCCCGTTTAGAGGTCCTGGCAATTACTTTCCTCTGAAGATCCCTGCGATTTCTGAAACGTCAATTCGAACGAGTAGAACGACTGGTTCGTGATATATACACATTTGAGAACTTTTCGATTTTCACAATGTGAAGATCGTCGGAGATTCTTCAATTTTTGAATAAAGTCAACACTGACTTCTCTTATTTATCTTTCAAAATCTTCCTGTCTAACGCATCGAATTGATTTGAAAATCAACAGCTCTAAGTCGATTCGTGTAGTTTCTTTTGTCACTTTCTAGTTTCTAAACAAAACCAACTCGAGGAAGTGAAATCAATTGCTTCGGCGATCTCCTGCTTGACCATAGTTTGTCAGTCATATTCGACAACGCTTTCGATTTTTTTATTGAATAATATAAAGAAAAAAAAGCGAGACTAAGAATTACTTTTGCGAATTACTCTTCTCTCCGTTCTGAAACATTCCTCGAAACCTCGAACGACGCAGAAACCTCGTTGTTACATTTCCCAGCAATTAGTTGAAAGTACTCCGGCACGATTTGTACACACAAAAGCCAGCGAGGATAAAAAAGCAAAAAGGGTAAAAAATTATTCGACGCTGTCCCCGTGTTCCGGCGTGTTCGTGTCGCGCGGGGGGAGGGGGGAGGGGGAGGGAAGTAATTTACATTCCGATTCGGCGAATCGATCCGTTCAAAACTCGGTAATGAAAGCGTGAACGGCGTTACGACCATTAAGAGCTATTAGAACGCTGATGAACGGATCAGGAGGAGCACCGACTGGTGTTAGCATTGCTGTTTCTATTCAAGTGCAAGTGGTGGCTGGTACACGAACAGGACAGCCGCGGGGCTTGTAATTTGCGCAGGAGTGCATAGAACAAAGAGAAAAGGGACGCGAAATGGGAATAGAGAAAGCCTTCGAACCGATCTCTCCACCGCCCTCGGGAGAGAGACGGGTTCCTAGGTATTTCAAGTGCAATAGCTGCTACGAATGACCACCGAAAATCCGATTTCGTTCAAATCGCGTCGCTCTCTCCACCAAGGACAAGCCTCTCTCGGATGAATTTCTCTCTCTCTCTCTCTCTCTCTCTCTGCCTTTTCCATTTCCTCCTTCGCCGAATCTCCGAGACCACTTCCACCCCCCTGCATCTTTCTGTGGCAGCTTTAACGTGCCACATCTCAAGGCGGGATTTCTTACGAACGTCGCTGTTCGTGGTCGTCGAGAGATTTCTGGATCGGACGAGGCATATTTCGCTTTTTTTCCTTTCTTAGCCTCCTGCGTTTCGTCGTTTTGAAACCGAGCGCGTTGCAATTTGACGATTGATCGAGGAACTGGGAACCTATTGGCAAACACCTATCTCTATGATACATTAGACAGACCGCCGGTGTCGTCGTCGTCGCACGAGACGTTAGGGTTGTTTGCTAGCCGAGATATCCGACTGTGTGTCGGTCAGTGGAAGGAGAAAAATTAATTAGCGACCACGAGACCGCGAGACGCTTGGCGAATCTCTCGCGTTATTTGGAGGGTGGATCGGTCAACCGTGACTCTTTCGAAACAAGCTGCTCGGCGAAACGCGCTGGTGTTCATTAACCCGTTGCTTTATAACTTCTTTTTCGGTCTTCTTGAATACGCGTTGGTTATTCTAACTTGTTTGACACTCGATCGTGTCGGATGTAAAGTAATGAACTCGGTATTGAATGTACTGTAGTACTGGAAGTACAGTCAGGGAAGGAATAAACGATGAAAGAATAAATCGAAAGTAAAGAATAAATTTAACATTGTAAATTTTCTTTTTACTTGACGTTTCGTTTTCGAGGAAACCAGGCTACGAAAGTTTGTCAGCTGTATCTGAATTCTCAACTAATTAAGTTAACCTCTTGCCACGCATGTCGAGAATTCTTTGTCCCAAATTGCAACGTTTTCTCAGTTTCAAGTATTTGAATTATTTAAGTTATTTAAATATTTAAATTATTTATTTATACATGCAAGTATTTTAATTATTTTAAATTATTGAAATACTTAAATGTAATCCGGGCAAAACAAATGATAAGTTTATTACCTCTCGATAATTTCTATTCAGTATCCACACTCACGTCAATGTGAATGTAACATGATTTGCATATGTAATATAATGATACAATATGATGTGATATACAGGGTGTCCATAAAGTCTCTGTATCATTTCAAAAATTCATTACAAAGGAAAATGAAAAGACAGATAATTGGAAATTAATTACAAAATGAGGAATTATATTAAAAAAAAAAACAAAAACTTAAATATGTACGTCTCATTTTGTAATAATTTACACTTATCATTTCATTTGCCCTTTTAAATAAATTTTCGAAATTGTAAGACTTTATAGACACCCTCAGTGTTTCATTGTCTTCCAGTCCCAACCAAGGATCAACAGCTTTCTTAAATCTCACGATTACGTATTTTATCGCACCAGAAACCAGGAAGAAAGAAAGAGAAACCGCTTCGAAAGTCGAGGGAAAATTGCTCGCACGGTGACCACCACTCTCTACGCCGGTATACGCGTTCGCTACCGAGCAGGAGTCTCGGGTCGGTCCATTTCAGAACCAGTTTCGTTCCGCGCAAGTAATTTCGAAGTCTGCCAGTCGAGCTGGAATCTACGTAGTTGGCAGACCCGTTTCTACTCTCCGTCCTCTACGGGGACGTATGAGAATGTGTGTGTGCGCGCGTGCGCGTGTATACAATAGTCTAAATGTTACACATACACGCGCGTATGTACATGGATACAGGGACATCGAGAGCGTGCGCGAGAGTAAGCGAGAGTAGCGTGTAAGTACGTGGCGCGGCGGCGAAGAGAAAGGCGAGGGGGAGAGGGGATTGGGGGGGATTAAACGACGATCGAAGGTGCACCGGGGGGGAACTGGCTCATGGCCTCCCTTCGTCGGGGCTAAACTCCCGCCGCGGCCGCCGCTGATTTATCACCCGTGGAATTTATATCGCAATTAAGTGCAAACTGCGGTGCATTTTACGCGGCTGGGAGATATCGATGCTGCGCGGCCGCCGCAATGACCGCTGTCGAAGACGCGAAGACGCGAAATGTGAAAGGTATAGCTCGTGTGTGGAGAGGCGACCGGGAACCTCGGGAATATCGGCGGCCCATTCTTTTCCCGTGGATCGAGCGTGGACTGACGAGAGGAGTCCCTTTGTTCCTCCTTCGATTCTCTCGGAATCATATCCATAAATCGAGCGGTCGTCGTTGGCGGTGGAGGAGGAGGGGGGAGGGGGAAAAATAAATTCCATTTCTGGAGACAGTGGAAACGTCCTGGCAGATACTCGAAAGTAAAAGGGTTGTTCGTTACAGTCCAAGTAGTCGAGGAGGTCGCCGGTGAAAGAAGGCCCCACATCTTTGGCCCCGAGATGGATGAAACGGCCTGGGAGAGAAAAGAACGAATGCTTCTGCCGGCGAACGCCGTTATTTGAACGAAACTTTCCCTCCAGGAAACGTATTTCCCTTTATTCAACGACGGTTCATTGTTTTATGACGAATGACTCTAGTCGAACCGAGGGTATTTTCATTACGGTGGCCCGTAGATTGGCGATTCAAGTAGTAAAGGTCAACGACTACGCTGCAGTCGCTGATCCGTGGTGTTTCGGCTTGGATTTCTTTTTTTTTTTTTTTTTGTTTGTTTTTGAGCTGAGACTTTCGTAATCTGTAATGTTTTATTTCTACCTCTCTCGTCTTCTCGTCTCCTTCCGCGAGGAAATCGCCCATCAGTAGTACGGGTCAACGACTCGCGTCACCGAATCGGTCAAACTTCTTGCGTACAGTTCTCGAAGTTTCTCAAAGTTCAAATTCTTTGAAGTTCGTCGAGAAACATAATTTCCTTGGGAAACTCGTTTCTCGGAATTGAGAAACTTTTTTTTTTTTCTTCACTCTTCTTAAGATAGGAAATCGTCCATCAGTGATGAAAGTCGACGACTGTACTCGTGTCACTGAGTCAATCGAATCAACAGTGCGTCCAGGCTTTTTAAAATTCGTCGAACTAAGAAACATAATTTTAGGGAAGTCGTTCGTCGAATTGAATCTTTTTTTTTCAGTCGTATTAAGTAGGAAAATCATTCGTCAGTGATAAAAGTCAACGAATATTCGTGCAATCACTAAATTGAGGCAAAGTCAATGTACGTTCGAATATTTTTAAAATTTGTCAAACTGGGAAACGTAATATTTTTTCTTTACAGCGAAGGAACAAAATTCCAACAATTTAAACAATTGTGTAAATTTTCAATACAATATAAATATATTCTTTAGAGTAATATAATAACATTTGTCCATTCGAAAGAGAAACTCTCGAAGTATAACCCGAAGTTAATTTGCACGATACTTTGATACATAATTGAATAACCTTGTCAAAATTTATATCGAAGAGATAAGGAAATCTCTAGGAAAATCATTTGTAATATTTTTTATTTTCTCTACAAAATGGAATACTTTTATATGCTTGGTCGTTAGTAGAAGCTGTAAGAATTTAAGAACTTACAGTACTTTAGAAGATTATACTATGCTTGTGTGTGTTTTATTGGCCTGGTATGTTTCAAGCATGAAGCGTAATACATGAAACTATTATAACCACGGTACCGTGAATTACACATCTGCGTTATAAATTCTTACAATATTCACAATGTTTTATAATTACATTCGTTCAAATGTAAGAAAATTCCGAATATTTTTCCACACTAATCTTCCACGGAAAGCAACATTTTCTAACAATAATTTTTAATACAATTTCCAATGAACCACTTAGTTTAATTTATTCAAAAGGTATTGGATTATTTTTAATACGAATCACGTTGTATCTCGATTTCAACTTTGAAGATTATCTTCACTCTGTGCTTAGTGAAAAGTTTTCTATATATTAAATATTTCTTCCATATAAGTGTTATAAAAGTTTCCCAAAGAGTCTCAAGACTCTTCTGAAATGGTACAAAAAGAATATGACATATGGTACATAAAGATATGATGAACAAAGCGCATTTTTTACTACTTATTACAAGGCTGAACTTGCTTTACAAATGCGTTGGTGAACGAAGAAAGATGGAGAAACTTTCGATACTAAACCATAACAAAAATCTTCTCCCATAAATGTGCAAAATTCGATTTCACATTCTTCTTCCTCGTGCGAGTAATTATTCACGTAACGAACGTACAAAGAAAGGTCCAAATTCTGGGGATCTAAATTATCGTTTCGCTGAAATCATTTTATACAACATCGGATCGAAATCATCGCTGGCGCAAGTAAACGTTCCGTGTAGAAACTTAAGAAACATAAATAACGCAAACGTACAATTGTACAACGCATACATACAACTATGCATACAAATATAAATAAGACAAGCAAACAAAGACAATGGGAGTATAAAGAAAAGTCGTTGCTGAAACCGGAACTGTCCGTGTCAGCGGACAGTTCGCAGAACGCGAGACAGCATCGAATACATCCTTCCGTTCAAAAGCGGAATTTCGTTCCGTGGCGAACGCTTGTAACTTTATCGCGTAAGTTTTATTAGAAACGGCGGCGTCGCCGCTTTTACGTAGCCGTAAACATGACACCGTAAAATTCCACGAAAATTTGCCGTCGCGTGGGAGCCCGCGAGATTGGATTGTGAAATTTTTAACGCGCCGGTGAAAAAAAATTTTTTTTTTCTTCCACCGTCGCGTGGAGAAGCACGAAAACTTGGAGATCGGATGATATCCCCTCCGTTTATCCGTCGAGACGGCCCGCGGAAATCCCTCTGACGTTACGAAAGGAGAATATCCCTAAATATGATCGGAGATATATCGAGCCTCGTAAAATAAAATAAAAAAAAAAGTGAAATTTACGATCGTCGTTCCATCTTGGTTGGTCGAGATGGAACGACGAATTTTTGACACATATACATACCAGAGATTGCGTCGGTGTTGGTCGCGACTGTTGCCTAATTCACAGCGGCGGATTCCATCGGGAATTTTGTTTCTGAGCGGCGAATAACCGCGGCTCTCGGGCAAACGATAAACCAGAATAGCGAAACTAAACGCATCTAATTAATTGATGGGTCGCCTGAAACGAGGCCGGGAACTTTTATGACGATCGATCGGAACGCGTGGGATTTCACCGAGCCAAGAGCGAAGAGTAACAAGTTTCTTTAAGATCTGCGGGTGAAGTGCGATTCCTTTGATATACAAAACCGAATCGTGATCATTGCGTGCGTGTACGTACGTACGTGTGTATTGAAGATTTCGTACATCACCTTGACAAACAGACAAGGAGGGAAATTAAGAGACTCTTTGAAAGAACAGTGTCGATGTTCGTGATACTCTAACGTACGCGCGTAGCTGGTACGTTGACAAGAATTTATTTTCATTGGCAGACAGAGAGAAATATTTGCAAGCAACCAAATGTATTTCGTAGCGCATAAACCAGAGTGGAGTTAACGAAACGAAAAATAATTACTTCGATGTAACGAACAAATGAAATACTTTAATCGTTGCAACTGCATCGTAATAAATTCCGCTAACAAATTCTACTGAAAATCATCGGTTCAACAAACAACAGTTCAACTGAAACAACGATGGCTTGAAATTATCGTGGCATTTACAGAATTTCACTTCACCTCGAACGAAAATCACGGAGGCAACGTTTCGATCGACGTTGCCCAACTATTTTTTTCTTTTTCCTCCGCTTCCACTTCTCCCGCATTGGGAAAGTTTGTTCACGTTCCGTGACAATTGCTCCAATAAACCGTACATAGCAACCAATGAACAGATATAGAGAGGTTCCCGACGGAGGGATAACTCGTTTGTAATTTTCACAGTGGGAAATTTCTCTCGGCTGGAGCCTTCGATTCCAACGATAACTAAATTACTCGCGTGGAACAAGTCGGCATCGTTCGTAGCGAAGATTTTTAACGCAATCTCGAAGCTGCCGCGTTCCCTTTGAAGTGCGGCACGTGAAGCTCCATCGGCCGGATGTTGCGGAGTACCGTGGTAACGCCTCGAGACTGATGAAACTTCTAATCCTCTTGACATTCTCGACGATGAAACGCTTTGCCCCAGACGAGTCCAGACGCGGAAACAAAGATAGGAATTTGACCAGTTTAAGTCGGCTACTGTCTTCCGCCGCCGTAAATAAGATGCTTCGCGAGAAACGCGTAAAAAAAGTCACTCTCTGACGGAGAGTGGTCGTCGGTACAGCTCTCTGGCACAAGGAGTTTGTTTATTAGACGCGAGGAGAGAATTTAGCCAATTAAAGCGAAATGAATGATACTCTCTCGTTAAAAGTACAAGTACCTTAACGCTGCCGGGGAATTTTGAATTTTTTAATCACGATTCGTGAATATTCGAAGTGTAATATTTTAAGTATCCCATGAATAGTTAGATAGTCATTTTCTTTTGTTTTTCTTTGCTCGACTTAAAATATTGAGAAGTTTAATATTTATCTTGTTTTATTATGTTTATTTTAGTTTATATTTTATAAATTTTTATAAATATATATAATATATTATAATTATAAATTTTATAAAATATGAAATTTATAAATATATATTTTATTAATTTTTATGAATTTCTATTTTGCTTATTTTATATTTACCAAATTTATTATTTTCATTCTATTTATTTTTTTCTCATAAAGAACTTTTCATTTCTTAACGTATTTTTAAAAATATTAGATCTCAACTGATAATAAAGGACGATATATTGTCTGTCTATAGAGTAATATCTTTTAACATTTTCTCGAAAATCTAACCGTACACGCAAATGTTGACATTATAAATTCGAGACACCCTGTGATAAACTCTCAATAGCAGACATTCTGTTCTCATAACACAACATTCGAACAACAAAGAGACACTCTGTCTCTGCGCAAGATTTACGTGACTTTAAAAATATCTTTTCGTCGATCCTGTCGTAGATTCGAGATGGAAGGCCAGCTTCACGTAGAAGCACTTCGTTTCTGCCTGTTTATAAATACAGCAGACAATTCGGGGACAACGCGCCACGTCGATTTCTGTCTCGGCCCCTTAACTCTTAACTGTCGACTCGCCTAATGGAACCTAATACCTGTTTTAAATATTGAAACAGTTTTACGAGGTAAAGGCGGCGTGGAGGAACGGTCAGCCATAATGTTCCACGCGAGCAGTCATTTTGATCGCCACCGTTATCGTACTCGCTACTGTTTCAGATATTCGTGCCTCATTGAAACCTATTAATTGATACATCTTCGAGATTCTGGCGCATCAGTCATTTCTATGGCAACCATAGAGGGTCGGGACGTGTACGTATTTGCCAAATATATATACGACGATAAGCTACTTAAACGTTTCGCAATAAGCACTTAATTGGAGAGGATGCGCATCGTAAATCTCGTTTTCCCAATCCCAATTGGCTCGCGAATTATTCGAAACTTCGTCGACGGTACACTTTTCCTTTTTTTCCACGGAACATTTCGGTATTCGATCACAAAGATAAAAAAGAAGTAAGTAGCGATTCCCTGGCTCCGAAACAGTACGCGTTCAAAATTACACGCACCGGAGGAACAATCTTTCTTTTTTTTTTTAATTACTTACGCGAACGTATTGTTGCTTTGTGTGATTTTATATGACGCGAATGAGTGGTGAAAAATATGAGGGAAGGGGTTTGCCTGATTTCGTTTTAAACAAAAGTGTTTCGTACGCGTGATGTAATTGCACTATTTCCCTTTTTCAAAAGCTGCCACAGCTTTCGGTATCGTTGTTCGATAAATAATTACATTAACGTGTGCGCAATTTTGGAAATATCTCGCGCATTTATATTCTCGTAGAAACGATGTTTCGCCATTTTACCACTGAAACGTGTTTTCAAATATTTGCTGCCCGTCGTTTGTACCTCTGTCCTCGTAGTTTGAAAATATGCGATAAAACTGATGAGAAAAAAAAAAAGCGAAGCTTCGTTTTTTTCTCGTGATCCTCTGTATAAAAACCGTTCGGAATTACATTTTTCAAGGAATTTTCGTATGTAAAAAACGCCGGAGCCCGATGATGCTCTCGCACCTCTAAATTATGAAGAAGCACGCGCAAAAAACCTCATCGCATCGCGGGTGTTGAAAGTTTTCCCGGTATGATACACGTTCACCTAACTTCACGTATGAATAATTGAAAGGAAAAGTACACTGCTGACCCACTCTCGAGCGAGGAAGAAAGAAAAAAAATTCAGTTTACGAATCATTTCATTTTGAAGGCAGATTTTTTGTCGCTACCCACTCCGCGAAATTTAATAAATCGAGCTACGTACGAAATGCCACTTTTCTTCCAATTACGAATGATTTAATTGACACAATCCGCTACTTTGTAATGAAATTTTTAACTAATTTGCAATTTTCTTTTCGAATTTACGTAGTCTCTCTTTTTTTTTAAATTAATTAACGTATCTGTCACATTTGTTATTAATGTACAGGCTACTGTTCTCGTAAAAATAATATACAAATTTTTCACCAATATTCATCATTCAAACTTATCACTTCTGCAACGAGAATGATTCATTTCCGCTTTGTCACATACGAATTTGTATATACTGATCGTAATGTAAAATATATTGAATAAATATTTTTTAATTTTAAGGTAAAAAAAAAGAAAAATTTTATAGAAAGGAAATTAAGGAAATTTCTATTATAACTATGTAGACACAGACGTATAGATTGGCCATGCAATAATTTTTGCTATGCAAATGTTCTCTCATTGTCAAAATTTTCAGTTTAATGAAAGAATTTAGTCGTTATAATATAATCATCAGAATATTATAATTAAACTGTTTGATTCTCTGAAATTTTGAATGGAAAATAACTTAGATTGGTTGGCTTCGAAGCTTTCTATACATAGATAATAAAAATAGAAATACGTGCAAATATTCCTTTCACAGTACATATTTATTTTATTACATTAAGTTATGCCACATGAGATGTCAGATTTATCGAACGTTGGTTTGTTCGGTTGCTATTCTTTGATTGCAGATTGTTTGGTATTTTTTGGGAAGCTTATTATTAAACTACGGACTTTTATGTAAATTTTTATTTTCAAGAATATAATTAAAGAAATGGAATCTTGCTAAGAAATTGTTTTACATACTACATATTATAGAAAATAATATTACATATTTTTTTTTACATGCAATTTTGTACAATTTTGTACTTTCAAATTTCCCATAAATACATAAAAATTCATTATTACAAATATTCCTTTTATTATATTAGGTTGTACCACATGAAATGTTAGATTTATTCAACATTTGAACGTTGGTTTGTTCGGTTGCTATTCCTTGATTAGAGATTGTGTATTATTTTTGGGAAGCTTATTATTGAACTACGGATTTTTATGTAAATTTTTATTTTCGAGAATACAATTAAAGAAATGGAATCTTGTTAAGAAATTGTTTTACATACTACATATGATAGAAAATATTACACATTGTTTCTTTACATGCAGTTCTGTGCAATTTTGTACTTCCAAATTTCCCATAAACGCATAAAAATCCATTATTATATTTGGCATTCGGGAAAGGTGTTTTTCTTTTTTTAAAGGTGTTGGATTTTATTCTTTTCCAAACGAGCTTCTCTCAATATGTTCACTACTCTGTAAATTCGTTCTCTCTTCTCGTATGAATTCAAATTAGGTCGTAATGCGCCTCTCATCTTCCCTATTCCCCAGATATCTCTCTAACAGGTTTTTCAAAAGTTTGGAATCATCCTTGCGTCAGAAAATGTTCAGAGGCAGAACATTACATCGCTGTAATTCAAGTTTATCGCATCTGAAAACCAAGGCTTCTTCGAAAAGTAGAAGTCAATACTATTGAAAAAATGTCGCGGAGACGACAAATGGTGCCCATTTTGACCAAGATTAAAAAATACCCATAATACTAAAACCATAAACTCTGTATATAAATATATATAAATATATTATGTGAATAAAATAAAACTCTATATAAAAATATATGTAAAATATATACAAATATACATAAATAAAATATAAAAATACCCATAATACTAAAAACATAAACTCTATATAATTGTAATAAAGTAACTCCAGATAAAACATAAACTCTATATGTAATATAACATAATATCCTTAGTACTAAAAACATAATCTCTATATGTAAAAATTGAACGTTTCACATTGCACGACCTAACAGAGAACAAGATACGATATAAAATCGCAGAAAATTTTGCATCGCCCGTAACGTACAAAATACCGGAAGCAAAATTACCGAAGTCGATTGCTTCGATGCCGTATCGTGCAATTTAAAAGATTCGAGGCGGGCGTGAACGGACAGAAAAGGAGAGAAAGAAGACGACATCGCGCTCGACACACGCTGTCTGTGTTATCGTTAGCTCGCATGCCGGTAACGCTCTAACCTCGTAAACTGATTGCCTTAATTACCCAGGCATTTCCTGCTAAGAGTCCAATTTAGTCGTCTGGCAAAGTTTGCAGGAGCGGGATTGTAGGACGCCGTTTGAAGAGAACAGTATAAAGTACGCTAAGTAAGTGGTGAAAATTTCAATGTAATTACATTATCAGCCGGGTGGCGGATGACTTGGTTCTCCTTCTCTTAATACGTCTTGGAAATGAATGAAAAAACTGCCACGCAATGTGTGCGTGTGTGTGACATATCGGTAGCATGTAAATGATTTACTCGACTAAGTCAAACATTTCGATTTTCTTTAGGATTGCGATAATTGAGAACGTTGGTCGTTAGAAACGTAAATGGGACTCGAAATATCGATAGTCGTTGTAATCGTGTTATTTAGAAGCAGAATAGCGATAATGAATTTACAAAGTAATAGAATTCTATTTGTGAAATGATAAAATTCCTTTTATTGCAACACATATGTTTTAGTAGATTAATTGAATCTCTTCGTCTAACTTGTAAACTTCTGTTCTTCTGTTAGAGAACGTAAAATATTTGTCTCTCGTGGATTTGGATAAATGAAATTTGTCAATTAATTTTCTCAAATTTATCCTTTTCAAAATGTAACGGAGAAACACTTTTAAAACGAGTTCAATTAATTTGTATGCAACAAGTAAAATTTCTAATGCTTCTAATTATTGGAAAAACGATCGAAATTACGTATTTATGCAGGATAGCAATTCAAAGTACGTAGAAAAAAATTTGCAAATGACGGATCGACAGTCCCTAATTGAAATAAAAGGGCGAGAAATTTGAATTTTCAGTTCCTAGCGTCAATTTCTAAAATTCACAGAATCACAGTGGTATTTAATAGCGTAAATGTAGACTTTAAAACGAAGCTTAGTCGCGCAAATTAATATAGCATCAACTACAATATGGAACATTGTCTGAGAGCACGAAGGGAAAGGTAATTATTTCAAAGTTTTTGACCAGCTTCCCGCCATTTAATTTCCGCTTTCTATTATCTCGGCTGTGTCGCGCGTTAACAGCAAAAGGTTAACACGAATAATTTGTTAGAACGATCGTTAATTAATCACAGGGACGTACAGAGTGGGCCCCGTTTTTGTCGGGCGGCGTGCACGACGTCGCGTCGTGTTGATTAATACGTTGTACATTAAAACATCTTGGGGGTGAATCAGGACGCGGAGCGGAGCGAAAGGAGGGATCAGCGAGGGGGTGGAGAACTGGCGGGTGGTCCGAATGAAAGAAGGAGGACAAGGAAGTCACCCGTCGCCGGATGTACAGCTGCAAATTACTTTAACCCGTAACGCGATGTTACCAGGAGCCGCCGTACATTTACTCGGGACACGATGATTTCCTTCGCGCACCTCAAACAATCGTGCCTCTGCTCTCGCCTTTTTTATCGCGCCTCGTCGTTGGCCCGGCACTTTTTCACTCGGGCCGCCACAAGAACTCTATCGCGAATGCTTTCGGGGCAATTAATCACGTGCAAAATAGATGTTGATTACGACGTCGACGTCGACGACGACGAGGACGTCGTTTAATTAGCTTCGAACATGGCAGCAAACCGGACCGACTTCGTTTACAAAGTGAAGGAGAAGGAGGAAGGTCAGTTTGAGAGAGAAAGAGAGAGAGAAAAAGAAGAAACGAAGGATATCGTTGATCCTTTCAGCGGTTTCCGCTCGTACCGCACCGTATCTGACGAGATGCACGACGACATTGCGCTCTAATTACGTCCATAGCGATATAATGGTGTACCTTTGATGGATTCTAAGAGGTAAATTACGCGTGGCCGCTATTAATAACGACCGCGTCCATCGCCGGCCTTGGAAAAGATGCGCGCTTCTAACGTAACGCCTGTTAACCAGTCCACGTTAGCCTGTCCCTTCTCGTTAATTACAATCGTATTTATCGAGGCCGTTAGACCGGCTAACGACATCAGTTACCGCAGTGATTCAAAGTTTTTCGACACACTGTGAAAATTCGTGAAATCGCTCCGACGTCTCGAAACTCGTTCAGGATCGTGATTAGTCTTGCATTTTGAAGATCTCGGTGAATCTCGAGTCACCGGCAGTCTCGAAAATCTTGAACGTCTGATGGATAAATGTTCATTTCACAATTAATTAATTTTATGTGCTTTTATGAGTTTTTCCAAATATGTAATATATATTATGAAAATTACATTATATATATATATATATATATATATATATATATATATATATATATACTATGATATATATTTTAGAAATTATATTATATATTATGTTATCTTATAATACATATACTATAATATATATTATAGAAATTATATTACATATTATGTTAAATTATAATATATATACTATAATATATATCTTAGAAATTATATTATATATTATGTTATGTTATAATATATAAACTATAATATATATTTTAAAAATTATATTATGTATTATGTTATGTTATAATACATATACTATAATATATGTTATAGAAATTATATTACATATTATGTTTAATTATAATATATATACTACAATATATATCTTAGAAATTATATTATATATTATGTTATATTATAATATATATTATACTATAATATATATTATATAAAAAAAAATAACATGCTGTCGCTCGTGAAAATATTCGGATATCGAATTACCGATATTCATATTGTTACCATTTTTGTAAAAAGAAATCCTACAGCCACAAATTTTGGCTCATCATTTCAAGTTTCGACTTCCGAAACGCAACATTAATTTTATTCTAAATCGTCTTTTACATGTAGCGGGTGAGAAAATGAAGACGCTTTTATTCTTGAAAATTCTACAAATTGTCACGTAGTATATAAAAACATTGAAAAAAATTTGTTCTAAAGTACTGAAACTACTGTGGATTTGATAATTGATGCCTCAATCCTTTTTTCCAAAACTAGTTGCACAATTTTTCGTCGCCAATTCAGTGAACTTTGAATATTAGACTCAGGCGATGAAAATTGAAGAACTCAAGAAAGAAATTAGTAAAAAGAAAGTCGCACGACAAGCTTGCAGAAAAGGCTTCGATCTTCAAACATATCTTTCTCATTTAATTACAAAAAAAGAAAATTTTCTACGTACGACAATTTATGACACTTTCAAGTAGCGGCTTCATGTTTTAAAACAAGCCCATTTATTATTTATTGTCGTACGGTTTCTTAAACACGAAATTACAACCGTTTAAATATTCAAACGTCGGAAATTTCATCGCCCAAACACTCTCACGAGCATCTGTATGTATCATAAATTTAACAGTATCAATTTATATATCGTACCGTACCTCAAATCCTTAAGGTGCAGATTTTCCTTAATGTGTAAAATTCATCATCAAGATGGTGACTCGTTATCTGCCAAGACCTTCGAGACTTTCAACACTCAAAATTAATCAAGACTTGCAGGGGGTTTCATAAGCTATCGCTGTCTGCAGCGTTGGCCAACTGCGCTCGCAACGTGAGCATTTTCACTGTTTAATTCCTGCGCCATGTTTATTTCAAAATACGATTTGCATTTCCACGGCGACGGTGTTTTGACAATGGCCAACCTCCTGTTTCCACGTCACGCTGTAAATTTACAATCTGTAAAACGGAGGGGCGCGTTTTAAGCAGCGCTCGCAAAACCGAAACGATATTAAAATTGTATGGGTGTCTCAGCGAGGTTAGCTTCGTGACATGTCAACTTCCTTCTGGACCGTTCCTTTTCACATTTGTGGTTTCGCGAGGATTTTTGAAGATCTTGGAATATCGTCAAAATCAACTGAACATTAAAATCCTGCATAGGTATATACTTTGGTTGAATCATTGTTCGACGACGTGGAAAATTAATGGGAAATTTGTTATTCGCGGAACATCGAGTGTTCCACAATACTATGCACACGAAAATTAACAATAACAATGTTTGCGATAAATTTCGAAATCACGGCGCATTCGAAAAGAATTAAGATCTGTTTGAAATGGAATTAAGTTAAGTAGTTGCCGAAGGAGTCGAATCCTTTTCCTAAAAAGCTTTGACTCTCTGCGCGCGCTGTGTAAATGGTTGGGAAATTACTCTATTTGTCAAATTGGTTTTTATCAACGACTTTTTACGTTCATTTCCCTAGGCGCCGTTGGCCGAGCAAGAAAGAGAAATAAGATGGCAATTAGTAAATGCCCCGGACTTTTTTATAATGGCAACGTTTACAAAACCTAAATAGCCGTCCCAATTTCACGATAGACAAAACAGAATGCAAATGTCTTTCGCCAATTTCCTTTTGTACAATGTTCCACGCGACGATTCAAAGGTAACATTAACAAGTAATAAACAATAATTCCATTGCCATTATTTACAAAGGTGTCAAGCCGAGGTTTTTCTGCGAACTAGACGAAATTCACAAACAGTCGTCAATGAGGCGAATATGGCAAGTATTCTGCTGTGGTAATTAATTTAAAATTTTTTTTACATTCAATGACGATTTTGATAAATTCGCGCTATTTTCGAAATTGTTTCGCTTAAATGTAAAACGCGTGGTGTCATTTGTCGCTTCTAACGAAACATCGTTGGTAAACATTTCTTTCTCCAGGTGTTTGAAACAAGGTAAATAAAAGGACCAAATCGAGTGATCTGACGTGACGATTAATTTTGAATCTTGTCGCGTCGTAAAGGAGTTTGAACGAATTTGAAGGTTCCTGATAGATTCAGGCTCTTCTTGAAAGCAAATTTCATCCGATTTGAACATGGCGTCATTTTTATGAAGCTTGGCGAACTTCTAACGAAGCTTCGTTGGCAAAATGGCGTTTGCCATCGTCCACTGAAACTTTCGGTAGTCGTTCTTCTAAATTGCGTTTTCAGTCTCCGTGGCGCTCGTGGCCATAGGCATCATGCACGTTCTTTTTTTTCTTTTTTCCTGAAATCAAGTTACTCGATTTACTGCAGCGTCTAAAACTGTTGACGATGTGTGTTTTTTTTTTTTTGTACGAGAAGGTAACATGCTACGTTGCTGCAACACCGACGAAAACAGAGAATTATTCGCGAAACTTCTTTGCTGTATTTAATTCAGCTTGCAGTTTTGCGGTTATTCTTCGTGTCTGTGTGACTGAATCATTCTCGCATCGATCACTTCTCGATATCGTGTGTCAACAATTTTTTTTTCTTTTCTTCTCTTCAAAATAAATCGTCGCAGATTCCGCATGAAATCGAGCTGGATTTGAGTCGCTATTCTGCTCACAAAGGGATTTGTACTTTACGTTCTGCGTCTTTACGAAAGCAATTTTTATCTAGAACACCGAATTGTTTTTTTTTTTTTAATTTCAATGTAAAGGATTGAACGTAGTCAAACGTTTACCTTGTGCTGCGGGAAAAATTAATTTGATTGATTTTGTCAATATTCAGAATTACGGATGAATTCTTTCATCTCTAATCGGATTATATATATTTCGTCGTTCGTATTGCGTTATGTTTTCTGAAAATTTCATATGCAACTTGAAAGAAAAATATCATTTACGACTAGAAGAAAGTACAAATCGTTTCTCGATTTACGCGGTTCCTTTTTTTTTTCTCTTACATTAGATATCGGAGATTACTCTTTGTAAGGAACAATAGTTCAACTCGGTAAAGTACCAAGAACTCGTTCATTTCTCTATGAAGATGTATAAAATAAATCTTTGATCGGTAAACAAAGCGAAGATATATAAAAATGATCCTCAACAATAATTTCTTTTTTGGCATTTTCTCATATTACTAATGGATTTTTTCTACGCGGTTTCCTGCCACGTGAAAGAAAGACTCTTGTGCGATGGATCGACAGACAGATGTACAATATAAAATACCAAATATAACATCGTATAATATAAAAATATCAAAAATATAAAATATTTGTCCCAACCTCATTTCCCTTGAATATGAACGCAATCGAAGCGCGTAATCGATTACTCGTGGAAACGAGATTCTTGAAAAAGAAAAAAAAAAAAGAAGGAAACGAATCTGTCGATTAATCGATTTATATTCATCGAGCCATACTTCACAATTATACCTCGGTAACTCGATCGAGCATTAGCCACGCGGATAACAATGTCACGCGCCTCATATCGGCGGTGAATTTCAAATCGGCGATCGGCGCCGCCGATCTCGAAGACACCGGGGCCTGCAATAACACCGAAGATCACCGTCGACAATTTTATTTAAATTCAACCGCCGTTGGCAATCATATTTCATCCGAGCGATATGCTCGGTGCATAAATGAGCGGTGGCTCGCCGAGTTTACGCGTTCCCCTCGCCCAACAGGGGAGGAACACTTACGAACACCACCCCCGTGACACAATTATTAATCGTTGAAAGTCGTGGCAACGGCATCGGCGACTCGGCAGAATCACGGCCACGATCTGCTAATAAACGGAAGTGGCTGCTGGAAGACGAGTTCCCCGATTATATTGCCGCGAAGCCGCGGCGGGGCGAGAACTTCTGTTTCACTCCTAGCCAGCCGCCGTAACTTCGTTAATTTCTTATTAATGGCGATGAAGTTTCGCGAGTTGGTTCACGGCTGAAAACTCGCGAGACTTAAAAAAAAAAAGAAAAAAAAGAAAAGAAAGAAAAAAAAAGAATGGAACGCGGCCCGGGCGCCTGCCTGTCATTCAGATTTCGCAGCGTATTGTTCCGGCGAATAAAAAAATCGGTCGACGATGGAAATGCAGGAAGCAGATGGCCGAGGGTAATGGCTGTTTAATAACGGGCGCGTGCAGACGCATCGATTATCAAAGATAAATATTTGCGACGGTTGTGTTGCATTGCGCTGGGTGGGTCATGTAATTTCTTCGCTTCGTGAGCAGGACTTTGAAAGTACCACGGAAATGTTTGTTTTAGACGATGTTTAGTACAGAAGTATGGAAGTGTGGAAGTTGACGAACATTACTTTGAACGCTTGCTGTTTCTAAGCGAGACTATGATCCACATTTCACAAACAGCTCGTTAATTATCAGGCTGTTTCAATAACTGTGTCCAACTTGAGTGTCTCCGTTGTTTCTGGATATATGAAAAAATTTTTCTAAGTCAATGTTTTCAATAAATTTGGATTATCTTCTAAATTTCAAAAATTACGTTTAAATTCGATTTGAAATCAACTTGAAAGATTGAAGTTTGAGTATAAATTTTATGTTTGAAATTTCATTTTGTATTTGTGTTTAAATTTAACAGAGTGAATCGATATTGATCATATCATCATTTTATCATCGACTATATTAATAAATTATTAAAATGATAAAGTACAAAAGTGTCATTCAGCATACAAAGAGGGTGGAGAAATTTCAGAGATTTCAAAATTCACTTTTCTACACGAAATAATATTTGTTGAAAAATTATTTGTTCAAGGAATATTTTAACCTTAATTCCGTTAAATTTATCGTATAAAAAAAGACCAGAGAAGACAGAGGAAGTATTTTTATATTCATGTTTCACTGCCCTTGTCCCATCTTTATATTCACCTTCACATTTCACCGTCCTTGTCTTTATACTTTACAAAATTAAAATTAAAATATCACTTAAACTAATCATTTTTCAATACACGTAGATTGATATTTTTTTATAATGGTCGATTAATGAATAAAAAAGTAAAGGTGACCTCGAGATCCTCGAAATCTCTCTTTTCTTACTTTTATTAACAAATTTTATCAATATTTCTAAAAATAATAAAGATGAGCAAAATTATTGAAACACCCTATATTTCCATTAATGTCTCCAATGTTTTCAAATGACTTTTCAAATGATTGGAAAGTTTGGAAAAGTCAGATTTTCAATAGAATCAGTTGATTTACATGAGTTTCCCTCCTCATTCTACTTGTTAGTTATTTGCATGAGACATTGAATGTAGATAGAGTAGATCGAAAGTTTGATTCATACTTGATCGATGGACCAAGAGTGTCTAAGGTAATCGCCTGAGCTTAGAAAGTTTAAACCTTTATCTCTATTACCACAGTATCACATGAATACTGATCATTATCGCTATATACAAGGAATACGTATAGATACATGTCGAATTTCAAACAATTCTGTTAATTCCTCTATTTCTATCAATTGAGAACTATGAAACAGGCATCCTTCGCAAAGCCACGTGTTTAATGGTTTACCAAATGGTAAATGATTCAAACGTTATGTGCTCAAAGTTTGTAACACTCGAATAACAATGATTTGCTAGTGTTTCTAGTCACATTTTCATGATCAATTAATTTAATTTAATTTGCCAAGTGAATTTAATTTGCAAAACTTGATAACCTAAAATCTACGTGCAAGTTACCTTATCTCAACATTATGTATTCATGTTGTTTTGTTGGAAAACGACGTCCACGAGGAAGGTTCAGTAATCGAATCTACTGGTTAGTTTAACGTTCGAACGCTTCCCCCGTGAAGTGTCGTTCCTTATCTAAATTTATGATCGAACGACCACCGATACGAGAGAAAATTAGAAAACTGAAAAACATACTTTCCCGTGCTCTATGTAGTTTTAGTTAAAAATGGGAAAATCGGAAGAAGCAGTTTTACAAAATGAATTTAAACTAAACACGAGCAATGAATATATAAATTGTCTGGTGTTACTTTTCAATTTCATTTTATATATGTTATATTAAGTACACATTAGAATTTTTCTATATACATGTAAAAAAGGATAGAAACCACTGAAACATTTTTCTTCTTCCTACTATCTCTTTTCCTCAAGTATTGATTTACAATGTCTCATTTCTGACATCAGACTTTCAACAAAAGCAATAATTTCTACATGTCACTACAATTCTACGCAAACACTAGCATGAACATGCCCAGCTGAGAAACGAAATGGCAACTAATACTAGTGGATTTTTTATTCTATGCCATAATCACGAGAGAAGGGAGAACCCTCGAAATCTTCTTTTCACTGTCGTTTCACGCGCAGTGGATCAGGATAGCTAGATGATGACGATGTTTGTGCTAGAAAACGAAAGCACGGTCAACCGATACGTCCAGCATCTCGAAAGCCTGGTTAGTATCAGTGACCATTGTGTCTGGACATCTTTGGCGAGATCCCGGGCTACGCTGACGAAACGTACGCCAGAGTTAGGGCCGAAGGAACATCAACTGCAGAAGCCAACAGGCTGATGATTTGCGAGCGACGCAACGGAGTAAAATCACGTCAACACTCGAACGAACGGTAGCCATTTGTCACGGGGTGTAATTCGATCGGGCGAGCGGCGTGCATAGGTCGGCCAGGTCCTTGCAAGCTGCAAGCTCGTTGCATGGCCGGATGGAACTTAATGCGGTACGTCACACTATGCAAATACAGGATGCTCCGGGGGATAATGCAGGCAAGAAATTGCGTTTGACGCGCCTATATCAGCCGGTACTTAAGGGGCGCATACCGTTCTATATGGCTGTGCTTGACGCGCCTATATCAGTCGCCGTTCAAAGTTGAATGTACGTATATGTGAATGTGTACGTACACAGTCGCGCGTTCGCTGCCGATTGCAAACGCGATGCGTACTTGCAATCCACTGTCTTACGACGATACTGTAGTTTCCTCGAAGACAGAACGGACTCGGAGGGCGCGAGCGACGATGAAAAAGAAACGTCTGTTTTCTTTTTCGTTTCGGTTTTAGTGGGAATCAGAGACGTGAGCTTCAACGTCGTTTTCCAAGAGAACGATAAATGAAAAAGATCGGGGAGAATTTTGTAGCAATCGTTGCATCAATCTTCACTAAATCGAGGGTGTCGATTGAAGTTACGATGGCCGTGACACATAATTTCCTGTACGTTGCTCAGTGGCGTTTATGGTGGCACAATTCAAAAAAATTTCAAATTTGCCTATACCGAATATGAAAACGATATATTTATAATTCGATCAGTTATGCGTCAGAGGGCTGGCCTGCCGTTACCGATCTATCAATCATCATGAGTGCAAGTTTGTATTTACATATTCTAAATGTTTTAAAATTCACATTTACCTTTTCCAAATCGTACCAGTGCCAAGCAGCGATCTCTGGAAAGAAGATTCACGAAATTTGACGACCATACAGTGGTCATGAATACTTCCTATAACGTAACGTACAACAAATCAAATTAAGATTATACTCATCGTGAAACTAAATGATACGAGAAATCATCGTAAAGTCATTTCTTCAAAATCACGGTGAATTTAGTTATCAAAAAATTTTCAACATGCACAAAAACGTTTATTAAGTTTGCAAGATTTTCAAGAGGGAAAGTATATATATTTATTCCCTTTCAAGATGATACCGAAATACCTGATGGAAATGAACTCTGTATTGTGAAAGTAGAGTCGTCATGCTTTGAAATGAGTCTGTATGGACTCTCATACGATTTTTTATCACAAAGTTATAATACTTAACTTCTCACTTTGATAAATAACATTTAGTGACTCTTTGTGCAGTATTTAAGCTGTCTGACCACGTAGGAGTTTATTCTACTCAAAATGTCTGACCACGTAGAGGTTTAATTTATTTAATATTAATTAAAAACAAAAGTTTCCAGATTCGATCTTTGCATGATCAAGAAGCTTTTCATTACAAATAAATAAGGCCGAAGCAGCCAATTTCTTTCAAGTTAAGCACACGAAAGTGAGAAAGTTAACAAATACCTTAACGGTAATTTAAAAAATTCAACTGTAATTAAAAAAGAAATACTCTTTGATGAGTAATGACCCTTAAACAATTCCAAAATGGATATTAACATCTTTCTTGCAAAGACATTGATTAGACAATCAGGTAGATGCAACAATGATTCGAATGAAAAGAATCATTTTGCTGAAAAATTTATATTCGCGACGTTTATAAATAATGCAACTATTTTCTGGAAACGTTCTTCCAGTCGACTGACGTCTATTAGAGCAACATTTCATTTATAGATATATTTCGTTTCAATTGTATCATATTCAACAAGTCCATATATATTGGAGACGTATCTTCCATTTCTCAATTTGAATAAACGCACGCTATCACTTCGAGCGAAACATTGAAATGAAAACGGACAGATCTGATTTATGGTACATAAAATACAGTTTATGGAATATATAATCAATGAAACGATGGAAACATATATATACATATATACGAAATATCGATTACTTCTTTCGACCAATTAAAAAATAACTGTTTGTAGTGCAATCACAAGGCGATAATTATGATTTCGATTTGTCGCCAACAACATTTATTTATTTCAGTTTATTTATATTTTTATTTTACGCTTTGCAATTAATTTCACTTATTTATTTTTTCATGTATTTAACGTTCATCACGAAAGATTAATTTCAATTTTTTTTTGAAAGTTGACGTTGCTGTACCCTCGTGGAACAAAATTCTAATATCGCGTCAGAATCTATTTCACGACTTTCATTACTCAAAAAAGTTCTTTAATGCTTCTACGGCACGGGATGTTTGCAATTAAAACTATTAGAGGTTTCCAGGTGCAAACCACGGTCAGCGCCAATGATCGTTGATATTACAGCTGGTTTCATTAAATGCTAATGACACGAATAACCGTAAGGAAATTTAGGAAACTAAAAATTACAGACGGCCTTGAGCCAGAAAATTAAAGGCCTTGCCTCTTTTTTCCAAATGTTTCTCGCGATGAAATGATATTATTACTAACAAAGATATTTGAACATATTTACCATAGGAAATTTTTATGAATATATGATACGTGTTTGCACCATGACAAAGCATGATTATTATAATTATAAAAATGTATAAAGTTTGATATGAATGGTTTTTTTTAAATATTATTAATATCAAGAGCAGTACTGTTAAATATTGAAACTTTTGATTTAATAGACTTTAATTAATTAACCTTAAATATTTTCTAACACTTGTAACATATTCTCGGACATCATTCATAAGTTATAAAAATATACTGTTTACAGGAAATAGCATATTTAAACAGATATTCTACAAATGATCAAATGCTACTACATAAAATTAAATTATTAACAAATAGACGAACTTGTTACGTACATTCTTATAGATATTAATATTACAAAGACAAGTGACATGACCACAGCGATTCTCGTGTGATTTTCATTGCTTGTAATAATTATTTGGTGTAATTGGTATTGCAATAATTAATTTTCGAAGCTCAATTGTACTTTCAACTTTAATAATCGATAACGTGACTGCGGCGTCGTGTGATTTTCAACCTTGATAACCAACAACCTGAATATAGCGTCGTGTGATTTCCAGAGGTTAGAAATTTTTATCAGAGTCCCTGATGAAACTTCCCTCCGAAGGTGTTAAAAATAACTATTTTTTTTTTATTTTACCACCCAATCATGATAGTGTTGAAAAATAATTTCTACATCAAAGTAAAGCTACGTACCATACACTGTATAAATAATAAACGCATAAATAATGTTGGATTTGAAGGTTGTACAATCAAGGCCAAGATACGTATAATATTTAATTTAACGTACACTTAAAGGTAGAATTGACTGGGCTAAATTAAACTGACTCTGTTTCCACGCTATTTACTCGGTTCTACGCAATTCCGCAATTCCTTGTTTACTCGATACTCTCTTCACCGCCTCAATGGTCAATTTCACATTGTTCACGCTTTTCCTCGACGTTGCCATTTATTCTCTTTCTCTTTCTCTGTTTCTTTCTACCTCATATCTTCGATATGATATACTATTTTCAAAGTTGTGTGCAATGTCTACAGATCATTGGTCATAAACTTGACAAAGTTTCTACAACATTTTTTCTTCAATTGAACAGTTCGTGCAACTTTGTTAAAAGCTCCATATTTCTGTCACTTTTGTATTATTTCCTCCACTGTGTGCATTTTCAAGTGCTCGTGAGACCTCCTTGGCCTGGCTAGAAACATATTTCAGTCGTTCTAAAATTCAACTCTGCAGAATCTTCAGCCATTTTGTCAATATCTATTAACACCAACTACCAACGCCCGGTTTAAAAGCTCGATTCCAAATTCGTTCTTTCGTTCGTTTGACTCTTGTCGGAAAAAAAAAGAAGAATGGAAAATGTGAATTCTCTCTCATTTTATTCTGTGCATTGCTTCCTGTGTCAAATCGACAGTTTGACCGCACCCATTTCGTTTAGCGTCGAGATTAAATTAAATCGAATTAAAATCCACTTGAGTTGCAGTTGAATTCAGAGCAACTTCGAAAACGACGGAGCCGACGAAATTCTCGAAATCGAAAGGCGAAAGATCCTACCGCCGGGAAACAATTCGCGAGTTAAGTTACGCGAAATAATTCGCGAGAGCCTCGTCGACTCTCGTGTAAATTACCCGCGCGGCAACAGTCGCGCGCTCTTGGCGGGCTGATTTTTTTCACACTCCCTCCTACCTTAGCGAGCGAGACTAGCTGCTAACTGCAAATGCAATCTGCGTTGCGTATGCAGAGCGGCGCATAAAAGGAAACGAGTTGCGAAAATCCGCGGGAACTTTGAAACACCTTCGGGGCGTCTCCTCGCATTTTGATTTTCACACACACACACTCTCTCTCTCTCTCTCTCTATCTATCTCTCTGTGCCGCTCCGCGCCGGTAAATTCCGAGCTCTCAAACTTCGAGGAGATTGAATCTAGCCCCGGCATCTTGCGGCCTGGCGTATCGATATACCGGAAGGCCGGATGAGTTTATCCAACCGCGAGGAGATTTTGCTCTTTAGACGAGATCCGAAATCGTGGAATAAATATTTCTGACTTTGGCAGACGACGACGACGACGATTGGGCCCCGGCGTTACTCATCTGGCGATCTTCCGCGCGTTTCAACCCCTCCCCCCCCCTTTCTACCACCCCCACCCCCGGGGGAAATCTCGCGATCACCGTAATTCTTACGAACGTAAACGAAAACCGACAGCCTGAAATAATATACCCGGGCGCGGTTGGATAAATCCGTTTCTCCTCCGGTGGAGGAGATCCTGGGCCAACCGCTGTATAACATAAATCCTTCGACGGTCCAACGATTAAACGGGAATCGACGATTTCAATTTACATTTTTCTGGCTCGGCTCGCCGACCCAGAGATATATTCACGCACGTATACAGGCGTATCTGTATGCACATTAGTAAGTATTTACGTAGCAGCGTGCCAAGCGGGTCACAACGAGCGCGGATATTATCAATATTTGTTAATTCGTAAGTGTAAGCGCTCACTGGTAGCGGTAATTGCTGGTTTTCAAAGTGAAGTATTTACGAAACGTGTGATATCAATGTCAGTGTTAAGAGGGGGCAGGACAGTTTGACGGGCTTAAAAATTGCGAATACTTTGGAGGGCTAGCAAGAAAAAAAAGCACATGTTTGACACGAGCCTTCATGATTTATTTTGACACATTGTGAACCATAAAAAGTAACATTGGAAAAGAGAAGAGGGCTCTTGTTTAACTTTTCAACGGCATTCTTTTATATTGCCCATCGGTGTGCATGATTCGCAGCCAAATATTATAAAAAAGGGAAAAACAAGTTCAAAAGTAAACAATATTCTCTAGGAATTGACGATCCAACATTTTTCTTCTTTTATTTTTCTTGAATATCGCATCGACAGCGAGGTCATTAGCGACGACGGTCCCGTTAGATATGTGCGTAGTAGTTTATGTTTTTGAGATATTTTAATACTCTTTGTATGTCATTTTGAGAAGTTTCAAGTTTATGTTTGCATTGATTTCGTATTTCTGTCTTTGGGTTTCTGTGGTGTGGCATTCGTGCAGTATGTGGGTTATTGTTAGTGGTGTAGTTTTTCAAATTTTGTGTTCATGTGTCAGCTTTGTACGATCGGTTCTTAGGCGTGTGATAATTATTCCTTCTTTCCTGTTGTTAAAGTTTGGTGTTTGCTGGTTGAAAGTCTTAAATACTTTGTGTAATTGGATGCTGTTAGTTGTTTATTGTTCCATTCATTTTTTGCTACTCTTTTGCAATGGATTATTTGGTCGTCGCAGGGGATGATCCAACGTTTTTATTTTTGTGAAAATTATGAAAATAGCAGCTGTTTGTTTTTGACGTGTCGGATTTATGCCAAGAATTTCTACGTTTTTCGTTTATATTTTTCGAAATTGTTAAAAATTGGAAAATGTTCGATCGTCAATCCCTAGTAAGATACGCACCGTTTTCACAGTAATCGATTCGTTAGATTCCGAGATATCTTGCGTACCGTTTCTAAAAACCTAATTTCGAGAAAAAAAACGCGTTCAAAGTTTCAAAACGTCATTTTTCATATGTATCCTTTACTTTTTTTACTTATATATCGTGGCTCACAATTCTTACAATTCCCAGCCCCCTTATATTCGATTCACCAAACGTAATATTTGAATCACACTGATTTACACTTTATAAATCTGCAAACAGTGTTACAAATTCAATAATTCTGTATCCGCGGATTTATTATTACACTCCAAAATACGTCGTTTTAAAGACTAAGGCCTTATGCATCTCATTTCTAAGACTTGAAACAAACTACTATTTGAAACAAAAAAATGAAAAATCGATTCTTTTGAAAATTTCAAACTGTCCTGACCCAATTTCGAGAAATTCGAACAACGAGCGCAACGAGTCGACGTTTCCTCGTTCGTTAGTCTTTGATAACCTTGAAATAGTTAAGTTACAGTAAATATTAATAGCAAATCAGTTAAGTATGTTATCGACGACCGAAATCTAATAAATTCGTCAAAAACGAATCCACGGAGAACGTCACGTCGACGATCTTTCGTTCTTTCGTTCGCAATGTATCGCTATGAATCAGGGTTGGCTTGGACTTCCCGATGACCGGGATTAGTCGAAATTGTAGCGAGGAGTTGGCGCGAAAGAATGAGCTTCGTAGGAGAAGGATTGCCGGACACGCGCGAAACGTTGCTCGTAAAACGCGCCGGGAGTTCTGGATACCGTGGGGGGGAGGGGTTCGTTGTCGTCGGGATTTCTCCGTTCAGGGGAATGTAATTATAAGGAATCAGGAAAAATGGGGTCCCCCTGCGAGAATAATGGCTCGCGTAATGCTACACGCTGCCAGAGCGACCAGCTTGAGTTATCGTTCGTCGTGCGACGTTCTGTTTCGCGTTGCTGCTAGGATTTTCGTGCGGCGACCTCCCGAAATTTTACCGAGGCCCGATTAATCCGAAAACTTGCATCTAACGACGAGTCCACGCGGTGAATTTCTGACGATTTTCGACGACGATTTTCGACGACGCACGCGTGACGATGTCGACAACAATAACTGTCCTTCGTTCGTGCAACGAGCTACGAATAATTATTCAGTAATTCGGTTATTTATTATTTCAGAGGAAATAATGGTATTTCTGCGAAATTAAATTCCACGTTAAATTCTACAATTTATTATTGTTCCGCGGGGGGTAATAGTATTAAATTCTATGTTACATCGAGTTGGATAATTCTGTTATTTATTACTTATCACGATCGAGTGTAAATCACGCTCACTAGGATTTATCTCCTTAGTCGCGTAATAAATTATGAATCGTCGTGAAACTCAGATTGAATTCGCCGGACGTATTGATGAAACTGTGTCAAAGACTAATTTCACAAGAAACTTTTAGTTTCGTGTACTGCTACGTAGGTAACATTAAGAAAATCAAATTTTAAACTTTGTCAATACTACGAGAGATGACTCGAGAGGTTGAAAACTCTTCTTCTTCGTTCACGATCATTGTGAAACTCTAAACTACAAATCTATATATATTATTATATTATATATATAATTATATTAATTATATAATTTACTTTCCTATTTTTTTATATAAAAATACAAGATATTACACCAATTGTATATAAAATATAAGTAATAACCTATTAAACCGATAATCTATTAACTAATAGCAATACATACCAATAATATATAAAGTACATAATATATAAACTAATAATATATAAAGTACATACAAATCTGTATGTAATAACATAGTATTTTGCACGCTGTGCATTCTTTCGTGTGTTAAAAATGTCCGAGCGTGAATGAGTTTATACATTTCGTACGAGAAAAGAGATTTTTGTTTCTTAATTTTTTAGAAAAGCAACGTCGCTATAGGTGTAAGAATAATATCTAAAATGCGAGTAATATTTACGACATCTCAATGATATACCCGAGACTAAAATACGAACTATAAGGTGAAAGGGAAGATAAATGCGAAAGTGAAAGCAATATTTTAATCTAGAAAGATGATCCATGGACCATTTCCCTGCGAAAATATGTGTCCGAATGAAAATGTGATATTGTGTACAAGAAGAATTACGTCCACGCGATTTAACTGATATTCGAAAAAGAAACCGCGCTTATCTTGAAATAGCCTCAAAGAATTGATGCTATACTGTGACATAATGTAATATGACGTGCATTATGTATCTAGGAACGATCCAACGGTTGCAGTTGCAGAGAGAAAAACATCGAAACTATCGGTTCAATTTTATAAATAAAATTTTCATACGATGCTTACCCGACACTTGTGTAATTTTTGTAATTCGATCTTTCATCGAACGTTAAATTAACAGCTTACTGAATATATATACTGTAATCTTCCATTATCTTCTGTTCGATAGTGGATATATATTTTATTTATTTATTTAATATTAATAATAGTAGCGCCACTAAATTCAAATTTTTTTTGCAGTTGTTGAGAAGATAATTAGTATTGATTGTGCAATAGACACGATCGTATCAATTTATTCATTTAAATTGGAATTATACGTGGAATATTTTGATTTTGACATTTTGAGATTTTGAAAAGATGTATATACAAACCATGCCATTAAAATTTAAAAAAATAATTTCCAAAGATATCTTCCAACATTGAAGCGTAATTTCGATGGGAGATAATTAAACGAGCAAGATGAAGATTTCAAATTCACGCGCGTAGAACTGGCAAGCAATTTCGCGAATCGCTCGTCGAATCACTTCGAAAAAGCGAATTCCGCAGTTCCGAATTTCAGCCGGTTTGCACGTTTTCACGTCGGCAAGAAAATTCGAGGAACCGTCTCTAGCCAACGTGAGAGCTGCGCGAGCGTCGTCGTACGTCGCCGGATCGTAAACCGGGCAACGGTTGTTTACGAAAAAATTTATGTCCCGTCCGTGGAAATTGGCGAGCCGAATTTTTGAGAGACTGGGTAACGAGAAGCGCGGGCCGCCCGGCACGCGATCTGCCCGTAAAACTATCGTAATTAATTTATAACCATCAGCGGTCATCAGCCGAGGACATAAATCTCCCGTGATAAATGCTCCAGCCGGAATCAAATGCCGTTTTCCCTCTGACCGCAAGTAACACGTCTATCCACCGAGTCGCGTTCACCGTTCTCCAGAAGCGAGAGTCGTCGCCGGCGATGCCAGCCGCGTTTTCGAGTTGAAAAGAGGGCGGGCGCCGAGGATTCCGAGATCTCGGCCTCGGTGTAATCCGTGAAACGGTCTGCCATTCGTCTTGTCAGTTTCGGATAAGAATGAAAAGCGCAAGCGGGGAATCCGGGAGATGCGCGTGGGGCTGCCGCGACTTGTGTCGCAGCTTCTCTCTCTTTCTGTCGGATGACTCGACGAGACTTTCTCTCTCTCTCTCTCTCTCGGCTCTCGTAACTCCTTCGAGGCAGAGAGAAACAGCTGGTTCCTCACCCCGCTGCCGTCCGGTTAACACCGTGGTGGCCGACGGATTCGACAGAGATACGAAGGGGCGTAATGGTGACGAAGGAGGGTGGAATAGAAGAAACGTGAAACATCGGATAGCATTTAGGAAAGCTCGTTTCTCAAGTCCGCCGAGAACACCGTGCGAACACCGACCGCGATATTTATGAATTACTGCTTGGTCACGGGTATCGCGAACCTGCCTCTCGTAAATATACCCTGCCCTCCTTATCTTTTTGCCAAGCAAAGGCGATAAGTATGGTGATGTCTGATTGTGTGTGGCGGTCTGATTTCCGCGAGACAGACAGATATCGTGGAAAGCTGTAGCAGCACAGAAAATACAATAGTAGCTCGTCGCGAATATAGTAATATAATACTATAACACTATTATAACATTAATATAATACTATTAGTATATTATTGTATAACTATTAATAGTATTATATTATGTATAACTATTATAGTATTATATTAATATTATAATAATATTACAGTATTATATTATTATATTCGCGATGAACTACTGTTCCATTTTTAATAAATATGTAGCATTATATTAATATTATAATAGTATTATAGTAATACGATAATATTATATACGAACTGCTATTGTATTTTTAATAAATATGTAGCATTATATTAATATTATAATACTATTATAGTATTATATTATAATATTATATTCGCGACGATCTACTACTGTATTTTTAATAATTATGTAGCATTATTTTAATATTATAATATTAATATACCATTATATTAATATTATAATAGTATTATAGTATTATATTATAATATTATATTCTTGACGATCTACTATCGTATTTTATAAATATGTAGCTTTATATTAATATTATAATATTAATATAATGTTATTAATATAGCATTATATTAATATTATAATAGTATTATAGTATTATATTATAATATTATATTCGCGACGATCTACTATTGTATTTTTAATAAATATGTAGCTTTATATTAATATTTTAATATTAATATAGTACTATTAATATAGTATTATATTAATATTATATATAATACTATATTAATAGTATCACATTGATACTCTATTAATAGCATAATATTAAAATTATTAATATTACTATATTATTATTATATTATAATTTTGTTGATTCTTGCTCTTAATATCTTCTCATATTTCGAGTTTTATTCTCTTCTCTTTTCTTTTCTTTTTTTTACTTAATACACCGATGAAATTTGCTTCGTCAATCATCAGTAGAATTCACTTTGTCAATCAGTAGAATTTCACGATCTCTGAAAAGAATTACAATCATGCATTCCATTATCTCTAAAAAAACAATTATAATTATACAGCAGAGAGTAATTAAAAGAGAGAGAGAGAAAACAAGAGGGGGGAATTTTTCATCCGTCAGTAAAATCGCGAGCGAACGGTCGGAAGAAGATCGATTGTTCGATCTCGCGGTAGAAAGTTGCCGGGTGAGCGCGCGCGAATGTACAGAGAGGATACTCGATCCTGGTCCTTATGCTGACCGTAATCCGGCTTATCAAATAAACCCACGTACATCTGTAATCGTTCGGCGCGTTTGGATTAAATGTAATCCTTTTATGCAACGCTACAGGGGCCATCTGTGCGCGAAGGCGGACCGACGACGTCGCGTTTCAACCGAAACGAAAGAAATCATTTCAATGTGGCGGGGTTTTTTTCCCCTCCATTCCTTTATTATTATCTGCTCCGGTCTCTCCTCCTTTTTTTCCCCCTCCCCCTCAGTGGCCACAGGCCACCCTGCTCTTTCGCGTATTACGGCCGCATAATTCCTCTCAATGCAATTTCCCGCAATGGTCACCGGAGTTTGTTCCGCGTCGAGATTATTTTCCGCTTCTAGGCAAGATCCGGCAAATTATTATTCGCCCGCTGTTTTAGAAACTGGGTTGACGGGGTTGAAAAAAAATTCACCGATCCCGACGAACAACGCGTTTCATTTTCACTGGAGAAACACGCTTTCACGGTACACCGAGGTCACTCTTGCGCGATCAACCCTCGACTGAAGGATCATGTCTTCACTAGCAATTGCGTGAAATAATAATTAATATATTATTATTCAACATTTTTCCGTTCAGCGTGAAACGACTAGCAATTAAGTTTGTGTTGATGTAAGAAAAGTGTATTTGAACACGATTCTTGCTAAGGAAAAGTGTCATGAAATCACGTACGAAAACATTATACAATTATATATAAATAGTGTTCTGTGCAATGAAACTTGCTTGTATATAACTTTGTATATTGCGTTATTGCGTAATGAAAATTATTTTCTTTTTTTAGCAAAAGAGCAATATATATATATATATAAAATAATTTTTAAGTTATAAAAATATTGCATGAAAATTTTATTTACTCTTACTCTAAATAATCTCCATGAAAAGGAATTACATTGCTTTCCTTGCGCTGTGTTTTATAAATACCTCTCGTTACGAATTTTGTCTCCGCTATCGTTCTGAGCAAATGCATATTGATGAAATGCGAGATGTATTTTTGAATTTCGTCGTTTTAATTGAAATACAACATTTAATTTTGTTCAAAATCAGATTTTCAGTTCTCTTGAGAAATACCTTTTCGAGTCTCAAACTACAACTCGTACCATGATCATATATACGTTTGTTAAAACCAACCATTATACAGTGCTTCAGAAATTTCATCCTATAGTTGATATTACTGATTTTCTCGGCGATTATTCAAGGACTGAATCTCATTGATAGTCAAAACGCGATTCGTTGCGTGTTTGGTTTGTTTTGACTAGAACAAAGTAGTAGAAATGACCAATTTATAATTTTCGTTAGAAATCTTGTACATGTGAAACAGTGCATTTTGTATAAACAAAAGCTTGTATCAATTATCATTACCATGAGATATATAAATGAGAGCTTGTGCAAGTTATCGTTACCATAAAGCCTTTCTGTTTTTTTCACTCTGACGTCTCTTCAGTCACCGATGATACTAGCGTTAAAAGACGCAATCGTTATCGGTCTCGATATATTAAGAAAACAATTGCAACAATTTAACTTTTTTTTGATAAGCCACAGTTACTACGGAAAGATAAACGACAGGTCAGCCAAAAAAAGTTTGATCGTTGAAAGCAACATTTTACTGTCAATTTCTTGCGAATTATCCCCCCTATACGTCATTCGAGGATTAAGCACCCCATAGTCGCGATCATAGCTCCTCGAAACGCGTTAGAAAATCGGCGAAATACGTCAGTCCCAAGAACTTTCTTTCAAAATTGCTTTCTCGTTTGGGCCGGCGTGTTGTTCCAGCCTTTCGGCGTCATTGTCCCAGCAACGCGGTTAGATAACATGATCGTGGCTCACCTGGCTCGAAAGGGGCAGTCATTCGCTAATGTCACGCGCAGACCTGTCTGACGTCGCTAATATTTCTTATTTCTTTGTCGAGACGAGAGGATACCGGCGCAACGAGGTCTCGCGGCAACAACAATGGACTCTGTGTCTCCTCCTCTCGTCGTGTCGTCGGACGTTTCGCGTGCTCTCTGCTGGAAATAATTCGCGGAATTACCCGGTTACGTTTTTTTCTCGCCGGCGGCGTAGCGAAAACTCGAGCGTGCACGGCTGGTCGTGGAACGGAACGCGACGACGAGGCGCGGAAACTGGCAGAGTGTTCTCGACTGCGTAGAGAGAGTGAGAGTGAAAGAGAGAGGAGCACAACGATGCCGGTGTCCCGTGCATTAGCGCCAGGAGATGTGTGCCGAGTGTTAGGTCGTTAATAATTCTACCCGGAGCCAGCCCCTCGTGCCGTGCGAGCCACGAGTATTTATCCGCTACGGGGTCGTAACACCGGCGTTGGATTGTTGCGTCGCTGCGTCTCGTGACCGTGCTCCGAAACTCCAAAACGTAGCTGCAATAGCACGGGTTCCGCACGGCATGCGAAGAATTTGCGTTCATAACTTGCCAGGATTTGTCCGGCGGCACGGCTCGCCACACGTTGATTGCTGTTTTAGATTGCAGCCAGATCGATGTGTGGAGTCGTGCGTGTTTCGGAATGAAAAGTTGATGTAATTCTCTCTTTCTGTGTGTGTGTGTGTGTGTGTGTGTGTGTGTGTACACACCCCCTCAACAGTATCAGGACATTTATGGAAAATGAAATAAATTTGGAAAACCATTAGGAAATTGTTGTAATTTCTTAAATTTATTTCAAAGTTAATTATATAAAGCTGAGAGAGGTATATATAGCTTACGTTATAGTAATAATGACATTAATTTTGATTAGGGCACTTATAGAAAAAATGAAATAAATTTGGAAAACCATTAGGAAATTGTTGTAATTTCTTAAATTTATTTCAAAGTTAATTATATCAAGCTAGGAGAGGTATATATAGCTTACGTTATAGTAATAATGACATTAATTTTGATTAGGATACTTATAGAAAAAATGAAATAAATTTGGAAAACCATTAGGAAATTGTTGTAATTTCTTAAATTTATTTCAAAGTTAATTATATCAAGCTAGGAGAGGTATATATAGCTTACGTTATAGTAATAATGACATTAATTTTGATTAGGATACTTATAGAAAAAATGAAATAAATTTGGAAAACCATTAGGAAATTGTTGTAATTTCTTAAATTTATTTCAAAGTTAATTATATCAAGCTGAGAGAGGTATATATAGCTTACGTTATAGTAATAATGACATTAATTTTGATTAGGGCACTTATAGAAAAAATGAAATAAATTTGGAAAACCATTAGGAAATTGTTGTAATTTCTTAAATTTATTTCAAAGTTAATTATATCAAACTGGGAGAGGTATATATAGCTTACGTTATAGTAATAATGACATTAATTTTGATTAGGGCACTTATAGAAAAAATGAAATAAATTTGGAAAACCATTAGGAAATTGTTGTAATTTCTTAAATTTATTTCAAAGTTAGTTATATCAAGCTGGGAGAGGTATATATAGCTTACGTTATAGTAATAATGACATTAATTTTGATTAGGACACTTATAGAAAAAATGAAATAAATTTGGAAAACCATTAGGAAATTGTTGTAATTTCTTAAATTTATTTCAAAGTTAGTTATATCAAGCTGGAAGAGCTATATATAGTTTACGTTATAGTAATAATGACATTAATTTTGCACAAGAAAGTTAAATTTTCGTCGATATGTCCACCGCGTTTTTTAATTAGTTACTCGATTAATTTCGACATTCGTTTTTATTAGCTTTTCTATCGTTTCTGGTACTATTTGGTTCCATGCACTTTGTAGTTTGTTCCATAAGTCATTTTGGGACTTTGGAACACACTTTACGGATTTTTCAATCCCAAATGTTCTCTGTTGGGTTCCGATTGGGGAACTGAGGAGGCCAATGCATTATTTTTGATTCGTCACTCTAATCCTAAATGTTGTAAATAGTCTTTACAAACTCTTGCAGTGTGCTCGGAATCGTTGTCACGAATGAAAAGAAAATTTTGGCCTATCAATTGCCTCCCAGATGGCACGATCACGTGAAATAGACAAATATTGTTCTTTCTTTCAGAATCACTTCGATTTTTATTAAATCACCAACACTATTTGCTCCAATACACCCGCAGATCATTATTGACTTTTCGTGGCTACGATCAGAAACTATCAGAAATCATTTTTTCTTCAAGTCTCCAAAAAATATAAGCTCGCCGCTGGCAACCGAACACCTCAAATTTAGATTCGTCGGTTCATAAAACATTTTTCCACTCGTCGACTGACCAATTTCGATATCTCTTAGCCCACCGTAATCTTTTTACTTTATTGTCTGGTCTTGGTAATGGTTTTTTCTATAGCACCCACGAAAAAAATTACAATTTGTACATAGATAAGCAGGTGTCCTAATACTTTTGGAGGGGCGTGTACGTCGTGCTTCCGGACGAAACAGTTGGCAAGAATGTTTTTCTGCCTTTGCGTTTGCCGAATTGTACGAGCGGGAAAAACTGAAAAAATAAAAGGGAACTTCTCGCCGAGGCGAGCGAACCGTAGGAATTACAGCAGCCTGACTGAAAGATTCGAAATATGGAACGAGGCAAAGGTATCAGGAATTAACCGGGGGAAAGACGACTGGATGGAAAAGAATTGAACTTGTTTGAAAGCCCTGGGTAAATTGTTCGCCCCGGTGAATCCTGGTCGTGGCGTGTACTTAGTTTGAGAAACTTTTTACGGAGTACAGTTTTTTGCGCGAATGCTACTTCTCGAAAATTCGAAGTCACTTTTAATTAACGTGTTGGTGGTTTCGTTTCTTTCCTAATTTTCCCCCGTAATATCGTTTCACGTGCCGTAGATCTCGAGTAGATTATCGAGGTTTGGAGTTTCACGATTCCAAATGACTTTCATCTACAGTATTTCTAATAATTAATTTATCACGTTGCTTTTACTATGATTAAAACACGAGAGCGGAGAATTGTAATATTACGCGAATTATCGAATGTGATATTCTTATCGCGGTTTTAATTCAAACGTACATATAATGATATATTATTACAATTTTATTATTGAAAAATCCAAGTTTCGAACAGTAAGAGATCAATCGATTGATTTATATATGATTCTAGCGTAACGAATGAAATTTTGATAATTTTTCAATCAATTACGAAATTGAGGACAAGCAAAACTACAAACGAGGAGCGTATACGCGTAAATTTCACATGATTTTAACAGCAAGAGTTGTTGCACAACTATCATCTGTGATAATTGTCTCGAGTAAAAAGAATTAGAGTTTCGTCTGAATGTTTATTATCTGGAAAACGTTAGCAGAGATAATGATGCTCAGATGCACTTCACTAACAATCAAAAAAATTTTCGCTCTACTCTGCCAGCTTTTCATTTATGAAAATGAATCTATTCTGCTGTTATTTTACCTGGTAGAAACATGGAAATATTAAATTTTTCACTTCGAACTGTTCGACGAGGGGCAAATTACTGAAATTCGCGATTAACTTTCCAAGTACTAACGTTCGATATATCAACACCTATGTAATATCTGAGAGAGCCAAGTGTCCGATATATCGACGGTCTCTCTCTGTTTTGAGCAGCTTGAGTCTTTATTTGATTCGATTAACTTTGAAAATATAGGAACTACAACAATTTATATGAAAACATGTGAAATTGAACTTCGCCTGGCGATTTAAATCCGTTCACTGGCGAAGGGGGATTTAAATTAGAGTCCTTAGAAGGTTAAGACAGAATCGAGATGTTCGCGGCTGAAATAGTTAATAACTAATCTTCGCTTCGTTAGCAAAAAATTAGAAAATCGAGCATCACGTTTCAAATTGATAAAACGAAAAGTTATTTGTCTTTCAGTCCTTTCGATTCAAACAATCGCGCTTTCCAATTTAATTTCTTCTTTAACTGTACGACACTTATTGTTATTTCTATTAATATTTTTCAATTAAAAAAAAAGAAAAAACGTCGGTCAATGTCTTTTTGCGCATCCTTACGTTCAAGTTACGAGTTTCGTGCTACGCGCGATGGTAATCCACTGCTCACCGAAATTTGTTGACGCGCACGATATAAATAAATCCAGAAAGCGGAACCGAGCGTATCTCACAAATTTGATGGAAATATCCGGCGTGTGTGCAGGATGCTCCAGCGGAAATGCGAATAATTGTTTGGAAATCATAAAACTGCACGATCAGTGTCAAAACGGAACTTGATTCTAAATTTTAACGCAACCAAAAAAAAAAAAAAAAAAAAAAAAGAAAAAGAGAAAAAAGAAAAGCAGAGCGCCTCCGGTAGACCATGCATGTAACATTAACACAGTAGAATCTGAAATGAGTGGTGGCGCGCTCGGCCTTCACTATATTTCGAGGTTTTTTGCATTTGAAAATCCGTGTGATCTTCGCGCGATGGTTCTAATAATATATTCTGTTTACGCCGCGCGATGCATTTGATTCTGGCGCACGAGCTGGCTAAATTTTTTAGCGAAACAGTATTTCGAGCACCTCAATTTGCCGTAACTATTTCACATGCATCTATTGATTTCTATTCGCCGCGATTCAACCAGAACGGGAAACGGCATTCGGGATTTATCCACTTTATTTTGCAATACGATTCTTTCTCCTTTCTATCGATAAAACGTCAAATTAACCCGCCGCGTTAAAACACAATCGAAAACAATTTCCAACGCCATTTTCAAACGTGCAAGAGGACGGGGGGATGGGGGGAGGGGGAGGGGGAGAGATTCGATGTGATTTATTAAGTTCTGCGAAACGGCGATAGAATAATGCATTACCATCAAAGTCGTCGATTTCTCGTTCCCTTCAGAATTTCTCTCTTTCTCTCGTGACCGAGGCGTTTCGACTGTGCGGAAAAGAATCGAAGGTATCCGTGAAAGAAAAAGAAATAATGGAGTCTCGCTTGCCCCGATTGCCCCGGAAACGAACGAATCGCCGGCAGTAGGGGGAACATCAGGTAGAAAGATAACACAGGGAAGCGTAATCCCATGGAGCCGTTTCCCTCTCGTCTCTCATTTCACGGTTAAAACACAAGAGTCCTGATTTCAGTCTTTGAGACTGAAATTAGGGACGCTTTGTAATTCCATGCACGTACGTGCAGTTGCGCGGCCCTATCAAAAACAATGGCGGAACAAACGGCGAAAAAAGCAGGTTTGCAATTGACGTTGCGGCTGACATTTCACTTTACGTCTTAAAGAGGTCACCATCTTCCTCCTCGCTCTGTCGTCGTCCGGTTAGTTACGTGGCACTGTCTTCGGGTTTTCTGCCTTTCGGTTCACGCAGTTAATAAGGCGTATTTTTTTATTTTTTTATTTTTTTATTTTTTTTTTTTTGATGATCGCTGAAGAACGACGAGTAAAATTTGTCAGTCTTTTTTTTTAAAAAAACGGCAGGCTAGGTCGAGCTTTAATAATTCAGAATATCGATATCTGAAAGTTTGGTGATATTTTTGACTACAACGCCATGTTTCCCGTGAAATTCCTTGCAATTAACATCCCCACAAATAAAATTGACATTAAGACGTGAAAATTCGAAATTCGCGTGAAATTCCTGCAAAACAAAATTCTTCTAGAGCTAGAGATAGCGACAGATAAAATCGACACAGAGAGAATAATTTTTCGCAACAGAAGAAGAAAAGAAAAGAAAAGAAAGGGAATAAAAACGAAATCCATATAAATTACATGGATCTGTCTCTGTCTGATTATAGATTATAGAAAATACGGTGTACAAGTTTTACGCGTACGGTAGGAGAACAAAAAAAAGGAGAAAAAAGAATACATATACGAAATCAGCAGTAATTTAATTTCTCTCTGTCACGCGGAATCAACGCGGGATTTTATGACATTAATCCACTGGCGTAACGCCAGTGGATTTTTATTCTACATTAGTGGATGATGAAATATTTCATACGGTATCCGTACAAACCGATTTATACTGGTATCGATGGGTATCGGGTAGAAAAAAAAAAAAAAGAAAAAAAAAGAAGGAAAAAACGTAAAAACCTTTATCGCATTTTCACAAGTGGATTCCGACTGATGCTGCAGAAATTATGCGGTGTTTGATTTATCGGGCGCAACACGGAAGTTATTGCGTTGTCATTAATCTCGGATTATTGGACACGCGAATGTCTTTCATGCTAATAGATCCATTCCGTAGATAATGAAATTTTATTACGAACAGCAGTCGTTTTTCAAGCAGTAACGCAGTAACAGCTCGTTTGCACGAGAAATGCAGAGCTCCGTCCATCGATTCGCTGACAGAAATGTAGAACGTTTAATAACGTTATGTAACGTGGTTCAACATTTTATTATAATTCTGAGAATTATCACGTGATGTAGAATTCTAATTACTTCGACAATATGCGACATGCCCGTATTGTTTAATGTTAGGTGTTACACGTTGCAATATTGTGTAACTTATTGCCGTATGTTTGTAATATTCGTCTGGTGGAACGATTCAAGAAACGATAGTAGCCTCAAGTGTAATTGAGAGAGTTGAATAAAAATAGGGGCCGGTGAAAGAATAAAGGAGACAAGATGAGAAAAATTTTGAAAAATCGTTGGTGTAAGAAGTCTGAGTAATTACATACCAAACAAACAGACAAAATGCAAATTGTAATTGATCAGATAATCTTATCATTTTAAACTTCCACATAAAGTGTCTTATTTGCACTAATATCTTTTTTCATTGTGTTGGAGGACGTACACATATTTGTTGTTGCATATTTCTGTTTGTTCACTCGAAGAAAAATCAATATTCTCTCTCAACTTTCATCCAGAATAAATTTCTCTTTTTGGCTGATTTTTTTTTTTTAATTGTATTATACCGTGCATTTTGGGATAGCTAGTATTGGTATCAGCTCTGGTATTGCATGTTACCGTTTTTTTTTTTTTTTTTATATATGAAAATTCAATAGAAAAAAGAAACTCCAACAAGTTTAATTGAAAAAATTCAAATAATAGCGAAATAATAATTTCTTATCCAACTTTCTGATACCGCTTGATTTTCTCACTTCGTTTCTATTTATTTTCTTCTTTAATTTTTTTGAACAAAGTTGAATAGAGCAGGGGATTGGTTTCACCGACAGTTATAACACAATGAAAAAAAAAAAAAGAAAAAAGATGAAAGAACGGACATGTGAAAACCTATATATTAATTCACGTCGTTGCCAATATTGCAACGCCCCGGGCAGAAACAATCAGTGACAGAATGATATGACACCAAATTCTATTCAGTTGTTTGCGCAACCGATCAATTTTTAAAGTCAATTTTCTCAGGAACGAAGCGAAACGTTTTTTATATCATATTTCCGCGTTATTCCCTGTGTACGGCAAACTTTGATGATTAATTTTAGGTTAAAATTGAAACAGAAAGTTGAAAGACACACCGCAGAATATCGGACTCCTCCGTGACAAATTTCTATACTTTCGAAACCGGTTTGGATCTTTGACTCAAATCATTATCATTTTCACCGAGTCATGCAGAAAAAAAGAAATATTTCTCTCGGAATTCGATCCACCTCGCATTCTAATCGAAATCTGATGAAGAATGGAAACTGTCGTCGACAGATATCGGGGAGAATTATTCATAATTTTGGTCCATGATCTTCCGTCTCTGAATACGTAATCAAAATTATATTCAACCGAGGGGGACTGATTAATGGCCTTATCGAATCCCGGATTACCATACCCATTGACATGCGAGAACAGTGTTTCAGGCTCTGCTTGTCATCGTGGCCGAGTCTACGGGGCTTTAAGCGAAAAGATTCGATCTCGGACAAAGATCGTTCTCGAACGGTCAATTATTGCCCCGATAATGCGAATCAGGTCGCTGCGAACAATCGAGCGTGCGGCTGACCAGGTTCAAAAGTCACGAAGTCATTGTCAGTCACTGGTTTTAAAGCCGGGCGAAAAGTGGATCGTGATGTTCATGCGTGATTTTTTGGCTTTCAATTAAATCGGAAAGTCTGTCCTTTGTCCTCGAGTTGGCCAAGCCTCCCTCTTTCTCTTCGTCTCGTTTTCTCTCTCTCTCTCTCTTTTTTTTTTTAATTAAATTACCGCGTTTCCGTACACGCAGAGAGGACAGCTCGTACTTGCGCGTTTGAACAAAGGGAATAAAAAATAATTTTCGCCGTGAAGTTTCCCGGATCAAGCTGCGTCGAGCGGTGTCAAAATTAAAAACTTTTTTCATTTCACCTGCTGCGAATCGATCTGTCGACCGTGATGACGTCGTTCTTTTGGAAAATGCAAGCCTTCCGCGTCGAACTATGTATCTGCGAAATTTTTGCTACAACTGCGACCGGAATTTCGTTGCTTACTTCGCGCGGAGAGGAGAAGTTTGCGCTCCAATTTGAAATCCGGCGACTAATGCTAAAAATGAATATTAGACATTTTACGTAATTATATTATATATTGTAATATTACGCTATACTAAATTTGTCTCGTAACACTAGAAACTTTCTAAATTTTTCAATTTAGAAATTTGAACGATTTTATGAGAAATACAATTTGAGAAACATATTACGCTATAAAATCTCATTAGCGTATGTTTCGTACTTCTGGCTGACGATTAAAATATTAAAAGTATATTCATGAAGCAGTAAGTATTTTCAAAATGAAAGTACGTTTGATTTGTCTTTCAAGTTGCACGTTGTTCCATTGTAACCAGAACTTTGTTTATTTATGAAAAAAATATTATTAATCATTTGTAATTATTTTCTTTTAATAACACAATTACACTTGATTCATATTCATTTATATAACAATATAATACACTATAATTGTAATAAAATTAATATAACATAACATTCCAATATATATATATATTAAGTAATAATATAATAATTACATTTAATTCCAAATCCGGGGGCTAACGATCGTTATAAATAATTCACTTGGTACTTCTGTGATACTACCGAGACACAATGACGGTGAATTGTGACTTTCAAGTTGCTGGATGTTCTAGAGATTTAACGTCGTTGCAGCAGAAGAACAACTATACTAAATAATCGATGCGCCCCCGTCGCAGAGAGACGAGAAATTACAAAATTTTAAGACCGTCTGGCTCGGGACCGAATACGACAGCCAGAACGTTGTTACAAATGCAAATTCTCGCGTGTTTGTTTTCCATTATATTTTTTCCTTTTTTTTTTCCTTTTCTTTTATTTGTTTCCTTCTTTGCTCGTGTTTCACACTTAAATATTTAACGCTCGGTGCGCTTGTTATTACGCCGTCGTGCTCTCCTCCAAACGGGGCGGAACCTAAAGTGTACACGCGTTAAATACACTCGAGTCATTTCAATTTCACGCAATTTAATGTTACATGGCCTGTTACGTGCAATGATACGTTTCATCCTGCAAAGAAAACTACCGGGGCGCGAAGGGCTCCTGACGTTGACTAATGTTTTCCATACGTTTGAGAATCCACTCCGTTGCAAGCGGGAAGCACAGCTGGCAATTAATATGAAAAGGCAACTGCAGAAATATCGAGAGAGACAAACAATTATTTCTATGATTTTTCGTGTGCCTCTGCTTGGTGTTACGTGCAATTTATCTTTCCGCATTTCCTTGTCCATTAATCTAAGCCCTTATACGGCGAGCGTTCGTTTCTTCTCTCGTCGTAATTAGAAAAATTACGTGCCCGTCAGATTGCCGTTTCGAAGCTTTCCGCTTTTTTCATTTTTTTCCTTTTCTGATCAACTCGAGTAACATTGATTGATAATAATAATCAATTCCGTGGATCCTTTCCATTAATCTTATCGATGAAAGAATCGAAGAATCGACTTTCATTTCTACGATTCTACTGTCTGGTCTTGTAATCTCCCGGCAAATTTTTGATTGCTATACGATTTGGAAAAATACGATGAAAAGTAGGTTTTAACGTTTGAAGGCGATTTCCAGAAATTCCACAGTAACGAAGATAACGTACAATTTTTACAGAATTTTCTCTACATTCTAGTATCTAGGCCCTCAAAGGTTGGGCAAACTTTTCAACACAGTACCCAGTGCCCGTGGCGAAACTACACGACACGAATAAACAGTATTCTACTACTGAAAACACGAAAAATAGATTTAAACATTTGGAAACAATTTCCAAAAATTTCACGATAACGTACGATTTTTATACAATTTTCTAAGTCCTCAAAATTTGGATAAATTTTTTTAACTCAGACCCCGAAACTATATGAACAAACAGTTTTCTACTATTGAAAACACGATGAGAAACAGATTTAAATATTTGGAAGCGATTTTCAAAAATTTTACGATAACGTACAATTTTTGTACAATTTTCCAAGTCCTCAAAATTTGGATAAATTTTTTTAACACAGTAGCCAGACCATGTGGCGAAACTACACGACACGAACAAACAGTTTTCTACTATTGAAAACACAATGAGAAATAGATTTAAACATTTAGAAACGATTTCCAAAAATTTCACGATAACGTACAATTTTTGTACAATTTTCCAAGTCCTCAAAATTTGGATAAATTTTTTTAACACAGTAGCCAGACCATGTGGCGAAACTACACGACACGAACAAACAGTTTTCTACTATTGAAAACACAATGAGAAATAGATTTAAACATTTAGAAACGATTTCCAAAAATTTCACGATAACATACGATTTTTATACAATTTTCTAAGTCCTAAAATTTGGACAAATTTTTTTAACACAGTACTCAGTGGCGAAACAAGCAAAGAGTTTTCTACTATTAAAAACACGATGAGAAATAGATTTGGAAACGATTTCCAGAAATTTCGCGATAACGTACGATTTTTACACAATTTTCTCTAACATTCTCGTCTCTCAAAGGTTGGGCAAATTTTTCAACACAGCAGCCAGAGCCCGATGGCCGAAACTGCATGACACGAACGAACAGTTTTCCACTGTTGTAAACGTACGCGTTCGTTTTGGAACGAAGCCGGCGATTCCGATCGGATGCAAGATTCCGCGCGTACAGCGACGCGGAACACCCGGCGAATTACACGCGAATTTCCACATAGTGAAGCGAAACGGCCTGGCATGGCCATGGAGATGGCGATCAACGCCACGGGGACAAACGGGCGAGACAATCGGTTCGAGATCTCTTTATGGCCGGCGTACCGCAGCTTTCGCCCGCAAAATCGTACAAAAGGTCGCAAACTTACAATTAACCGTGGCTGTGTATTCGCAAAGGGAAAGAGAGAGTGAGTGTGAGAGAGAGAGAGAGACAGAGAGAGACAGAGAGCGACTACATATGAATACCGAGAGAACACGAGACACGCATAATTAGCGACGGGAAAGGCGGAAACGTGACCGAGCGTGGAACGCAATATGGCCGAAGGAGCGTGATTGAAGCGCACGACAATGCCCCGGGACGGTTGAACGGTCGCCACGTAGCATATTTGCAGGAAAATTGGATTGCCATCGCGCTGCAGTCGTCCTCGCTCCCTCGCTCGTTCCATCTTCGTCTCACGCTGTCTTTGTTCTTTGTTGATATTCAATTCCGGCCACGGGGCGAGGAGGGGGAGGGAGGCAAACCGTGAGGTTGTCGCGAGACAAGTCAGAAGGAAGGTCAGAAAGTGTGCCCGAGCCCCGGAGGAAAATCCGCGCCGCGCCACCGGCCAAAAGGAAATTAATCAAGCAACTCTGTATGCCAGCCGTGCCGGCCGGTGCACACCTGAACTGAAATTGAAATGCCGGGGCTGAAGCCGAGGCCGTAGCCCGCGAATATTATGAGGATTATCCGTGGGTGGAGGAGGAGGAGGAGGAGGCGCCACCGAGAAGTGGCAAGACCTCGATTTCAACTTACACGCCGCGGTGGGATCGCGGATCGTGACCGGAGCCGACTGACATCCGATTCCTAACCGACCTCTGCCCCCTCCCCCCTCCCACCCCCCACCCTCCGGCCCTCCGGGTCTTACCTTTTCCGGATCTATTAACGCGATACAGAGAATCGTCGTCTCTCAAAGCTTTTCAGGAATTCGCTTCAGGGCGCGGCGAGGGGGTAGGGTGGAGGGTGGCGAAGTTCCGTTTGAAACAGCGAGTTTAATCAGTAGAATGAAACTGGAATTTAGCCGCGAGATTATAGCCTCAATCGAGCAATTGTGATGGCCAACAGATGGCAGACGTAGACGTCTTGAATTAATAAAATGTAGATTGCGAGGAGCGAGTAAATTTTATTTATTTGGCAGAAATTTGGACAAAGACATTCGCGATGCGACTGCGACGTTATTTTATTTTTTTTTTTTTTTTTAAGGAAATTCTGTATTTATTGATTTTATTCGTTGTGTGTGTGTTTTTTTTATTGAAACAACTTGAATTTTCGCTAGATTATAGCCTCAATTGAGCAATTGTGGTGGCCAATAGATGGCAAACGTAGATGTCTTGAATTAATAAACAGTAGATTGTAAGGAACGAGTAAATTTTATTTACGACAAAAATTTGGACAAATTCGCGATACGACTGCAACATTTTTTTTTTTTAAGAAAATTCTGTATTTATTGATTTTATTCGTTGTGTGTGTTTTTAATTGAGACAACTTGAATTTTTTCGAGATTATAGCCTCAGTCGAGCAATTGTGATGGCCAACAGATAGACGTAGATATCTTGAATTAATAAAAAGTAGATTGTAAGGAACGAGTAAATTTTATTTACGACAAAAATTTGGACAAATTCGCGATACGACTGCAACGTTTTTTTTTTTTTTTTTTAAGGAAATTCTGTAGTTATTGATTTTATTCGTTGTATGTGTTTTTAATTGAGACAACTTGAATTTTTTCGAGATTATAGCCTCAGTCGGGCAATTGTGATGACCAACAGATGGTAGACGTAGATTCGAATCAATGAAACCAGATTGTAAAAAGTGTATGAAACTCTGCTACATCTATTGGCTCATTATGTATATTTGAATTTTCCACGAATTATAAATCTCTTTCACTATAACCACAACTAGTAGAACGTAATGAAAGTAGATCGAATCGATTGCGAGCGAACGAAACCGGTGTTGTTTTTCTTTCGGAAAGCTAACGAACAAGTGCGCGAATGGCAATAAAAATTTGAGCGTGACGACTCGCGACGTGACAGCGTGACGATTCTATGAAATTTCACAACACATCTGTCGACTTTATTGGTTCATCGTGGCCCGCGTGTCTTTTTAAGACTTTTTATTAAAAAATTTTTCCCCCCGAGTTGACGCGAATAACGGTTTCGAGTGTCGTTTCGGTTTCGCGGCAACGAAAAATTGATTGATCGATGAAAGGGATTCGATAGAAATTTGACAGGTCGAACGCGGGTCTATTTGAACTCGTGACACGTCGATATCAAAGTAATAGACGAAAATACAAGCCGCTGTTTAAGCACCGTTTCGCTCGCGGTACCCCGGCACGCGGTGGAATAGTGAAAAAGCGTCAAAGTATCACGAAGTAACTACCCCTTTTACGTTTTGCTAAACAGTCTTGACAATAAGCCGTGTTCCACCTCTCTACGCTGCGACGGTTGCTGTGTCACTGTCGCTGTGTTTTGTCCAACGTGCACTCGTGAAACATCTTTTCTGCTCGTTGTCTTCGCCGAGACTTTCGCTTCCCAAGTTTCTTTAGAACGTTCCCTCGGTTGCCAGTTCTTTTATCTCGTTATATTCAAGGATCTTTCATCTCCCCTGCAAACGAATTTTCTTTCTCAAATACTTTCTTCGTTTCTATCCTCCCTTTCTACGCTTGCTGTGTATTTCTTCGACATAGTATCCAAGGTCATCTCTGTTACTGAACCCGCGCGTGTGTCAGACTGTTTCCAGTACTTGCTGTTCATTATTTCACTGGTTGTGATTATTATTATTATTATTTTTTTTTTTTTTTTTTTGAGCACCTTTGGTTATGAAAGTTCTATTTGTGTTTCTATTTGTGGACGCTAGAAAGATGTTTCTAATCTTTCTTTCTTTCCCAGATAAAGTATAAAAGTAACAGTTTCGCGCCATTTATTTAGCTGTAATTGCTTTGCCTATATGTTATAAATTGTTACTGAATTATTTGAACATTTAGAGTAAGAATAAATAATAATAATAATAATAACAGTGAGAGCAATAAGAGTAACATTTCTGAATATATGTGATATACAAAATACGCAACTATCGTACGATCAGATTGATAAAATTTGGAACAATGTACTATATTTGCACATACCTTCTAAGACCACCTTCAGCAATTATTTTTTTAAATCGATCATTCATCCATTCGTACACTAATCCTTTACTAACTGTATGTTTGCAATAAATATTTTATAACTTTATACCAGAATTACTTTCAGATATTTTATAATTATGGTAATAATCACTGTGTTATCAATTGTTTTCAATTTAATAAAAAGTACACAACGTATTTACAAAAATCTCCATGGTTCTTTAAATGCGGAGAAAAAGACTCTTTACTTAAAAATTAAAAACACCATGTATCTCATCTCGTGTACCATGGTGCACTCCACGAAGTTCCTTTTATAGAAACGTCGCTGTCAATCCGCCTTGTAATGGACACATTGTTTAGCCCTTGCTCGAATTTCAACGGCATTGTAGTCGGTGGAACAGATATAAAGAATTCCTCCACATTTTTTGACAGTAAACGAATTTCAGGTCCTTTCAGTCCAGAAACTTTTATGACACGATCGATCAGCAATTCCAGCATACTTTCCGAATGGAGCCTTTTGAAACGGTGGGTTTTGTTTCGAGAGGAGAAACGTTATCAACGTTGCAAATTCGTTTATTCAAAGGCTGTCTCCTTTTTTTTCTTTTTCTGCGTTTTATCGAGAAAGTCGAAAGGGAACGAGAACAATTTTTACATTATCAGCGTGTCACTCATGTACGAAAAATTTAAGGATATTGATTCCTTTGCTGAATTCAACAAATGGCCACGTTCGTATTTTTCTCTTGTTGGTCTTATGTCATTATTGATGAGTTTCTTTGTAATTGTTTCATTAAAAGCTCTGTTACCCGTTTATTTTGTGTCAATTAATTGTTGCTATTTCTTCAATTGTTCATATAGGAATTATATTAATAAGAATAATATTAATAACAAAATTGAGATTACATGGAAGATATTTTGTAATAATTAGACATGGATTTTATTTAATTAATTTAATTTGTAATCAAACTAATAGACGATTAATTTTTATTAATAAAGGGATCATTAATTTTATACCTTCATTAATAATAATATGATTTTCAATATGTTTACGTAATGCAGGTTCCTCCTTTTCTTTAAATTTAATTAGAGAAATTTTTATTATTAATGAGTTTGATTTATTGATTTAAATATTTCTTTATCATTCTAATAATTTATCTATTCAGTATATTTATTTAGGTTTGTTGGACATGGAAAAACTGTCGAATGATCAATTCGAGAGCTGCCTTACATTGTAAAGTAGTTATATTTTACATTATACCGTATTTTCTACGTTATAAAATTAATCCCCACGCATACAACCTTGGTACGTTTACAATTCCATCTTCGTCTCTCTGAAAGCAACACGATGAAAATTCGTGTTACGATGATATGAATATTTAATCAAACATATTCGTCGGTTCTGACGTGCAGGAAATTGACAGTAATACACGAATATAAATTTTCAGGTAATAAATTGAAACATCTCTTAATACGTTCCATCAACGCGAATAATCCCGTCATCTTGATTGTTCAGGATCAAATGAATGATTCCCTCCTGTTATAGTTTCGCTCGCAACTTTAATTGATGCTTTAATTATTTTCAAAAGCAATTAGAACCGAGAACTCTGCGCTCTCTGTCTTTAATATATATAGAACGCCATAAAGCGCGGTGTCAGCGCAGATCAAAAGAGGAGGACAAAGTGGACAAATATTACAACGAAGTTTATCTCTTGTTGATCTTGGGCCAATTCATTTCGGACAAAGAATGACTCGAATGTTTGCTAGTCGTTACTTTCCACCGAACAACTAACTGCGATTGTTAACTGCTGGCAACGATGTGCAACATTGTCTCTTCCGTGTTTGGTTGATTGAATTTTTCGAAAGTCTTCAGTGCGAGTTCGGTCGACTATAGACACAGACATTGGCGAGCATGCGATATATTTTCATATCAATAAAGAGAGAATGGAAAAAACGGTTCAAAAACTTTTATTGCCTATGAGACGTGTTTATGAAAATATAATTGCAAATCGTTTTTATTTTCCAAATTTCTAAGCACAGTATTCTAATCTAACGATGTAGATTGTGGAAAAAGTTATTTTAAAAATTTTTTAGAAATCTTAAAAGTTGCTAAATTATTATCAGAATTTCATGGAAAACCTAAGTAAGCCAAGTACCAAATTTTTCAGTGGCTTACATCATTTACACATCAACGATGTCATATTTTAGCATCGTTGAAACTTCGTTGAAAAAGTGACAGTATTCTCATTTGAACATGGAGGAACGGGAGTTTTCCAATTATTGTCACTTGCAAATGCTTGTCCTCGATAAAGAACATTTTTAAAGATTGATATCCAACTGAACCGAAATCCTCTTTATACTCGTAATGTTTTGATCTCGACGCGAATTCGCTCGGTTTTTTGACTATGTATATAAGTGTGTGTGTGTGTGTGTGTGTGTGTGTGTGTGTGTGTGTGTGTGTGTGTGTTAGTAAATACGCGCGAAATTAACGCGGCTGATTCGACTTTGGCGTGGTGCCGTGACGAGACGAGATGAGATGAAAACGTTGAGCGTTGATTGAGCGTCGGGAGCTACGTACACCGAGGGAAATTATTATCGTTTCTTGCGGCTTCTGGTGAATTTGGCTCGTAAGAGGCTGCGCGTGTTACGTGAGCGGACTTCCGCTAAATCGACGGGAAACGTTGGTTAAATTGCTCGCAACTTGTATCCGTAAAACATAATAGAACTCGCTGTTTTAATTGCAACTCTCGTGCAATTTGCTTCTCGTTCCCGCAATTTACATTAACAACCGTGTTTTTTCAATTAATTGCACGTGCAGAGGCAGGACGAATAGTTCGACTTATTTATCTATGTTTATTCGTTCAGAGGAAGGGGTGGGGGGATTTATTTGCTTCGATAATCTGAGAAACAAATTGACAAAGAGGCACGTACATCCGCCGGTACGGGCTAGAGCAAACGAAAGAAAAGTATAGGGAGAGGGGTGAGTATCGAAGGCAGGGATCTGCTCGTTTGACACGTTCTGAAGTGCACCGCTGCTCTTGCAGCGAAAACTCGATGGTCCCGCCACTTGATATTCGCCAATGTTTAGAAATCCACGCCAAGTCTATGCCATCAGGCGATGTTGACGTTGAATATGCACACACGTAGAACGTAAAGGAGATTCACGGACAACCGTGAATGTTAAAATATAGAAGACAATGCGAAAAATTCAAGCAAAGACCTTTGAAATCATCCCTCGAGAAAAGAATCAACATTTTTGAGCGACGAGTTGACGTAGAATTGACAATGTTCAATTGGACAAAGTATATTTCTCATTGAAATTATTTGAAAATTTATTCGAAATGTGAATCTTCCGAACAAATTGCAAAAAATAGTTATAATAAATCGGTAATGGGCAGGTTAGAATCCTGTTTCAATAATAAATCCAGAAATTAATAACCCCTTGCAGTCAGTCCAAGTTCAACGCTTCGACGCGAAGATCAATTCAAACCTAATACGTTCAATTCGATCGCCAAAATCGTCAAACTCGCAAAGAAATAAAATTAGTCGATCGTCCAGGTGAAACGAACAACGAGAGTGGAGCAGCAGGAAAATTTACAACCTTTTCTTAATTGAATCGAATCTTCTGAGAAACAAGTGTCGAACGAACGAACTCGAGACTTTCCCATTTACGAAACAAAAAGTAACGAGTGCCACGTCGCCGAGTAAAAATTCAATCTGCCGACCGCGAGTGAATCTCGGGTTCAATTAAAACAACGCGGGAACGATACTTTCGCGAGAATCATCGAAAGGAGAACGGATGTCGTTCGCAATGGACACTGGAGGCCGTCGTCCGATTTGAAAAGGTAATAGCCAGGATAAAAGGTCCGGCGAGCAGATAGCGCCGGCACAAAGGGAGCTCGAAATAATGAAAATTTCACGGTGTTAATTAATTTCAAGGCATTTATCCAGCATTTATTTCCTTCGATCGACCTTTTGTGCCTCCCTCCCTCGATATTCGACTCTTTCGCGCAGAAACGATCGGGCCGTTGTGTTAGTTTTGTGCGGTGGCCGGGTCGAAAGGACCGATAACTGTCATTAACAACGTTCAATCGGGAAGGAAAAATATCGGTTTGCCTTTGCTTTGGTGGCGTTATTTCGCGGACGGCTCGCGTGCAAACATCGACGACGGTGGTTGGATATCAATTTCATTCGAAAATCCGTATGTATTACGTTGCCGCACCACCAGTCTATAGACAGATCAATGGCTCGAACCAGCGCGATTCCTCTTTTTCTCTCTCTTTTTTTTTCTTTTTTATTTTTTTTTTTTTTTTTTTTTTTTTTTGGACCAGCTCCCACAGATAGATTTTTCCTAGTGAAAAATACAGAACGACGTCGTTTTCGTCTACGACGTCGGCCGACGAAAAATCCCTGACCACGTCTATCGTTCGCCAAGCGCAAGAATACCCAAGAGCACGCCGGAAATTCCTACGCGGAGGTACCTTCGTAACCCCGGAAGGCTGCAGAACGAGTTTTGATCTATCCTCTGAACTCGTTACTTCCGCCTCATTAGACAATGAGCACGATAATCTCGTGAAAGTCGTCGGGGAGCGAGCGCAGAGTTTTCGGTCGTCGTCCCTGTGACACGAAAGAGGAGTAGTTTTTCAAGCGAGCCACTTTCATGGAAATTCTGTGCGCCCGCTCACCAGTTTGCGTGTCGAGGTATTATCGAGACAGGAAATATCAACAGCCGACAGGTAGGCCGCGGATTATTTTTTAGAATCGTGATTAAGTAAATAGAATCTTGGTGGAAAAATACCGCGTATCGTAAAGGAAATTTTATATGATTTCTTTTTTTGTTCAATTTTGCACTCTGCAATTTCCAATAAATTGTCGAAACGTTTTAAAAATTATATTCACGAGATTGAAAGTACGATAGCCTTATATATAAATATTTGTCCACTTGGTGGAATATTCATAGTTAATTTTATTCATGGTTATTGATGTGAGATATTGTTTCTATAATCAATTGCAATATTTGTATAACTGTAAAAAAATATGTATCTTTAAACTTGGTATATTCAAATATATTTTGTAGAAAATAAGAGTTACCAAATGAACGATAATATGTATGAACATATAATTAATATATTATATATATTAATATAATACAGAAAGTATAATAGTATATATAAGTATATATTATATTTCAATTATATAATAATTATTATATATATATTATGTAATCATGTTATACAATAATTATACACAATATATTGTCGTTCATAATAATGTTAATATTACAACCACGAAGGTTTACAGAGTGCACGTAAATTTCTTTCTCAGATTGAAAAAATCAGTGTGAATTCCAGAGTACTGGTTGGGCAATGATAATTATAGTGCTCGAGCCGTGGCTTTCACGAGCACCGTAGCCTCAACATTTATCTCATCTACTTAGCTGGCAATTGCGAGAGAGTAACGAAGCAGGATAAATTACACGGTTACCTTTTAATCAGTTCATTCAACTAAGGTAGACGCGGTCTTAACTCGACTACTACCGACATTACTGTCGCGCACTGCAATACCACCCACGATTGTAATTTGTTTCGTGATTAACGAGCGGCAAGAGAACTTCATCCTGCACGTATCATTCCAAGATTCTTGCAGTATGAAATTAAATGTCTACTTACTATCCGACGAATGAACGCATGAACGCATTTATGTGCAATATAATTTCACTGATGTCGAAGTCAGGAGAAAAAGTATCGACATGTTCTACTGTGTTCTGGATGAATGGATATAAAACTAAAATTCATAGCTTTTCAGAAGAATCTTGTGGTGAAGATTTGCAGAGAGACGCTTTGTCTTTATTGCATTATAAATTGAAGTATAAAAGAAATACTTGTAATATTTATAAATAAATACTTGTAATACCAGAGTCTTTTTGTGCATAAAAGTTGATAACATACATATGTTCTATCAAATTTCACACGTTATATTATACAATAAAAGCATTTCTCTTTCATTTCAAAACGATGACATATTATTCTAACAGAAATTTCACTTGCGCTCTTTTCTTCAGAGACACGAACGATGCTGTGCAAAGAAGGTTCAAAGGGCAAAGAATAATCCATAACTTTAGAAAACGAAATTACGCTCAACAAGAACAACGAATAGAAAATCGTTGTTCGACGTTGACGAAAAGGATCTTTTGTTCTCGCAAAGTATCACGTAGACGATTTTAAATTGTCGCCGGTATAATTCATCGACGTGCATGTGTATTGCACTTCGACTGTGGTTAGCATTGACGAAACCAATGTTTTCCCTTTCGGATCGGTGGTTCTCGCGACTCGACTGTCGGTGGAAAGGATCCTCTCACAGGGTGACATAATTCGCCATCGAAGAATACGGCATCTCATTTTCACTTCGCCCCGGCGTCGGCGTCACTTCAAAGAACCGTTTTCAAGCTGTTCGGAAGCGCCGTCGTCAACCGCTAACAGCAATACGCTCGCGAGAGTGCCCCCGTCTCTCGAAAACTCTTTGAAAGGAGGGAAAACGGCACAGGGTGCTACAATTACTCGTCGCGAAACCTATTCCCTCTTTCCTGTTTTCGTTTTGATGTACGAGGTCAATGTATATTTCGCGGGATCCTATAACCGCGCCTACGCTCGCGAGATTTTCACTGTCTGTTCGACAATCCTCTTTTTCCTTTTCTCTGTCTCTCTTTTTTTCTTTTTTTTCCTTTTTTTTTTTGTCGTTGGCGATCGTTTCATCCTGTGCGATAGGATGCAATTAAAATGTTTGATGAAAGTTTCCCTTTAGTTTCGGCTGCCCTGCGAACTTGCAGGAAGTCAACACCGAAGACTGCCTCAATCGACGTTTCTCGAACACGCGAACTTTCATTCTTTGCAATTTTAACTGGTGGCAACTGTTTTGTATTTACTTTTTTTTTTTTTTTCTTTTCTTTCATGCATGTGCCACTTCGTGACTTTCTATCAATTATTGTACCACTTTTGTTTTATTAATTAAACGTGAATTAATTCTTTTAAAGTTTCTCTGGCAATTGTTTTGAATAATTTTATTCGTTCCATTGAATTAATTTTCTTGAAACTTCAAAAGTTTCACTTTCGTCATTTCCTTTGCTCGCAAAAAAATTTCTAATTTGTTGCAGTGTCTATAAAGTTACGAATTGCTTCCGAAAAAGCTTGTGTTCCCATATATCACGAAAAGAGATTGAACTAGAGATGAAACGTTAGCGTTAATGAAGAAACGTTGCAAACGCAGCACCGTAATTACGAACGTCGTAGCTTCGACGTTACTTTGTCATCGATTATTACTTTGCGAAACTTTTAAAAAGGCATTATGATCGCGGCAAACACTGAGAAGAAACATAAAAGATAGAATGATAGGGCTTAAATATATTGGACGCTCAAGTGCACTTCGCCGTCATACTAACAATAAGTAACAAACTCCGCGTAACGAGACTTGCTTGTATAAATAACGATAGATGACCTGAATTTTTATGGCTATGCATTCTCTTCTTTGTCGTGATGATATGATACCGCTTTATCCATTCTTCTGTTTTATTACAGATTTATCTTAAGGCAGTTGTTCTCTGGAATTTCTGAAAACGGAATTTGTCTCTCTCTCTCTCTCTCTGTTTGGTCCTCTGATATAAGTGAAATTTATTCGCAGTGAAATAATGAAACAGGTGATACATACGCTCGTTCAAAATGGGATTAATCAGTCGAATTTAATTCGAGCAACGTAGCTTCAAACAATTCTGTCGTTGGAATGTCTGTAGTTCATTTTTCTTCGCGCTGATGTCACTCAGTTGTTTAGTTTGAGGAGATTACTACCAAAGATGTTTCGTATTTGTTACATTTTGCAATTGTGCATTTACATGTATTAATTAATGGAGATTTAGTTTAATTATTTTCACAACTTTAGTATCGAACTGCAGATTTAAAGGATACCTATCAATTATTTTAATTTGAATTTAATTCAAATGTCTTTAAACTAATTTATTATTAATTCGTCATACAGAACAATTTTAAATTATACTCGTGTAATACATTATACTTGTAATATATAATATAATATATATTGCAATATAATATATTATATAATATATATTAAAATAAAATTATTATTATATGTTATATTCACTAATTGATATATATTTTATTTAGAAATTTATATATATATATAATTGTGCCAGCGCCTTCGCGTTACATCGCCTTCGAACTTGTCGATCAACGCGATCATCGCGCTGAACAAGTCAAATTTTCGGAAAATGCACGATCGAAATCGAATGTGGCACGAATGACGAATTACGAGGACGGGGCCGTAGCAAGTGAATAAAAGCCGGGAGATAAAAGGGACGGTAACGGGATAATTAACTATCTTTAAAGTGTTCGCATTAAAAGCGAGCCATTAAGCGAAATTTACGGCTGCCCCTTGCGTAAATTAAATCTTTTCGAAACGAGACAGTTATCAGCGCAGTTCGAGCCACGCTCGAGTAAGACGCGGCCGCGTAATCGCGGGATATTTTACTTCCCAGCCATTGCGCGTCTATCTCCACGGAGTCGAAAAATTGCAAAGTTCTTAGCATAGAGAAAGAGAGAGAGAGAGAGAGAGAGAGAGAGAGATCCACCGTGGCGGAGAGGAAGCTCGGTCAGAGATACGTAACCACGCCACCGGTTCAGAATCTCTCGCCAGAGAAATCGTACACGCGCGCCGAGTAAAATATATTTCCCTTGAATAATAATTTCGACTCCGTGGGAGAAACGACGTTTTTCACCAGGTTGCCGCTGCTGCGGCTGGTGGATTTTCAACCCGCGCCAGCCGTCGTAAACTTTTACCTGTCGATGCGATGGGAAACGCCGGATATTCTTGAAACTTTCGGCCAGCTCTTTCACGAGGCACTACCGCAGATTATTAAGAGGTATCGCGGGGTAGAGCGAGCCGCATAACTCGATCGATAACGATGAGAAATCGCCGATGCAGGATTTAAACTGTTCTAACTTGGCGAAGAAAAATTACGCGGCGATCCATTTGGTCTCGTTTTAAAGCGTGATCACTCTACTTTGACAGTGTTTCCTGAGTTCGTTGTTGTTTTTTTTTCTTTCTTTCCTTTTTTAAGATCATGTTACTGATGGCAATTACCGACAACCAAACGTTTCCGAGAAGGGTGGAAAATTTTTTTCACGACAGAGTCTACGACGATCTTGAATAATTAAAACTTTCTGCAAAACTAAAACTTGCTGTGTGATTCTTCTTTTTCTTTTTTTTCACAATTTTATTGAACTTTGAGCATTAAACTTCTTCAATTTTCGTCGTTCAACCCTCGCGTTCAAAGTTAAATAAAATGACGAGGAAAGGAAAAAGATCGTACAGCGAGCTCCAAGAGTCGTTGTAAAGCGAAAACTTCAATCTTGTAGACTATGGTGGATCTGGTCTCGCGAACAAAATTTTTCTGTAAATTTAAATACACAAGAGACGAAAGAAATGTTCTGCTCTTGTTTCTTGTTTCTGCAAGGAACAAAGTTTCACCGCTAAATTTTTTAATTTTTTTTCTTTTTTCAATTGACTATACCGTTGAATCTGTTCGACATCTTTACATGGGTATTCAATCAGAAACTAAGTAACACTGACATCGTCGCGAGGAGACGTTTCGAAAAATTAAATTCTCGCCCCAACAATCAGACGTTATTACTTCCTCACGAGGAATTCTCCGCGGACGAAATCGTGGTTCGTCTGGCAGGTGGCAGATTTATTCATTTGTGTCTCGATCCACGACGCGTTAACATTAATGCTGATGGCTCGCAGGTAACCACCGGCGTCTGTATCCATGTGGCCAGCCACCTAATACGATTGTCAAGTTGTCTCTCTCTCTCTCTCTCTCTCTCTCGGGAAATACTGGCCGGCTTTACCTGCGTCCCGCGAACCGTCGTCGGAAAGTGTGTCTACATTGCTCAATCCTCGCAGAATCCAGAGAACTTTCGTCCTCGCCCGCGATTTCCCCCTGCAAATCCGGAATCCTTTCTGTCCCGTGCGAAGACGAACGAAGTCCAACCGAAATCACTTTGTTGATCCCTGGCTGGATTGATCGATTATCGTTGGCCGGCCGTTTCTCTGCCTTCAATTTTTCATCGACTCGCGTCTCTGGCAAATCGCATTTTTCATCCTCTGGCGGGAAGGGCGATTCTAAACCACGATACGTCGCTAATTCCACATCGAAATTGTCTGTCTGTCACGTTTGCTCATGCAAGTTTTATCTACTTACTTTCGTCGTGTGACGATTTTTTTTTCTTTTTTTCACTACGTGTAACAGCGAAATTTAATTCTTAACCATTGTACTGTAAAAATTTTTATTTTCACGTTGCTCGGTTTTTGGAATTCTTAATTTCGATTCAATTTTATTTCGGTAACCTCTGTCGAAGTGCGAACACAAGATACGAAATAGAATTAAATACTGAAGATTCTTACAGTGTAATACAAATATTTCTATAGTCATTTCTGTAATCTAGTTGATTTTATTTCACAATATTGTATTTATCGCGTAAATGTTGCGATAAATACAGTGCCAATGATTTTATGGATCAAATTACACTTTTGTTCATTCTGATGATTACTTTTTTACTTCATCCCACGCGAAAAAGTACTAGATACTTTATCAAAGACGCAAGAGAAGCAATCATTTTGTTGAAAAGATCAATTTCTATCTTTATTCCATACGATTCGTTGTAATATAACAATTGTTGTTTCTTTCCCCTCGGGTTCCTCTGGTTATTTGATAAAGAAATTTCCGATACGACACGATGCAGAAAATTGCAGTATTACGAGCACCATATTGCGGAATGGGTGATTTCGAAACAACCGTGTGGGAGTTTAGAACAAGTGGTCAGTTCTTACTTAGCGATTGTCGGCCACTAACAGCAACTGTACGAAGCAATTCAGCTTTCATCAATCAGCTTTTAGTTAATCTTCGGTCAGGCTCAGCAACTTCTGAAGCAATCAGACTTCAAAGCACTCTTTAGCCAATAAGTTGGACAGCTGTCAAGTATGGCTTATAACACAGTCGAATAATGATTAATTTATGGTGAAAGTATTAAGAATCGCACTGATTCTTCCAAGGGTGTGTTCTCTATATTTATAAAAATATTATTGAAACTTATTATGTAACATTATATATATTTGTGTGTGCGCGTGTGTGGTGTGTATTACATATAATAATAGACATGAACGTCACGTAAATAAAATTTTTGTTTTGTATCAACTATTTATAATTATATATAATAATAATGTTATATGTTATACATTATATTATTATATATAATAATATGTATAGTTACATGTAATAGTGTACAATTGTTATACAACTTGTTGTAGCTGATACAAAATGAAAATTCTGTTTATTTAACATTTATTCATTTCATAGTTCCTTGCACAATGGTATCGTAGAGATGTTAATACAGAATTCGAAATATTTTAAACGGTACGTACGTACGTACATGCGGATCGTAGCCAATCGCCGGGCGCGAATTTATGAATGTTTATCTTTGAATCCAAACAAGCTGAATTCAAACAAGTCTCGGTCCGCGATAAATAATACTGCGAATTTTACAAACGATAACACAATAAATTGGAATGAGTAGCGTGAATAATGCCTTCGCGCGCTGAAATTGTATAAAAATTTTTCCGACGCCCTTAGTGGGTTTAAACTTTTTTTTTCGAATCAATTTTAATACTTTTCAACGCAACGGTGTCTGGTTTTATTTCGCGACAAAAAAGAAATATATATATATATACATATATACGTATTTTTTCCATCATGTAGGCCGAACGAAAGCTTTCAAAATAATTAAATGAAAAATTTTTACCTTGCCGATGTTTATTATATAGAGGTCGTCTGCCTTGAAAACAGTGAAATACGTTTTCATCGAGCTTATTGCGGGGATGTTTAAGAAACAAAATTATTCACTGCGCAAAAGTTGTGAAGAGACCTAACCAACAAATACAGATTCATCGCATTAAACGTTCTCGATCGTATGGATAAAATCGGAAATTAAAAATTCAAAATTAAATTGAAATCTTTCGTTGATATTAAATTATCATTTTCGCTCGTTAATTCGACTGTAAATAATACAATTAAATCTTTTTCTCATTTGTACGCACATATGTATGTATATATAGTCTCTGCGTATTTCAAACATTCATCCTGCGCAAAATATACGATTTTAACACGATCCTACTTAATCTCCTAATAATCTGGCTCAGTTATCTCATTTTATACGAGATCGACGATAAATATTTTTATTACAGATACACAATAGGGCCTCGATTATCGGAATTAATTTGGAAGAAATTTGTTTGGGTAATAGAACTTTGTAAATACAGCAATATATACGATCTACTGTTATACTGTAAAACTCTAACTGAAGGTAAAAATAAAAAATAATAGTATTTTTGGGATAATAATAGGATAATGACAAATAAAAATTCCTACGGCAATTCTGGAAACAAAAATAAAAAGATGAACGAGATAATAATGACAGAATGAACTAAGATGATAATACAATGATAATTCCTATAAATTCTGGAATAAAACATTGACAAGAATTTTTTTTTTAAATCGCGTTGTCTCACTTTAAAATTGTCCGACGTTTATCGTTTCACGCTAAATCTACAACGCGAAGAAAGATCAGATCACGTTTGCCAGGTGTACGGTCGAATGTTTCTTCGATTTACGTAAATTCAACGGAACGCGTATGGCCACCGTGTAAATTTGTCTCTCGACATTTGTTGTTCACGTGAACGCGTGTGTAATCGACCGTGAGGGATCCCGACAAAAATTTGTTTGGTAACTTCAGGAAACGGCCGGCGTAGGTTTTTATAATCGTGAAAGAATCGGGGTTGTTGCGAGCCTCGGGGATCCAAGCACTCGCCCCCGAGATATAAAATTCGAGTTTTATTAAATTGAAACCAGCGCCACGGCGTGCTGTAGCTTCTCCTCTTCAGCTTCACGGACGTGGCGATATTACTGACTCACGCGATGGGGAATGTCGGTTTTCCATTAACACCGTTTTCCAACCGCGGCTGCCGAAAACCGCCGTAAAACGTTTGTATTTGTATTTCCCCGATACGCTCGTATTAACAACACAAGACCTCGACTTGACGTTATAAAGTTTTCTTTTTTATTTTGTTTTTTTTTTTTTTAAGGATGAACTTGTTATTAATTTCAATATTGGTCTTTGTTTATTTGAAATTTACTAGTGAGGAACCAGAAATCATGAAATCAGGTACTTTTCGTACAATTTTTGAACATGAATATCGTAAATGATTCGAGTATTTTAATTACAGACATAACGAATTACAATTCGGGTGTTGGAAAGAAACTAACGTGCCCCGAATTAACGTTATTATTTTTGTTCGTTGTTTATAAATAATAAATATTTTTAACTCTTTCATTTGATATTAATATATTTCATTAATAGAAAAAAAATTGCTTCTGATAAACTATTGAACAACGAGGCAGATGTCCGGAATTTCGTCAAAATTTCCAAATGGTTGGACCGTCAGCGTATCGATTAAAAAACGAGAGAAGAAAATCGGCGAAAAATAATTCCGCCGTGTCTTCTTCAATTTTTAACCGCGTCGAACGAATCCGTTCGCACGTTCGCGCGGAAATAATCGCGATTTCGCTTCGCCGGAAATCACTTTAGACGTTCACTTTCGTATTTATTTAACGAGCGCGCCGCGCGCACGTAAACTTGTAATTCAAATTACATCGCGTTCATTAACAATTTTAATACATCTATTAAGACTTCAATTCTAAAGTTATTTGCAATAATCTACATATATATAGACGAGACATTACGCGGTGGATGTGAAGTAGTTACAGGATGAAATTCATTTCGCTTGGAAGTGTCCGCCAACACTTTAGCGAACTCAGCCAGCAAAACCGCTTTTCGAACGCGTCCGCGCAGCGAAAACGTTGAAATACAGCTGCATTAATATTTAAACGCGTTACAAATTTTCCACCTCCTCCTCCCCCCCCCCCTCCCCGAACTGGCTACCGTGTAACGATGTTTTTAGCAGATAATTCGATAAAAACGTTTCGAATTGCGTAATTGCAATTTCCTGTGAAACGCGAAATGCTCGTTCAATTCGTGAAAAAAGAACACGGGATTCCCGTGATTTCTACTCTGTAAAAAGTTATTGCATTAAAGTCGAATTGTTGACGTGACGGTGGAAGATCGATCGAGTATGAGCAGCTTAAATGTTCTGCATTTAATTGCGGAGTAATTATTCATTAAGTCAGTTGTTAAAGATTTCATGTAACGGGTTACAATCTCGACTACAAGCGCGACTTTTCATTTCTAAATGCAGGTAGACTCGAGGTGTCTTTCTTCTAAGGGGAAGAGACTTAAATTGATCAGACAGTCGCGAGAATTCGGTATTTTCTAACTGTTTCTTCGAAACCCAACGTATTAATCTATGATTTGTTATTAATTTGTTCGCGAGACCTTGTTACATTACTACATTAATTATAACAACATATTAGTAATAATCTTATTACATCAATCTGTTTATCTATATTTGCTGTACTTTGGAAACGCGTAATATGTATTTTCGATAAACAATTGAATCTCAGAGAAATAATTTGTACAACATACTACGAAACGCGCGTTCTAGAATTGTTACTCTACAATTTCCATTTTCGATTCGAAATGTTCGCAAGACTTCTCTCTCACTCAGCAGGAAAGAAGGAAAACAGTTAGCAAAACAACGTCTCTGTTTTAATAAATAAAAGAAGAACAAGTCTCGCGACACTCGGGAGCAAGATCCACTCGAGAAGAAAATGGGAAAATCTGCTGTGGAAAATTCCCTGGCTGCGTTCGTTTCATACGCGATGGGGCGATTCGTCCGAAAGTTTTTTCCCTGATCGTTATTCATTACCAACCGGCTGGCGGCCGTGGCCGACCGACGGAGAAAATTTAAACGTTGGCCAAAACGAACCACTGCGATCGTATTTCGATCCGGCGGCCAGGCATTCGTCGCATCGGAGACATACTCGTACAGACCGCGAATTTTTGGTCACGCTGGCGGTGGCGAGGTAGAATGGGTGAGCAGCAGGACCCGTGGCGCGAATCCAAACGATGGCAGCTCTCGATAACAACGTGAAAAAGCGGCGGCGAACCGCGCCGGTTCGTCAAACTCGTAGGAAACGACCGCGCGCGATTCCGTCGCAAAATCGCTTGAATTGTCGTCGTACGTTGTTATGCGCGCATGTGAAAAATTATTCCACCATTGTTAACGTTCGATCTCTTCTTCTTCTTGCACGTGAGGAAAGACGATGATAGTGGGGTGGTCAAATTAAATACGATTTGGCTCGCGAGAGCGAAAAATTCTGCCTCGCAGGAAAGTCGATTGTTGCTCGTTAAAAATAATTTACAATTGCGTGCCGTTGTGCAGTTACGCTGGCTTAACTGCATAACGATATAATATTATATCGTGTTATCGATGTTATGTTATCACACGTTCATATTGTATTTTATATTATTTTATATTATATCATATTATATTTGACATCATCATATTCTCTCATATTTACACTGTTATTATTTTGATACTACATTGATATTTGATATTTATATTTATATTAGTTTATATTTTATATTTTACATCATCATATTCTCTCATATTTATATTGATACGATTTTGATATTATTTTATATTTTATGTCTGACATCATCATTATTTAATTAATTTAACTTATGATCAGACTAATAGACGATTAATTTTTATTAATAAAGGAATAATTAATTTTATACCTTCATTAATGATAATATGGTTTTATTTTATGTTTATGTAATGTTGGTTCTCCTTTTTCTTTAAATTATATTATTAATAAGTTTAATTTTTTGATTCAAATATTTATTTATAATTTTAATAATTTATTGTTAATATCTTCTATTTTTTGAGTATATTTATTCAAATTTATTATACATGGAAAAAATTTTGTAAATTTAAAAATTTATAACTGTAAATTAATAAATTTTTTAAGATTATTGATTCATTTAATTCCAGTAAATTTATTATTATTATTCTCTCATATTTACATTGATATAATTTTGATACTGTATTGATATTTGATATTTGTATTTATATTATTTTATATTATATTATATTTGACATCATCATACTCTCTCGTCATATTTATATCGATACGAGCACTTTGAATTTAAATATACAACGTAATAAAAGCACTTTGACGTTCGAATGAATCGAATCTCTTGAAATAATCGAACGGTGAAATTTCGCTCGAGCGCGCTATTATAAGCGTATTAGAGTTACAAACTGAACGCAAAGCCATTGGCTATAGCTTGTTGCTACCTCACGGTTGCCATAAACATTACGCGGACCAATTGTTTAGAACAAATCGCACGATTTGAATGGAATAAATAATTTCGAATGAAAAAAAAAGAGTAGATGAAAGTGTCGCATAACGATGTCCACGAATTTCGTTCAACACAGTTTCTCTCACTTCACAATCGCCACGTTGAAACTCATTTCTCGGTGGATAAAATTTTTCAATGTACGTACGTATATTCGAATAAGGTTCGATTTCATTTAATTATCAAGCAGTGCTTGTAAAAGATTCAGATACAATCGACGGAGGGTTCGATTGCTTTCTTGAATGCTGATAAAGGATCCGGAGCGTTGTCTCTGCAATTGTATAAATACCCAGCGCACGCTTGATCCCATCACTAGATAAAACGTGGCCGGGATAGCTTCCAGCGAACCTATCCACGTTTCTTTCTCTCTCTCTCTCTCTCTTTCAATGTGTATGTATGTGTGTGTGTCACCGTTACCGCATGCATTATTGGCTTTTTATCCCAGGCGCGCATAGAGCACATTCATCCTCCACGTTGAAGCAGCGCACTCGTAGCGAGAGATTGAACCAGCAGATCAAATATTATGACAGGCAAATGCATGGAAATTTTGTCGGAAGTGTTTCTCCCGAGCTATTCCCGGTCCGTTTCCACCGTGTCGGGATCCGCTATCACCGGCGGCTCTCTTCTTCGAACGATTTGACCAGCTCATCCAATTAACCGCTCTCAACCAACCAACGGGAGGGGGAGGGGGAGAGGAGTGGCAAAAGTGGGAAATTAACATTTCAGCTGAAAAAGATTTTCGTTTCAATTATCGGTCTGCGTTCGCACGTTTGGCGAAGTTTCAATCGGTACACACGTTCCGATCGGCTTAGAACGTGCTTAACGAAGCGAAGCTTGCTGACCTAATGATTTAACGTCATTTAACGCCTAAAAGATGGCGAGAGAAAACGCCAGAAGCGGTGAAAACGGAGGGAGGTGGGGGGGGGGAGAGAAAAAGGAACGTTCTTTAATTTCTAGGTCGTCGAAAGTTTCGAATTCGAAACCATTGTATCGCGCGTATGATTAAAATTCATCCACGCGCGGATGCAACTGCGAATAAACGCGCGAACGCGTTTCCCCTCGTACATCAACTTAATATCCCACGGTCGATTCATCGATGGCACGATATTATATTCATGTGCAAACATGTAGACGCTGGATTACAGGTTCCAGCTATACAACATGATTTTCAATAGTTGATGCGCGTATCCTGAATTATCGAAACTATGTAGTGGTGTGTTACGACAGTGTGTTAAAAGAAATACACGTTGTTTCGGTTGTTTATTTTTTTTTTTTTTTTTTAATAAAGATACATTTCGATCGTTGTTAGGGAAGACAGTTATCAAGATTAGGATCAGAAATACGAAATGTGAGAAATCAAACTTGATATGTTGACACGATGCGACAATAGTTTAAAAAATATATATAGTTGTTTATTATTTGTTTAATAAGTATATGTTTCAATCATTGGTAAGGAAAAAATTATTAAACTCAGAATCAGAAGTACAAAATGTGACAAATCAAACTTGATATGTTGACACGATGCGACAGTAGTTTAAAAAATATATATAATTGTTTGTTTAATAGATATATGTTTCAATCATTGGTAAGGAAAAAAATTATTAAGATCAGGATTAGACATAGAAAATGTGAAGAATTAAACTTGATATGTTCATTCTGACCGTTGATGACGATAGCGAGGAATGTTTCCTCAAATTTAAACTGCTTCACTCGTACTTTTAATATCGCTATTTTGTCAGGAAGTTACAAAAGGATATACAAAGCAATGACGAATTGCAAATGAAAGTAATCGCCAACTTCGTTTCTTGATTTTGAATTTACTTGAAATTAGACACGAACTTACAAATTAATTTGATATTTGTGAGATTCTAAGAAGTGTCCTTTCAAATTGATGTCATTTGCTTTGAGAGTTTCATTTCAAAGCCGAGCAAATATTTATGGAAACGATAAATAAAGAAAATGATAGCGCGCTGACTTTAAGAAACGATATTCCTTTATTAATTGGAAGTTCGTTGTTGAAACGTTTAAAATTGTTATAAGAAGAGAGAGAATTCTAGAAAATGAGAGAAAAGAACAAAGCAAACGATCGGTAGTCGTCAAAAGGCTTCGAAAGTTAATTATATCAGTGGAACTGCAATCGACATTGTGTCCATCGGCTTCTATTACTTTATATCGATTTTAATCCTATTCTGTAACTTCATTTTATTCATCGAGGAACTATATATCACTCGTTAACAACATGCTACGTTTATTACTGGAAGAATTGTAAAAATTCAGACGTTCCTAAAAACGTCGAATGATCTTTTTTAAGCTCGAATTTACCATGATCTTGAAATTTTCTCTTCACAACGACCCCTTAAAATTTTTTTCGTCATTTTATTGAATATCTTGAATATCACCGAGCCAGAGCAATTTCGTGTTTTAAAACGAGATCAAATGGATCGTCACGTGATTTATGAAGCTGTAACAGTAACTTTTTAACTACACTTCTCGCTCTAATTTGAAAAACCGAACGAATTTAATTCAAACGAAATTACCATCGAAGAAACTGTTAAATAATACATAACATGATAGTAACAGGGTAGTGAATCAATGTGCTCGTTGTTAACCATCAGAGGGGCGCGATTTTAAAGAAAATGAACACTGCCTGCACGAATTTTTTTTTAACATGAAAAGTTTGTTTCAATCATTAAACATAAAATATTTCTTAAACTGAAAAATAGTAATATTTAAATATTAAGATTTTTACTTTAATTTAAATAAATAGTAATATTTAAATGTTAAGATTTTTACTTTAATTTAAATAAATAATAATATTTAAATATTAAGATTTTTACTTTAATTTAAATAAATAGTAATGTTTAAATATTACTAGATAAATAGTAACATTTAAATAAATTCTTTATTACAGAGTGGGGTATAAATAATCCCACCATGCAACTGACGTTTTAAATGAAATTCATCGAAACGCATCTTTTTCTCCAAAGCAAAGCGGGTTAAAAAATATCCTGCCGTGCATTAACTGTCAAAAAAAAAAACAAAAAAAAAAAAACAAAAAATGTGGGACAATTTTAAACCCACCTAACACCAAAGAGTTGAAAACAACAAGTCCAAAATGTCATCGGCCGAATGATCTTTTCCACTCGCAGCCTCCGTCATCCCCGTTGCTCGAACGTGCAGGAAAAATCGAGAGGATCGCGAACTCGATATTGGCGTCGCGTCGTTTTTCAGTTGAAGGCACGAGCGTCGTTGCCGCGGCTTGCTCGCTCAATGAGGAGAAGTCGAGTCGCTCACGGCTCTCCATAAAATACGACAATACCTCCAGAAGCATTAACGTGATCTGTGTAAGCCACGTGAGGTTCTCGCTGTGGATGCGGTCCCTGAGCGTGTACCATCGGGACATAAATAATGCAGAACACTCCTAGAGCCGCCGGTTCACGTAGAACCAATACGTTCCTCCTACGGAACTGTAAACTAGATAGGTTAAAATCTAGTCGATGGAATAGAGCGCCGAGGGCGGCTCGTGCGCCTCGGCTCCTCTCCCAAACGAATATAAACCAGCTGTTTCTACTCGGCCAACTTGCCTTATTGCATTATTTAAATACCGTGAATTATTCAAGCTTCGTGCACGCGACAGAAAATATAATTGACAGACGCGCGGGCTTATTACGATCAATGCTGCGATTAGCAAATTTATACACGGTTGATAACAACCTGCGAGAGGGATTCGATCTTGACAACTTTCTGAGTCTCTCTAAGTCTCGATATATAAATAATATAATATATATATAAATTAAATGTAAATAATATAAATTATAAAACATATATTATAAATATGATATATATATATAAATTAAATTTATTTAAAAAAAAGGAACTAGATATTAATAAATACGACGAATATTTAATTTCCAAATATATATTTATTTTTTTTATTTTACAAAGAAATAATATATATGTATATATATCTGGATCGTTTACTTTCGAGATAATTAAAATTATTAAAATTAATTAATTAACTCTGATGCAACAGGTACAAAATAAATTTTACTTATTTATTTTTGAAAAAAAATCATTTCTGATTAAGATTTTTTTTGGCGGTGACGTTTTTAAGATTAAAAATAATTTTCTTAGAAAAATTCTCCAATATAACTATTGCTATAAATATTACACGAAAGTTTATTAATTTATCTTCAGAATAATAAGTTCAATTTAATATTAATTTGTTAGGTAGTAAATTATTTATAATCTGAATTGAATAAAAGATAGTTCTTTGCAATACTATTAATATTCACTATCTTGATAGTACGTTGAAGAATGATTAAAATCAAGGGTGGATCTCTTTTTGTAAGAAAAACACTTACTAAATTACTGATGAGATTTTTATCTATTTTTCAAAACATAAAGAGAACATAATTCATAAACATGATCAATTCTTCAGTCATAAAAAGGTTTCATATTTTCCTGAATAAAAATTAGCGTTACAAAGAATGATTTACGTTAGAAGTGAAATGATAGTCACGCAAACTGTCACAAACATAGTACACAGTGATTATTCTGTTTCACGGTTTCAATTATTTTAGACAGACCTGAACGCAAATGAATTCATTATTTAGAAATGGGCGAGACAAATGATTAATCGCGACGAAAGAATAATTTATTAATTTCAGTTGGCAAGAATTTATCATAATCGAGTTTAATGTCCCAGAAATTTTTAATCAGATAAAGTCACTCTTCTCTTAACATGAACAACAAATCCTTCTCGTCTATCTTCAATTAAATATATAATTAACTAAGTTCGACGAATATAAAGGACAACAGCTTGTTTACTCGAGAGTCATGCCGTAATTAATTAAATTCTTGCAATTCGATTGCGTAGACTAGCATTCAGTTCATTTATGAAAAATTTGCTAATTAAAGATTGATTAAATTAAACGTAACGTGGAGTATACCAATGTAACTCGTGATATCTAGAATGAAACAAAACGAAGTGATATTCGTGATACTCTGTAGTAAAACAAATTTCTTCTCAAGTGTGAAATATCGAGATTGCTCGTTGTTGAAGCGAGAATGAAAAACAAGAATTTCAAAGAATACCGTTCCAAATCTTTCCGGCTGTTTTCGAATCTCGTCGGTCGGATAGAAGCAAAAACTTTTCACACAAAGTGCAATATTATTTTATTACCACAGTTTACGCAGATCTGCACGATAATTAATAATACATGTCGTTCGAAGATCGCGAAGTGTCTCATTCAAGGCGGTTACTCGGGTTTACCTACACTTTGTTGTCCCGCGATAAGAGCTGCAAGTTACCTCAATATAAGAAGTTCCCTCCAACTTTCTTTTCGGAATAGCGTTCGTAAAATTAATCCTCTTAGAAAGTGCGCTGCTTCTCTCGAATTTTCAAATCTCACCCAAAAGGAAAACAACGCGAGACTCGTTCGCTTTGAGGACAAGTGCATACACCGCAGAATTTTCTTCACGTTACTAAAAAATATTTGTACACAAATGACGTATGAAGAAACAAACTCAGATTCGTCTCGCGCGCAGTGTTAATACGTATACGTCGTAATAACCTAGCGACTATTCGATTAATACTAACTCAATTCATCTGCCAAGATTATGTGTACTCGCCAACATCGGGAGGAAGCATTGGCTTTATCTCTTTGAGAATTTCGTTGAATCTACTTTCGTATTAAAATTCGTGTTTTCCTTTACTCCGCACCCTACTTGTAACAAGATTACGTTTGCCTTGTTTTCCGATAAGCGGATTACGAGTCTTTACGAGCACAACTAAACGCAGAAACAAATAGACTGCGGATTTTTGGGAAATTATGTTTAAACATAAAAAGAAATATACGTCTCGTAAATGAGACAAGTTCCTGCTTAAATTTTATATATTTTGTTTGTCATTGCAGAAATATGAATAAATGGCATTGCAGTGAGAAAGTCGCATTTCAGGGAGAATTTTACAACAGAGTTCTGCGATTAGTCTGTCACCCTACTCTGTAGGGCTCTACTCTGTAGGACGTTGTTTGAACTTTGTAATTTATGGCCTGACAATCATCAGCATAGTCTTACAACCTTTGGGCTCAAGGGTGTCATCTTAAGCATATTTCAGAGAAAGCGACACGAGTCAGCGATAGGCTTATCTAATTAGCAACAAGTTACGATAATTTCGCTCACACAGCCCTACGTCATATTTAGCGTACAACGCGCGTATGTAAACGTGTATTGTCCCCTTCACACCTCTCTACGTGTATAATTTTCAGTTCGAATCACCATGTTTTATTTTAGGTACTTCAAGACTCTCCAAACGACATTTATGTTTAGACATAATTATATGTTCGTACATTCGTCGCTATTCTTTGTCAACATAGTGTTTGCGTTGCTATTTTCACACTTTGAAATTTCACTGACACTATAGCGACTCTCAACTGTTTACGATTACAACTTTTTGAATTGATCCTGAAAATGTCTACAGAAGTTGGAAAACATAAAACACTCAACGAAATTCAAGTATATGTACATAGAGATCATAAATAATCAATTATTTATTAATACGTCAATTTTAATACTTATTGCACATTCAAGATGATTATTCGTGCTTTACACGAATTTTAAATAAATAAATATATATATATATTTATCTATACTTGTAAATAATATCTTATAACTTCTATATATTTCTAGATTGAGTACAAATGTTTCCAACATAGACATGATAGTTGCGCGTTTTATTTAATTTAAAAGTTGTTATGTGATATTATGATGCGATACTATACGATATACAGTACAATTGCAAAATGTCATATAATATGCCCAATGCACACATGAAGATCTTCTGTACATATGAATATATGTTTATAATATAATATAAATACCTTTGAATGTTATACTATTATAATTTAAATTTAATATTATTTTAATATTATAATATTTAATAACATAATTACATAATAGTTTCAAATATCATCAGGTTCCATACATCGTCAAGCATATTTCCTTTGAATCTAGAAAAAAGTCTTTACTCTCTAAATGTAACGGAAATATCACTTTGTATCGTGAACCTGGTCTGATTTACCTGTAGTCTAACGTAGAATACGAGCCAAGTATTGGTAAATCTAATTATTGTCTCTACCTCAGCTGAATGAGATAAATCCACGTTGATTTGGTAATCGGAGTGTTGCTTGGCGGTCGCGACAAACCCTTGTTAGTTCTCACTGAATCAAGATACGTCTAGATCCCGATTTCATTAATTGTAGGTAGATTTAACCGATCTGGGAAACATAAATTATTGCGTCCCCCTCCGCATTTTTCCCATGGTCACGGTACATGTTCAATTACTTTTCAAATTCAGACTAACGAAACTAGAATCAATAATTTATATTTTGATGAATTATATTTCTTTTAATTTTTTTTAAAAAATTGCTACATTAATATTGACACAAGAGCAATTGTTGTTGCGCGCATCTGTATATTCGTATACCTTTGGAGTATTAATCAATTTTTATTAAATATAATTCGTATGTTATAATATATTCGTGTAATATTTAATATTAACGAAGTTTTTTTTGTTAGAAAGATTCCTTAAATAACACACGCAAAGAAACGAAAGTTTAAGAGATATCTTAAATTAGAATACTTCGAAGCGTGTCTGACCATATATCGTTCATTTCTCCTTATCCCCTCAATTCTCTTTCTCCAGTATATATACGTAACAATTTTGTTTATATACGAGAAATTTTTCTTACTTATAACGAATAGAAAAATGTAACAGGTTAGAATGCTGCAGAGTGTGTCTGATGACGTACCTTCCGTTTCTCCTTATTGTCTCGGTTCTTCGCTACACTTCATAGGTATACTTATAATCACGTGTATTATATACACGTGAGAAATTATAATTAATCGTTCGAAGATGTGCCATTTTTGTTGACAAAAGAAAACAAATTCTTGCTCCATGGATATCGTTCGATCTGTGACAACTTTTTACACTCAATGATAGAAAATTTATGTTAGAACGTAATCGTGCGTAACAAATTACAATTGTCCACTCGAAAGCATAATGTTCATCAGATACTTGACACTGTGAAAGAATTACTTTACTTTATAACGCCACTCGGCTCGTGATTATTCTTACGATTGTCTTGTATTATTCATGCTGCAAGCCGCGTAGGTGTTGCGAGCGAGAATGACAGAGGAACAGAGAGTAAAGAGAGGAACGAGAGAGAAATGAACAGGTAAGCGAATGCTGAAAAGCACTGGCGCAGCAACAGAATGTATGGGCATAGGGGATGAAAGAAAAAGTGCACGCTGCGTGCACGAGGAAGGGTGTACGTGAAAACGGATGATGTGTGCGACGATAAGCAAAGAGCGTGTGAAACATTTGCAGAAACTCGGTGCGGAAGGGAAAGCAAATATATTATCAGGATACAGAGCACCGGAATGGCGTTGACAACCCAAAGTATGTTTCACATGTGTTTATAAGTGTACGCTGTACGTAACTATGATTTACACGTTATAGCTGCAAATTATTATTTAAACTGACGGCGTGACGGTTTAATGAAATGTCGCGATAAATCGTCGTGTACGAAAAAATTCTTCCAACACACGTTTCTCTTATAGATAACAGGACCCTAATTAACTATACTTAACTAAATTTATATGATCATTAGGAACTTGTTGAAAAATCTCACAAGTTATACGTAAGATTTGCGTTTCATATATTTTTATTATATTTTTATATTTTATAATATTATTGATATTGTTTTCTTTTTTTTCACGTTTCACAAGTTGGAAATGATTTTTAACGCCAAATTCAGACATTTGGTTTATTTGAAATTTCAGATCAAAGGATTTTGATATTGCGAATAACTTTGTAACTTGAATCTTTACTCTGCTAGATCCACACAATTCTGACCGATCGATCGTTCGTATGATAATCTGGGTCAATTATCACGTGTTTTGTAAATCAGCAACCATTCTAATATGTACTTGGAAATAACAGTGAGCACACGATATGCATTTAAATAACGTATACATGATATCACGTCAAAGCAGCAGATATGTAACGCTACCTTAAAATGTACGTGAAAAATTCAAATTTAAATCAGATATCTTTTTGTAGATATTGTTAGTACGTCAACTGTTGCAATAATCATCGGTGGCTGTTTGTTTCTATAAATATTTTACGTTTTCTATTTTAGAACAGTTAAAATCAGATGAATTTTAAATAACACGAGTAACTAGATAATATTATAAAATATTATAGATAATATTTAATATTAAATAATATGATAAAGCGCATTCTTCGTTATTTTACTTAATATTACTTAATATTTTATTTATTATTTCATAATAATATTGTAATATCGTAATATAAAATTATGTGTAATAATAATATTATAAAACAATAAATAAAATATTAAATAATATTATGAAATAACGGAGAATGCGCTTTATCGTAACATAATATCTCAAGTATTCTGTCCCGTCAGATAAAACGTGAAAATTTCGCGTGGCAGTCAACCTGCTAAATTATATTGCGCAAAAGAAAAAGAAAAAACAGTAAATTAGCCATCAGTCATCTTCAACAATCAAGTTTCAATATTTACTTTTCGAAACGCGCGTCTATGCACAGTCAACGCTCGAAACACAGTTCACCCCCTCTCCCGTGAACTCTGATGGCGAATTATTCCACCTTGGCGCGTTATTTGCCTTTCGATTCTCAGGTAGAAATTAACGGGGTAAACGGAAAACTCGGGATCGAAAGAGAAGTTGAGGGGGGGGGGCAGCCGAACGCTCGTTATCGGCATCTTCGGTACGGTAACTTCGTTTTAAGCCAATAAACAACGCCGATGCGGGTAGCGACGATCGTCTCTGGATGCATCGGTCGTTAAACTTCTCGGGTCTCTGTTGGATCGTGCAACTCGTGCCCGAGCAATCAAGGAGAGACGCCCAAGTATTTCGAACAAAGTTCAACGATGGAAAGGATTTTGCTGGATGTCGTACGCGCACGCACGCGAGTAGTCGGCGTTAATCCGTGTCTGGCGGTGCTAAACATTCGCGGTTAAAACGGAGAATCGTTTCGCGATTGGTGAAACGGGGTGAAGCGACGACGGATCGATCTGTGAGCGGCGAAAGGAGCCCCTGGGCATTCGATCGCCCGGTTTAAGTCGATAAGTGCAATTCGATTTACCCCATTGCTGTCGACGGTAATGCATACTTTATACTACGTTTCTCTTCCTTTCAATTTCCTTCCACTTCAACGTCGGTGAGACCACGGGGGGGCGACAACGAACCATCGTTCCCGGTGTAATGGGATCGTCATCTTTTCTCGTCGGGCTCCTCGTCCTCGCCCACTCGACAAAATCAATTACCACCACCGGAACCAATTCTCAGATATATTCTGCCAGTCATTTCTGTTTGATTTCTATCCTCTCGATTATTGTTACGCGATATTTACAACCACGGACTTCTTTTTTTTTTTATTTTTATTTATTTTTTTTTTTTTTTTGTAGACGGAAAGTTTGTAGAAAGTTTCCTGTAATGTTCGACACGTGAAAATCATTCTCTTCCGAGGCTCTATTTTCTTTAACTAGAATATTCTCAATTGAATGTTTACAATTGCTTAATTTAATATTTAATACTTATATTTCTCTGTTTAATATTAATCCCATAAGAATCCGCAGTTCGTTTATCTTTTCCTTCATTTTTCTTCTCCTTTTTTTAAATAAGTTTGAAAACAGTCACAAATTGTACGTACAAAATGGTTCGTTGTTCGCAATGGCTGAAAATCATTATGGAAATGGTTACATGACACCGTATATCCCCGTATGTCTTTCAAGGAGAATTTGAAATTTGCCTTCTGTCACTGAGATTTTTACTCGTTTACTCTTGTCACGTAGCGAGAAATGTTTTTTTTTTTTTTATACGTATTGGTGTATATTGGCATTTTCTGCAAAAAGAATCGGAGAAACGCGCGAGATCCGAACTGTAATACTGTAATAATAATTATTAGTAAACTGGTCTGGAACTTTTTCTGTAATTGCCTTTAATTTATAATATCGTGGTTTATTTTAATTGACAATTTATTTTAATTAGCTTGAGATTTCGTTGTGTCGCTGTGCACGTAGCTTCAAGTCCGAAGAGAAGACTGTAGTTTTTATTGTGTCATATGCAGCATCGCTGTTGAAAAAAAAAAACGTGATCCCGCGAATGCGTCGGACAGTTCAAATTCAGCTATTCAAGCGGTTTGTTATCGAAACCTTGCATTTCGCGTGGAAATGGCCTACCGCAGAAATTTTTCAATTTTTCACGAGAATAGAAACACGAATCGCCAAGTTTTTCATTTCGAAAACATTTTAAAATATATTAATCTTTGCGTCCTTACTTTAATTGCCACGTGATTGTAAACGCGCCAGCATCCTCACGGTTAAATCTCGCTAAATAACAAAATATTTTCCGCGCAATCGAATTCAATCGATAGACACTCACGCGGAAATTGAAATTTATTATTTATTGCTTGAATAATTGTACGATGAGTTTAAGTATGATCTTCGAATCGAATTCCTCGAATCTATAAAATTATTTCTATAAAATATTCGAAGAGAAGGAATTTAAAATTCCTGCTTAGACCGTAATTAAAATCTGCACTCTTCAGAAACGAAGTGAACTTTATTTAGATTGAAAATTCAAATTTTTTTAAACGAGAGAAAAATTCTTTTAAAAATGAAGAGAAAGTTCTATTCAGCTGTCATCAAGACACGGTTATATCGTCCACGTCTCAATTTTCACAATGTAGCAGCGTGCACCCTAATTACGACCAACTTGTCGGAAATTCAGGGCCTTTTCCATTTTTTTCTTTCTCCTTTTTTTTTTTTACTTAACACGAGGCTGAGCTCTCGCCTATCTGCATACTACCACCACACTTTCGTTCTCCGCTACTTTTCTAGGAGGTTAGTTTAAAATTAGGCTAATCAATCATCTCGGTCCACCTTCCATCCCCGAAATTCATTAAAGCCAGCCCTGGCCCGCTGCTGCCTCCGGCTGTTCAGAGAAAATATAAATTAGAAGTTGAGAATTATCATTGCTCTTTATCGTTGCGTGTTCCCGTTCTTAACAATTAAATTCTGAATTTCTCGATATCGTGTACGTTGCTCCTTAATAAAGTCTGGCAGCTTTTAATTAACATGTCACGGAGGGATAATATAACGAGTTTTGCCTTTGATGGCAGTAATATTCATTATACCATGTGAATATCATTTACTTTCTGCGATTGCCGGGCATTCTTTGTGATATTGAAAGCCAGACAGGGTGCAACATGTCGTGGAATTTTACTTCGCATTGTGTTACAAGTTTCGTTCATATTAATCGAGTTAATTTAATTCGATTTGCATTCATCATTGTTGATAATAATATTTATTATTGAAATTTGTTATTGAGGATTAAACATAAAATTTGGACTTGGGAAAGTGAAGTCAGAGTGAAATGATTAATCAAGTTAATTGAATTCAACTGGAAGTCAAATATATACATTTATTGCTACATATATTTATTATTGTGTAAAATTACATTTGTTGTTAGTAATAATAACGATATTATTCAGTTTTAATTTTATTATTTAAATTACAAAATTTGGACTTAATAGAGTGACTGACTAACTAGTAAACTAATTGATTGACTAACTGAGAAGAAATGTATAAACTTGGAAATATTTATTATTCTATACGTTATTGTTATTTATTTAGAATATTTCATATGTATATAATAATAATTACCATTATTTATACATATTATAATATATCAACGCGTTAATTTTTGATATAAGTAACAAAAATATTAAAAAACTGATTTCAAGTTGAAACGAATTGAGAGAACTCATAAAATGTCTTACGTGAGTCAAAGGATGACAAAATTGAAGTTTCTGCACTGTAAACGTCTGAGAACTAATGTAAATTAACTTAGCCAACGTCGTGAAAGCTTAGAAACCCGTTTTTTTTTTAGACCGTGCGTTGCATACGTAAACGCAAGTTTCTTCATTAAAGGCTATGGCCTTAGATAGAAGTGGAAGAGCGTGTTCTTAGGGTAGATTGTAAACGGAAGAATAAAAAGAAAACAGTATCAAGGAGAAAGCTTCTTGTTCGAAGTAACCAATGTACTTTGAAAGACACAGCAATTTTCGAAAAAGATTTAATTTAAAAAATTACATTTTTATGAAATAATAGAGTTTTCGCAGCAGTCACAGCATTTTTTAAATCTCGAATTTTATTTATTCCAATAAAGATTTAAAACGTTGAATTTCCATGAAAATTTTGGGAACAGAGTAAAGAGAATGGAGCCTCGAATAGAAAATTGTTTCACGTATACTAAATGTTATAAAAAGTACTATATTTTCGATATTTTATATACTTCTTCATATTATGCAATTTTCACAAAATAAAAATCCGTAATCTAGTGCTAATTCGTTTCAATTCTTAAGAATCACGTGTCTTTTTAACTGCTGGATCGAAGCTCTTAACTCTGCAAGTAACTCTGTACAGTTGCATTCTTTACATGCCTGGAACCATCGAAGCCATTCTTCAAATGCTTGAAATACCTCGCCGTAAGAAGGCACGTTTTCATCAATTTCGCTTGCTAAAGATTCACGTCTTTGACATAAATCTCCGTTGACAAAGCGTTAATCCATCACAAAATTACAATTTACCGTTTAATCAGCAGCGATTATTAACAGTAAAATAGTTATATGTCTACGTTCCTTTTCAAAATTTCGAATAGTACATCAAACGTGTGACACAATGATATTATTTGCAATGGTAAAAGCTGTCTATTACTAGCAGACGTTCGGCTTGAATTAAAGAACGTTTGGATAATAGAGGTTTGCACACGGGAGACTCTGCTGTACCTAGTACGTGACCATTCCGTGATTTTAGACAATTTTAGTTATTCTATTCAGTGTACAGTTATTTTCCTTGATCGTCGTTAGCTCAAAATTCAAATTCTGAAGATTCTCTCGCTGCCACTTCGATTATTAAACTCTCGTTCAATTTTTACCAAATTTTCCATCGTTCGATAATCGAACTCATTTTCATTTTCGATAGTCGAACTCTCGTTAAATTTTCACAAAATAGCTGCGAAAGTTAATCTGCCAAGAGAAGCCAAACTTTTACTAATTATTTGTACGTCTTGTAAAATCACGATCGTCATGGTCAATTCAAATGTACTCTTAAATTACAATTTATAGATCGCAGTCATAAATCAGGTATCAGGTAAACCGACGTGTCTGTTACAAGTTTGAATTCCAATTATTCGACGAATGATTTATCGCGTCAATTAATTACGATGATTTGCAAACCAATTTATTTTGTACGAAATTTCAGAAAATTGAATCCCCCCCCCCCCGATCGTTGAAATCCATTTGCAATCCAAAGAAGCAAATTGACCAACAAATATCAATTTCACTGAATCATACGAGAAACTACTAATCATTAGTAGCGGATGTTCGAGAGTATGATTAGAAGACTACATATTTGATATTTTACTTATTTCTCTTTTTTTCCACACACATTAAACACGTGAAAATCCGCAATCTGCTTAGTTAGAAAGCATTAGCGAAATAACTTTATGATTTAGATCGTCCATTTGCTGCATTTACAACGTCGAAGAAAGAAAACACGTGTAGCCGAGCGCGCATATTCAATGAACGTATCTACCCATGACCCGCTGATAATTACGTCGTGCACGAGGCGAGGCGTGAAACTTCGTTAACCCCAAAGATAATCTAACTTTATACGCGTTCCATGATTGTTTCGTACATTATTAGTCGCGCAAGCGGTTACTTTATTATTGATACCACGCTGATGTGGGAAGGGGAGGGGGGCGGGTAGCGTCTAAGTTGACAAGTGGTGCAAGTTCATCATTTTTGGAAACAACCTTCGGGGCTTGTAACGCTTGCATAGCTCGGTGAAACGCGAAACATCCAAAGCGGCGAGATTGTTAGCGGCAACGCTTCGAGAGCATGAAAACTGCTACGCGTTGAGTAATTGCCCTGTAAAGTGATAGAACGTTTATTATAAAAAAAAAAAAGAAAGAAAGAAAGGAATAAAGCCGAATAATGAGTTGGAATAATTGAAATAAAGTTTACGTAATTTCGCATTTATGAAAATATATTTTATGTATCACAATCGTACATTTTAATAAATTTTTGTGTTTAATGTTAAATTTGTAAATACATCAATATCTCATACAAATCTAATCGCTCGAGTCAAGAGAAATGCAGAACTATAGAAATTACACTGCGAGTAGCTCTTTTTAGATTTCGAATGTTACGAAAAAATTCCAATGAACAACGACTCGTGATTAGCCGCGTTTGTCAAATGACGAGTCGACGAATTGATTACGGCCAATAGAATGTGCACGTGCACATTTCGATCTTGATTTATAAAACATTCGAGAGAGACGATATGAAACATTACAAGATACGAAGGTGCAGTTGCGAACCAGAACACGAGTCGTATATATATGTACGTGCACTCCCCTTGAAATTCTTATCTCTTTCAGTGGCCATCCCGGCCTGTGATTTATTCGTTTCCCAGGGATTTATTCACGCGTGTACCGACGCGACACGAACGAGAAACCTGTTGCGATCCGGCTTGCGGTCGAATTACAAAAAGATTGAATCTGCCACGTAATATGCTGCAGCTTTCGGTAATATTGTATAAACCGGTGTAATTCAACTGCTGTTCGTCGGCCGAAATTAAAATTGGATTGCTCGTGCGTTTTGTCGGGCGATATCCACGAATCTACAATATTTCCGGTGATATCGCAGATCGCAATTTACGCTTTTCCCATTTTCGGGAACGTACGCAGAAATTCACATTCCTCTGGAAATCCAAATGCACAGGCGGAGGAAACGAGGGCGAACAAATGGTTACATCAATGAAAAGTATCGATAATTATATATATTATGAGATAAGAACATGACATCGTTATATATTATTAATTATAACAAGTATTAATAATTATTGAAGTTACGACTGTTGCTTCTTAAAATTTGTTCCATTAAACGTAGACTACGCTCGAAATCCATGCTCTTTGAATGAAATTATTGCACAACCTTTATCACGTATAATAGTAAACGCGTAATTTCTAATTTTTCGAATGTAACGACAACGAGCGTTTTCGATTCTAAAATACACGACCGATTTAATAAAAACTTTACAAACAAAAGTTCATCGAGTCGAAACCTACGAGAACTTCGTTCTACGCGTGAAATGTTGCTCTAATTGCTGAGACTCGCTTCGTAAGACTCGTTGCGAATGAATCGTTTAATACAAAAGCGACGCAAGTCAGTCTGACACCACGTCTCGAAAACTTAACCTTCGTTCTTGCCTTGCGCAGAGAGTTGTAACTTTATAATGGCTCGCGCGTGAAAGAGATGCAACGCTCTTTGATATTTTTTTTTCGTATTTTTCAAAACTTTTCTGACTTGAGTTTCTTGACTCGCCGCCACTTTCACGTTGAAACGGCTGTAGCGATCGAACAGCTGGCTTCTTCTTCGACTGTGCCGGTCGGCAATCGATTTAAACAGTATAACTGGCACTTTCACGTTTCATGCCAAGGCCATTATTTTCTGTGCGAATGTTCTGTGTTGCGTGTAAAATTAGAATCGTCCGCGAATCAGATTTACTCGTAAGTGGTAGCAACGCGTGGCAACGCTTGCTAGCATTTGTTAGGCAAATGGTCAATCATGCATAACTAAGTGGGGTCGCGTCTGCGTTTCATGCATTATAAAGATGGCCGCCGCTACCGGTTTGTTCTTACCGGCTTACCATATTGTCTGTTCTAAGTAACTGCTCCTCGTTAACGCGGCCTCCTCTGATATTCTATTTAGGACAACCAACAGACGCGAGCGAACGTTACACACGAGGTTACACCACCGAATTTCATCGTTATTACTGGTGGACTTGGAGGTTTAATCAAAGCCAATAACATCAAAATTAATATATATATATTTAACTTAGTACGTACTCAACTAGATTAATTAAATTAAATTAAATTAAATTAAAGTATATTGCCTCATCAGATACCGCTTATTTAATTCCGTACGATTCCACAATGTCTGTTCTTTTCTTCTTCACTCAGAAATCAGATCCACACTGGTTCTTTTTTCCCCCTCTCCCACTCAAAAGTCGGATTCACACTCATGTCCTTAATATTATATTATATTACTTTAATATTACTTACTAATGTTCTTAAACTTATTAATAATAAATAATTACTAATATCACTAATAATAATATTTAATAATATTAATATTTACTAATATAACTAATAATAATTACTGATATTACTAATATAACTAATAATAATATACTTACTAATATTCTTAAACTTATTAATAATAAATAATTACTAATGTTACTAATAATAATATTTAATAATATCAATATTTACTAATATAACTAATAATAATTACTAATATTACTAATATAACTATTAATAATATTATTACTAATATTCTTAAATTTATCGATAATAAATAATTACCAATATTACTAATGTAACTAATAATAAAATACTTACTATAATATTTATTATTATTATATTATTTTACAAATGTTACATAGCGTCGTGCAACACCTTTAGGCCATTTCTGTGCTCGAGCCACTTTAAGGTCAAACTTGATCTGCATTAGGTTTTCGTACTCCTATGTTATATTGATGAGGTGAGAGTGCCAGTCGTCGTAAATAATTTCTAGCCTCTTATTTTCCCTTTCTCAGTCACTCGTTAATTAATAATTTCCGCTTGAAAATGTGAAGTATCTTGGTACGATTTCCAAAATGAAAAGATAACAAGCTCTATCTCCAGTTATATTAACTTTCTACTGAATTCTGCATTTTCGAAAAATTGCACCGACAAGTCCACCGAAATGTCTGGATACATGTTAAGGATAAAGTAAATACGTAACGATACGTAAGATTCGTATATTTCTTCTCTTGTTATTTTTCAAGCTTTTCGAACAAGCTTCACAAAAATTTCTAGGACACATACGTTCCACTCGAAAATAAAGATTACCAGCGCTCTTTCTTTATTTATCTTCTACTTGACACCCAGTCACTAGCAATGAACGTTTGCACTAAATTTCCGCTTTCACGTTACAACGAAGCGAATGCTTGGAAAATGGCACGGTTTGATGACTATACGGACGAAGCTGGTGCATTTGAAAATTACTCGTTATCCGTAATACGCGCGGAAAAAATTCGCGAGACGTGTGCCAGGACATTTGCAAACGCTGCAAATCAATAACGAGGAAATTGGATTAATTATCGGATTATAAAATAAATTCGTACTTGCGTTTTATATTCATGTTTCTGTTCGTACGTAGTGTGCGAGTTTGTGTATGGTACACGAGGAATAAATTTTAATAGAGACGTCGCAGGCACATTTTTGTATAACAAACACGCGATTAAATTACGACCAAATTGATGAACTAATACGTAAATTTTCGTTTCGGTAAATTGCTAAATGTGTGGAAACGGAGTTTTGCATTTCCGTATACCGTATGAATTATACGATAAGTAATATTTATGATACTGTTCCATTTGCTTGACTTTAATCAAATTTGAAATTATTCCATTTCGTTCTCGAAGTAACGTTTGCACTACCTTTTGTTCAGTTTTTACTATGAAAGTGACTTTGTCATAAAGCAAATATTTAAAAACTTGGGGAATTTTATTAATATATTATTTTTAATATATAAATTTTTTGTATTATGCTTATTACGTACAATTTTAATGTTATTACCTTTAAATAAGTCGCAAGATTCGTTTTTTCTTTTTTAACTTTTGGCATTCAACTTCATCACGCTTTCATTTCACTTTTCTGTTACGCGTAAAAATTGCATTTCATTTCGCAAAATAGACTTCGATTTACGTTTGATATTCACCGAGCATTTTCCCAAAAACTTTTGAACAATTTCACGCAACAGTTTCTCGTGTTTAATTGTATTTCACTCGTCGCGCGAAAGAACAGTGAATTCTTTTTTTTACCGGAGCAAAGAATTATGCAATAATGCGATACAACAGCACAGTACCTTCTTTCCTTTTTCCTTTTTTTTTTTTTTTAATTTCCACGCAACATGTTCATGCATCATCATTTCATACTTCACCTTTGTTCCGCCGGCGCCTCTAATTTTATCATACTTTATTATGCTGCAGTCTGGATGCGTCATCTGCCAACGTTTAATTCATAAAGAGATTGCTAGAATTTCATGTTATAACTTCACGTTTCACACGCTGATTTTACTTAGTGTGTCTGTTAATTATCTGTCGCACGTCACTTATTGCCCTTTGTTTCTTCGTATTACTAACATTTAGACACACTTCTTTCGTGAAAATTCTGAAAAATTTCATTCGTCTGCTCAAATTCTGCTCCAAAGTAATAAATAATGTAGCTACATAATTTATGGTAATCAACGAGCAAATTAATAACAGTAGATATTAGCCAACACTCGAAAATTAATTAATCGACGCCAAATCAAATAGGAACTGCACATCCGTTGAGAATTGAACGTAGAAAAATTCTAAACTGTAGAAAAATTATATGCTGTGTCATCAGAATAAATAAAAATAAGAGTGCATTTCTCTTCCGTTTCCTTAATATTCGTGTCATTCTTATTATTCTAAAATATGTATTTACAGGAATAAAGAAAAAAACACACGACAATTAACACAGGTTAAACATGCAAAATTTCAGACGTTCTTAACAATTAACAGGAAAATTGTAGAGAAAATTATATAAACATTACAAATTACGTATCTTCCCTCTCTTTTTATTCATTATCTCGACCGTTTTGAAACGTGCATTCACAGAAACGGAAGGTCAGCGTGTTAAACAGAGAAAATTCTAAGCGTGCCCGTGTCAACCAACAGCAAGATCGTAGAAAAGTGGGTCGAAAATGAAACGAAAAGGATAAAAAAAATTGCAAGCAATAAGAATCAAAATTACAGACGATAAAATCTCGAATCGCGCCGCCGAGGGACAAAGTAAGATCCAGCGCGAAGCAAAACCCTCTCCCACGCCGTGCTAATAACTTCGCCGTTAACAACCTTCTTAACTGCCCTTGCGCGAGGAACGAAACTTGCAAATCAAGTTGTTTGGTTCCTTTCCGAAGACGTCGACGGGACAAAGCCCCCGTCACAATAGCTAATTCGCGATGGCGCCGCGCCGGGGGCTAATTGAAGCACGCTCGAATCTACGAGAATATTAGGGACAGAGAAACAGTCGTTCCGTCCCCTTTCCCGAGATCCGTTCTCCGCTCCCACCTGGGGCCTTAGAGGGCGCGCGTGTAAACGTCACGCAAATTGTCCCTTTATGCCCGCGATAGCGATGGCGAGGGGGGAGGGGGGAGAGGGGGGAGAGGGCGCGAAACACACCATAGAAACGAAGCGTTATCCGGCGATTGTCCCCGTTTTCCCGCTCGTTTCTGCCCTGGGAAAATTCGCGCGAGCCCCGGCGAACGTAAACAATGGGGCACCGTCGCCGTTGCTGAATAATCTCGTTATGGCGTAGCAGCAACGGGCATAAAGATCACGTCCACGGCGGCAGAGATGGAGCTCCTCCGACCGACGCCGTCTATTCTCTTGCCCGAGTATGCATCTCGGCTAATTATGTTCTTATAACTCTGATTGCGAGTGAAACTGCGACCAACAGTGTCGGTGTCTCTGAAACAATTTCGCGTGTTTTTACGAAACGGCGCGTTGATTCTTCGAGGTGACAAAATTGCAGCAGAGACCTGTTCATTTCGAAATTTCGTCCCTTTCGCATTCGAATATTTTGTACTCGCTGCATTAACGTTCGAGTGTCACAGAAATAATATTGTAATATAATAATGTTAAATTGAATAATACAATATTTAATATTAAATCAAATAACATTATTATGTAATATCCTTTGATTTAATTATATATTATTATATATAATTGTACATAATATTATTATATAATAGTATATAATAATATTAAGTCAAATAACATTATTATGTAACATCCTTTGATTTAATTATATATTATTATATAATTGTACATAATATTATTATATAATAGTATATAATAATATTAAGTCAAATAACATTATTATATAACATTCTTTGATTTAATTATATATTATTATATAATTGTATATAATATTATTATATAACAGTATATAATAATATTAAATCAAATAATATTGTATAATAATATTAAGTCAAATAACATTATTATATAACATTCTTTGATTTAATTATATATTATTATATAATTGTATATAATATTATTATATAGCAATATATAATAATATTAAATCAAATAATATTGTATAATAATATTAAGTCAAATAACATTATTATATAATATTCTTTGATTTAATTATATATTATTATATAATTGTATTAAATCAAATTATATTATATTAATAATATCATATTAGAATGCTTGTCGCTGTTACTGACAGACATTCTGTGAACGTAGGAAGCATTCGTGCACTTGTGAATTTCAAGCAAATCTTTGCATCAATCATTGTTTATCGACTAGTTTTCATAATGAGTATACACGTATTTGCAGTGTTTGGAAATAGAATAGATATCGCAAAGAACATGTCGGATGCTTGCGAGATAAACGAGAAAAACTCAGAAATCAACGGGAATGTACGAGTGAGAGAGTGTTTAATAATTAAAATGTATCTCTGATGGAAATCTGCAATCTAATTTCAGCTTGGAATTTTTGTAACTGAAAATTCTGTATAACAGTGTCCTGAAATTGCTGTCCTCAAATATTCAATTTGATCAAATATTTCAATAATTACCAGTGAAGTGCCAATTGAAATTATTTAAAAATTTAATCAAAACGTAAATATTTAGACGAATATTGTGCATATCTCGTGTTTCGACACGTCGTGAAATCTTAAATCTTCCGGAAAAGAAATGCGTAAATCCAATCAGCCGTACCACGCACGCATGGTATATATACCGAGGAATTATACTTCGTTATTGTCATCGTTACGCCAGCGTTTTCCCCGCTGGAGAGTTTTTTGAATACGTCGTTGAGAAACTACCGGACACAGAGTCCCCGACCTCGAAGAAGATCATCCGTTTATCAGACTGTGAAGGGGGGGGGGGGAAGATCTAAAGGAGTTGGAAGAAGTTTGTCCGAACGAACGGACGAGCAAGCAAGCAAGCAAGCGAGCGTGCGGTTCCGAACGTGTATTTGTATGTATGTATGTGTGTGTGTGTGTGTGAGTGTGGGGTTGCAAGTGTATTCATGCGAACAAAACGAACTCTCCCTCCTCCCGACGGTCTCCCCGGTGTAACTTGACGGAAAATGGCCTGAACACATTCGAAATGAAAATACGTTCGAACGTAATTGGAAAAGTAAGTTGTTGGCAAGCGGGACGACGGAACGACGTGGTGTTAGACCTGGCCTCGAAATGGAGCATCCAACTAAGTCTTCGCCAGTTATAATTGATATCGATTCGTGTTGTTGATAATTGCGCGAGTTTAATTAAAATTTTTGCCGAAACGAGATAACGAATATGACGTCCGAGTTGGTGAAACTACCCCCTGTCCATTCTTGTTTGTCATACGACAGATTTTACAGAGTTAAGATCGATAATATCTCCTAAACTGTAATAGTTTATGGAGATTGTCGATCTACGTCGATTGACGGATAGAAAAAACAATATGTTATTCCATTTAAAGAACTTCGTATCTCGATGGGAAGCAAAGTCTCGAAGTGATAAAACGATCATAGCGGAAATCGCACAAGTTTCGTTTGAAACAATTTTTTCGTAGAGCAAGTAACTTACGGTTCGTGTCGAGTCACAATGTTACGATATTATACTGACCCTGATGTAGTTATTAATAGTTTTAACATAGTTTACATGTGTAATAGCAATTTGACATTGTGCAACAGTAGTTATCTATATTTTAATTTTTTATTAATTTAATTATTCGTTCAGTCACGATTATTACGAATTTAATTGTCGATGAACTCTTGCATAAAATCATTCGATTTTAGAGTGTTCCATTCCAGGGTAGGCAGATGTATCTTTTTAATTTGGAGGATTCAGAAAGTACATTTGTCTATGAATAATAATATAAACCTATGTAAATTGTACGGAGTGAAATGTAGGAGCAGCGCAAAATGTCCGATTCGTTCGCTGCACCTCAATCGCCGGTTCGAATGAACACGAAACTCCTTTCTCTCGCTTATCTTCTCTCATTCATTTCCTCACACACGCTTGAATTACGTCCGTGCCGCGCACACACAACAATTATATCCCTCGTATCTTTCCGTTCTCGCATACGAATTGTCACGACGTTTCTTTCCTTCGTTTGTATGCAATATCGACAGTTACTCGATAGTCATATTAATCATTCATGTAATAAAAAGAAGTGGTTGTTATCAAGTGGTTCGAACGAGAAACCATTTCCAAAGATGACTCACGAGCTCTCTGAGAATTATTCCGAAATATCGTTAATTCTTAATCGCGAGGCTGTCGCAAATAGAAAATTTAATTGCGTGTTAAATTAGAAACACTTCTTTATTATTGTATCATTTGTTGATCATTTATTAATTTTTTATTACGACATTGTCACGCCGAAATCACAGAACGTGTTATTTATGTCCCCTTCGTCAAAATGCCACTATAAAACTTCTCGAATTCATTATTGAAAATGACAAACAGCGAGTGTACGTTCGTCTCTTTTTTTTTTTTTTTTTTGTTTGCTTCGGGTGAGTGAAAGGGTTTCCTTTTCTCTTTTTCTCTTATTTCGTTGCGTTTTTTCGCCTCCGATCTAACCCAATAATATTAATTAACAATTTTATCGTTTGGTCGACGAATCGGATAGCGATTTACAGGGAACCGTCGTTGCCGCGCGAGGGGAAACTTCGTTATATACCGGCCAGGGAAAATCGTTCCCTACTTATCCCAAACAATTTGCAGGAGAGACCGCTTGAAAACGAACTCGAAACTACTCGAGGAAATCGATTCTTCCTCCCCCCCCCTCCCCGCCCCGTGAATCTTATTATACCTCACTTTTAATTCCACTTCAATGGGAAACTTGTTGAACGTTCGCGTGACAGTGCACACAGCATTTCCACTCAGCGTGGTCCGCGAAATGGCATCTTTGTCTCGAGAACCTTTCGATCGCGGTCGCTTCATAAAACTTACCGAGAGAAAGGAATTACCACTTATCCCATTATCTCGTAACAAACGGTCGGGATCGGTTGGCATCTGAAAGCAACGCGACGTTTCATTCTGTGTATACATTTTGAATGGCAAAGGATAGAATTTAATTGCGTCGATTCGAACAGTCAGTTTTATATATATATAATTTCATATATAAATATATATATGTGTGTGTGTGTGTGTGTGTGTGTGTGTGTGTGTGTGTGTGTAAATTATTAATATATCATTATATTTTACAAATGTAATATATTTATTTATATTTTTGTGTTATTGTTTTATTTTTATATTTTACATTTATATTTTTTTATTTATTTACACTTATTTTGTATTTATATTTCGCTATTATTTTATTTTCATATTTTACATTATGTCTTTTTATTTATTTTATTATATTTCACAAATACATATAATTTGTAAGAGCTGTTCGTTTTATTAAAGAATATAAAATATGACTTCTTCTCTGATTTCTCTGGTCAATCAATAAGTAAATATCGAATTAGCCAAAAAGTAATTGCTTCTTTAATAAACAAACGTGCGTATCTTCATTTTAAATCGCAAATTCGTCGTATGACCTAACAGTTACTGGTCAAGCTTGTTTTAGAAAAGAGAAATGTACGATTTCGTTAACAATTGTTTGTTTCAAACGGCGTCGACTTCAAAATGAATACGTTTTCGTTATATTTTGTTGTGTTGCTCCCGAGAAGCAGAAAAGAAAGGGTGGACGAAAAATTATCCTTAAAGCTACGGGGCAGTGTTAGAATTGATTTGTCAAATTTCAGTACTGATGTGGATTTCTATGCAATTTTGTCTCTTTAAATTTCCCATAAATGCATAAAAATCCACAATTTAATAACAGATTAGGACACTGGTGAAACGGAAGTTGGAAAATCTCGTTCGACAATTTTCAGACAACGAAAGTGTAATTGAATCTTGCTGCATGGAAAAAAATCTTCAAAATTTGTTCGTGAAAAGCACGCCTGAAATATCTTCATCAAAGTGATTAAAAAAATGATTAAAATATGTTCCTAGTGTCGTCGGGAATGGAGAACAATCACAGTTACAAAAACCAGACAACGTTTCAAAGAAACGATTGCTCTTTTTTTTTTGTTTTTCTTTTTGTCGGACAAATATGACAAATCGTTTTGTTTCGTCGAGCATCATTCGCCACGGCAGTGTAGTGAAATTGCCGCCTACGTGGACCTTCATTAGATCAAAATACAATAAAACTCAATTACACTTTCGTTGGCTGCAAATTATCGAACGAGATTTCGGAACTCTCATTTCATCCGGGTCCTAATCTATTTACGACGCGTGTCATGCGACAAGAGAAACGAAATCATGCGCGCGCGCGGACTAACAAAGCGCGAAATAGTGGAGTATCGACAATCGTTGATGATCACTAAACAGTAAACGGCCTCGCCATTATGAATACACTGCTCTGTTTGACATTTCCGTCCAATCCGTGCAATTAACAGGCTTTCGTTCGCGGTGGAAAGAATTCGTGGGGAAAAAAAAAAAAAGGAAGACTGATCAACGTGCGCGCAAACTTTGGAAATAAATGAACGAATGGTTTTAAAGATACATGAACATTGTGGTTGCATATTTTATTCGATGCCATCGTGATTTTTTGGCTAGTGAAAAATGTGAACAATGCAAAAAGAATAATTATGCAACATTACAAGTATACGTAATAATACAAACGTCGAATCTCAATGCAAGAAATTCTCTTTGACTTCTTTCTTCATGCTCGTGTTTTCATTGAAATAAAGATAGTATAACCACAGAGAGAGATTTCCTATAAATTGACTAGTTACGTATTATACTCGTTGCTGAAAAATTTTCTTACACTGTAACAAAAAATTATATCAGTTACAAAAGATTCAGTGATTTTACAGAGTGTGTAAAGTATATCGCGATGTAAGATATTTTAAGTATCTTTTTTGAAAAAAAAAGATCGTATAAGAACCCAGTTGGCTTCATTTTGAAGTCTGAAGCCTCCGCGTTAATCTTTTTCAAAGATACTTTTACACTATGTAGAAGAGAAGAGATACTTCAAGAGTTCGAACGCCTCTCAAGTTAAAAAATTTTTTTCGTGGCCTTGAAGATTAGGAATGTCTCCTCTTGAAACTTGCCATACGACGTTTCTTCGCCATTTTATCGACCTCTGAACGTTAATGTTAAATCATAAAATGTTAAAATCTGTTTGAATTTTTGTCGTTTAACTCTCAACAGTTCAAAGTTCAATAAAATAACAAAGAAAACGCTTTTTAATTATTGTATGCGAATACAAAATTTATCCGCCTCTGTGTCTGACGTAAAAGTATGTGAGAGAAACGTTTTGTTAAATTTTTATTTTAAATAATTTTAAATAGAAACAGTTTTATTTTTGCCACGAATGTCGTAGAGAAAGATTCGAATGAAAAACGACGGAATAAAAATCCGCGAATCAAAATTTTCACTCGGCTTGTCGACCACGATTCAACCTGTTTTCGTTTTCAGCTCGCTCGCACCAGGACCACGCGCGAAATTTATCGCACGCTTTATTCGCACATTGTTCGTATCAATAAACTCACCTACGTGATCGACATCTTCGATGCTTCAGTATCATTGAAAAGTTCGCTTTATCGAATTGATTGCCGAATGCCCCGCAACATTTGAATTAACGATCGGAGTTCAACGTGTATTTATTACGCATGGAATTTACGCAAAATTTACGGGGAAAATTTTACATTTCGCGCAGCTTACTTCCAATTAACAACACAGTTTAATAGTGAACGAAGTGAAGTTTTATATGAAATTTGTTTTCTCTTTCGACGTATCAAAACAACGTGTCAAAATATTCCGTGTCAATGATAATAATTAGCAATAAGTAGATTTATATTTATAATAGACACTTATAGTTTATATATTATTTATTATAATTTATAGTTTAGAAAGAATTTAGAATTTAGATAGATTTATATTTGTAATAGAAAAGTGAGAGAGGCAAAGAAACAGGGAAGATCGCGAAATAATTTTATTGAGGAAGTTGAGATTTAATATTTTAGTGTACGTCACTGAAATTGAAAAAATTGAGACTGAGGAAATTGAGATTGAATAATTTAGTGCATATTACTGAAAAAAATGAGTACATCAAATACTTGACGCTCTAGAAACATTATAATAAATTGTGAGAAATGCACTGTAAAACGAAAAATCATAAAAAAGAAAACATCTCAAAGTATCTTTCTCTTATTCTTCAATTATGTTTCTGTCTAAACAGAAATCAGTATTAATGCTTCGAAATGAATTATTCGATTCAAAGACCGATTGTAGATTAAAGTAGAGACTTCAACAAGTATCTCAAGTCTTCTTAGACAGAAAAAAAAATTAGTCGTGGTCACAAATCACCTAAATTGCCCACGGGGGATTAATTTTGACAAAAATACCGGTATCTATTAAAGAAAAGGGAAATCTGAAATATTGGTCATATTGGTTGTTCCAACGTTAAGTTTCCTGCACCGATTTTTCAAAAATAATGCTCCATTGTTTCAAAAAAAAACCGCGGAACAATCCAATGCAACACAGAATCACTACAAATGAACGAGTTAAATTTTCAACAATGTTTAAAATTCAAGATAGAGAGTTTTTAGATAGTTCTGGAAAATCGAACTACGGTAAAGTAAGTTCTCGAAGACCTTGATAATTAACGGTTACGAAACTTTCCATCTTCAAAGAAACTGAGCTTCGAGCTTGGCAAGAGACCGGCGAGAAGTCTTATGTTCCGAAGGAGTATGGTTTATCAATTTATTAGTAAAGTGCACGGACGTACATGATGGGAACGACATAGCCGTTGGGAATATTGAAGACGAGGGTGAAGTTGATATGTTTCCAAGGGTTAGAATCACACGCGGATGAATCTGATGCGTTGGAGTCGTCCGAGAATGAAACTTTCAAAACTCGGGTATCACTGGTATACTAACAATAAGTAAATATCGGACGTTAACGTTACAACTACCGAGGACTAAAGTATAAACATCGAGTTGAAGAAATTAGACTGCAAGGAGTAGGAAACTTTTATTCATATATATCGTATATCGTAAATTCGCAAAATTATTCTAAAAAAATTATAAAATAGTAATTTTCACTCTGGTGTTTATTTTATTTTGCATGTGAATACACAAAAGGCGTTTGTTTCTTTGCAATGAAATCATATATTTTTTATTACACTATAAAAAAGAATATTAAATAACTTATACCGAGAAACTATCAGTTCAAGAAATGTTTGAATTTTATATTTGGTGAATTAAAATTATGTAACTGAATGATAATTCAACGCAGCTGAGAAACGATGAATTTATAATATTTGCCAGTATTTACTAACAGCTTTCGATTTAATCACGCTAATCTGGCAAAACGCGTTGTACAAAATTGAAACGTAGAGGGGTAGACGTAACGACACGGAAATGATACAGAGGAAAATAAATATCACTTGTCATTCTTTTTATTATCATTTCTCACTCGTGACCTTAGTATTCACTTTTGTTGATGCACCAGCGAATTTTCGCCATTGCCAGACGAAATTGTTGATAAACGTTTAAGCCGCTACAAGATTGTGAAACGCGCGAACGATATTGATGTAAAAATCGTGTAGCTGTTAGGCGCTTAGAAGAGCCAGTATCGAGAGCCGCGGGAGGCTCTGAATTTTCGTGGAAGAACAGGGTGTAAAATCTAGCAGCGAGAGGTTACCTCGAAGCTGAGAGTTCAGAGTTGCCATAGAAAATATTCCACCTCGGAATTTTTCTTCGAGAAATCGAACAGTAAATCAAACAGTACAAAATTATATATCGAGGAGCGAACGTCACGAAAAAATTACTACGCTGATCGTAAATGCAATTCAGTTTAACGTCTTGCATTTTCCACGCGAGAGAAATTAGTAATTTCTCGCATCGTGCCCCGTAAACGCATGCGCGTGTGCGCGTTACGTTCAAACGGCATTAAATTATTTAACAATCGAGCGAAACCGAATAAGCAACCGGCATTATTTTCCCGAGGAATAAATTCCCGCATTAAAAATTTAATAACGCAACGACTGTTCGTTTCTCCAGGTGTTCTCCGGGACCCGGGTCGCTCGAACGACCCCGTCTCCTCTGAAATAATTAAATTCACTGGTATTTACCATTGCATTTATGCGGGCGGCCTCGTTCGAAACGAAATTTCACTAGGAGTTTTCCATTGCCGAGGGCAAACCAGAATACGAGAAAACGTTCGGCAACAGTGACGAGGGAAACAAAACTAGATGTCTCGTGGCTTTTACCTCCGCGGAAAGAATCTTTCCTTGAGGAAGGAAATATGTGTGTGTGTGTGTGTGTGTGTGAATGAATTTTGCACGAAAAATTAACACCTATCACGTTCTTTACACGGTGAAATTTCACACGGTGTTTGCAATAAAAACTCACAGACTTCTCTTCTTTATCTGCACTATATTACGTTCATTTAATTGTTAGTCTAGTGACGTCTCACAAATGCGAGATAAATCTTGTGTCTTGATTGACACCTCATTTTTCCAGGTTAATTCGCTCAAGTTGATAAAAGACGAAGAGATAAGTTATCAAGTTTGAAAATAATTTATTCATAGTAAATAGACGAGATTTCTATTCAGTTCGATATAATATACTCTCGGGTATAAATGTTCAATTTCATATCACGTACGCATTTTACAAATGTTTTGCAAGAAAAATGTGTCGTGACAAATTAACATGATGGGATGAATGAAAGTCGAAATACTGCACGAATCACAAATTTTCTAAGAATTCGTCGATTTCGTTATTTTTACTTCGTCGAATTGAACTGAATTTCACTGAACGAACGATCCTATAAGAATGCCAAAACAAAAAGAATCAGAATCATCGATTAAAAGAACGATTTCGAAGAATGGGAACGAAGACTCTAATTAAACAAACCTCGAAAGAAGATCGGTTGTTCGTTTGTCGGCCTATTTCGCGCGACAGATCGAGAAACGAGGCGCTGGTCGGATCGCCAGCCGTTCAAATTCGTAGGGGCCGACAATTTCTCGAATCCTCGCCTCCGACTGGTCGGCGATCATTGGCAGGCCGCCAGATTCCGCCGCTGGATTAACATTTTCGCCGAAGAACGGGCGAAAAGAAGAAAAAAGAAAAAAAAGGACAAAGATATTTTCCCAGGTTCCGAGTAAGGTTCAGCCCTCGAATAAGGAGGTATTACCCACCGTTGGTTGGCCGCGTGCACCTCCCACGCTCTCTCATTCTCCTCTATAATCCTCGACCTTGTTTTCGTCTATTTTCATCGCCGACGTGTTCGTTGGTTCGTCTTGCCTAGCCACCGGGGTTGGACGGGACCAACGCTGTAATCGCTTCCTCTCGGAACGAAGGCGAACGGAATAATGAATTCGGCCGCGTGCTATTAGGTTACGTTACACGTTGACACTTACAAACGCCACGATGAATATGATATCTAATTCAGGGCGGGCGTGGAGAGCGGCCAGGCTACTCCCGAGTCCGTCGTTTTAACGTCGCAGGCCGTCGAGAACCGTGGCCATGGCCGGCTATTAAATTGAGACGCCAACCGCCGCGCCGCTCTCACCCCTAGACACCCCTCTAGGTGCTCTCTAAATAATGCATACCGGCGTACTGCATAATAGACGATCGTAGATGCCCGTTACCGCGTCGCGGTTTGCAAACGAACGCCGGTGAAATTCTTTTTTCTTTTTTTGGCTCGAGCGTCGTGTTCGTGTTCGTATTCGGGAATTTTGGATATTTTTAGTTGGCTTGCTCTCCATACGTATGTGTGAAACGTAAATGCAAAAATCCAAGCTGCAGAGCGCAAGTGAAATTATGACGTACGTATGTATGTAAAGGTATGATATACAGGGTGTCTCGTAAGGTGATTTTCTCTCGAATTATTCGCCAAGAATGTTACGAAATGAATTGAATTCGAAGAGGAATGTTTCAAACGAAACTTACGTTACGTTGCTCCGATATTAATCGTGCTTCCTTATACTATTGCGTATATTTTTGAGTCCAGTGTCTTGCACCCGATATCAATTTTGAGTTCAGTCAAAAGTATATAGTTCCGTTTGACCACTTGCGCTGACAACTGATTGCGGACCATAACGAGTGACCAAAACCGTATACAATAATTCGCCGCTTTCTTCTTGAACTCGCCAGTATGATGCCACTGGATAGAAATTATTGAGAAGTAATTTAGTAAATTTATTGTCTGTTTTGTCTGGATTATATACTTAAATATACTTAAAACTGAGAAAATATTGCAATTTTGGGACAAATAATTCTTGACGTGCGTAGCATTCCAGCGCTTTAAAAAAGAAAAGAAAAAAAACAAAGATCACTTTTCAAACCACGGAAGCATGACCATCTGAACAAAATCTGTGGTTACCATAAAATGTCTCCCTCAAAACGTAAGTTTTGTTTGAAACATTCTTCTCTACAGCAAATAGTTTGAGAGAAATTTGCGTGGTTAGCTTCATGTGGGACACCCTATACCTCTTGAACTTGTCTTAAATACGGTCGTTTTTAGGACGTATAAGATCGGGAGAAACTTTGTTAAACTTAAACTTGAACTTTGTTAATTTGGTACGAAGAGGGGCCGTAATGTGACAGTGATAGTTTTCTTATAAATGGAGGGGCTTGATGTCGTTCCAAGGTCACTTTGTTAAACGGAACATTTAAATTACATTTTTTGTTCCATCAGTCGACATAACTCGATACTCTTTCATGTACGTTCACTATAAAGACGAAAATTACTAATTTAGGAAATATTTTAACTTTAATCTTCTTCATAAAATTTATGCGTGAGAGGCAAGAACTGACTCTACGTAATTAAAATTAGAATTTCTCCTAAACTAGTAGTTTCTCGACACACGTAGATTAAATTTTTTTTTATAGAGAATGCGGTAATTTAAAATCTCCGAAATTCCTCGACCTACAAAAAATTTTGCAGTGAATAACTTTCAACAAAATTTTTTTCACGTCTCCAAAGCTAACGAAGATCAAATCATTTGTTATTCTGATAAAGGCTGTGTCGAAATTCTGTTCGGTAAGTTCCATAAACCACTAATTGTTAGGCAAGTCCTATAAACCACTCTTAGTGATTTATGAAACTTACCAAATAGAATTTCAAACAGACTGACACGTCGATGAAAAACAAAACTTTTCGCTTCTGCGATCGTCGTGTAACGTACAACGATATACGAAACAGCAGTATTACGACAATATTTCTGAAAATTCGCACAAACGCCACTGTCCATAAAGAATAGTTAGTTACAATCTCCCTGCTTTTATATTTCAATGGAACAACGATCAGATTACACGCCCTTTCATTCACGTTACTTCTGCATCACATCCTTCGCAAATAATTACGTAACGCTGCCGGCTAGATGAACGATCTCTCCGCGGACGCAAAATCCAAGTGATCCGGTCACTGCGAGACTCGTTCGAGGGCGGGCGTATTTTGTCACCTGTGGCAAATTAATTCCCTTCATACCGGAGCACCAAGAATCTCATTAGCCGAGGGAACACATGAATTCACAACTAATGCAGAAGATCCAAAGCAAGCCGTGAAAGCAGTAATTCAAACTTATCCGACGATCAGATAACGCTCCACAGAAACACGTACCTTTCAACCCACACCATATAAGAACCGGCGCCACCTCAAATGGGATAGATACAAATTTACCTAGTATCCAATCTGTGACAGGGATCTAAACACGCTTTTGTGCCAAACGATGTTTGCAGATGCGTCGCCGACAGACACACACCTGAATGGCATTCGCGGCAGCGTGCAAAGACGCCTTATTCGTTCGTTATCTCGACACACGGCCGCGCACACGTTCGCATTCTTACCTGATTATTTATCAGCGCGATACGTCAGATCCGCGGATAATTGCGTTCGAGCGTGAAATATCGAACGGAATTGTATCTCTGTCGGACGTAGACGGGGTTTTGTCAGAGGAGAATGGGAAGAAGAGTGATTTCAATCCCTGGTGGAAACAGGCCGAACGGCAGCGCGAATGTTTTATTGTTTTTCAATTGTAGAGAAACAGAAATGGACAGGTGATTCGTAACTGATATGAGGGATTTATTCGAGCAAACGATACAGCCCGTGACGGTTGTTGCGCCCCTGTTTTGTTGAAAGTGGTTAGCACGCCGATACAGATAGCTGGCGAGTAGTTTTTTGCGTAGTTTAAATGTTTGAGGCTGTTTTTTCACATCTCAAACACTCGCGAATTTACGCGACTTGGCGTATTTTTATAAACGTGGTTACCACTAGAACTATTTGACGATTAAAGTTGAAAAAAAAAAAGAATGCAATACAATGGAACGTATCGGAGCCTCCTATTTTACGAAAAATTATTTGAATCTTTGAAAATGCCCTGTTTGTATAATATAATAATGTATAATATATAAATATATAATATAAAATAATATAAAATTTTATAGAATAATGTAAAGTATCTGATTTGTAAAATATCTAACGAAAATTATAAATTGGTCATTTTGGTTCCAAGAAACGGAACTTACGTAGACATTTATTTCGTTTATCGAATCATTTCGTCGAATTGCGTCATCAAGATCGACGAAATTCCATTTTTTCGTACGCAAAGGAGAGGCGAAGACACGAAACAGAATCGTATAATGTTATACGAATTTATCACCGACGTAACTACCCCTCTTGAATTAACTGAGCGAGCAGCATCCCCTACCGACTAACAAATATTTTTCCAAGCTCCTCGATTAAACGTCGCATCTCCAGGCGAAATACGATTTGATCGCGAATGCAGCGTTGTTTTCTCCAAGTAAACAACGTAAATTTACGTCGTTTACTCATTGATAGTCTTTCATCGAACATTTTCTTTCTATGAACATCACAAGTAGAATTTCGAAATTTAGTGACTCTTCTTGATCAGCCGTTGAATTGAATCGGAAAGTGGTGGAAAATCATGATATTTGTAGGCAACTAAATTATTATTGGAACGTGAAAGTGGAATTTAACCAATGTAAGATAGTTGAACTTTTACACAATTTTGCAATTTGATTAGTTTATATAATTTTTTATGTATATATTATTGTCAATGAGAGGGGGCAACAATGATTTAACTCAGAATTTTACAATTTAATCGCTTTATATAATTTTTGATATATATATATATATATATATATATATATATATATATACACATAGATAGATAGATAGATATAGACAAAGCAGAAGTGACTAAATGATTCTATCAAGAATTTTACAATTTTGTAATTTAATCACTTTGTATAATTTTTGATGTATTATCAAAAGAAAAGAGAGATAAAGCAGAAATGACTAGGTGACTTTATTCAGAATTTTACAATTTTCATTTTGTATAATTTCACTGTTTAATCATTTTATATCATTCTCGACGTATTGTCACCAGAAAAAGAGAAAAGACACAGAGCAGAAATGACTAAGTGACTCTACTCTAAAATTTTACAATTTTACAACTTAATCACTTTATACAATTTTCGATGTACATATTATTGTCAAAGAAAGAAACCGAGCAGAAGTAATCCACTTTGCGACCGAGATGGGCTCGAAGATTATTTGCAAACGTTCAATTCGCTGTTGACAAAACTTTGACAGATCATTATCCAGCGAAATCATTATTCAATCTCCAAAATTGTCGGCATTCTATCCACCTTTTCACTTCAGTATTCAGCCTCGTCGTTCTCTCGTGTTCTTTCCTGCGAGGAAACAGGAACCAGCTGCTGTAAGTTAGCGTTTTCCACTTCCATCGTAGGGAGCCAAAGCAAAGCCGTAGTTAGATTATTAAAGCCGGGTTTGGAAACTGAGTTCAGGTTAGAAGCAACAATAGGTTCGGACGACGACGACGACGACGACGACGACGACGAAAAGCAATCCGCGGTCCCCGCCGCACCAGTGAACCGAATGTGCAACGTGTACACTCAAGCGTCGAAGTATCGCCAGCAGCAACGAGGTGGTTGGACTTTGTTGCGCCTCGCCACACCGGCTCGTATAACGATCCCATCGGTGGCGGCGCGCCACTTCTATTCGGCTGACGCCGGCACACGCTAGACCACGCGCGCACTTCTCGATTATCGAGCCAAGGGCCAAGTGTACACGCATTCAATTGCACCGCGATAATCGGCAATCGAGGCGTATCGCGATACACAAGTACGATCGCGTTGCAAAATGCCGCAATCGGCGCCACTCGATGCTCCGAATCGCTCCAAAAATCGCGCGTTTTATTGGATTTTTTTGTTTCTTTGGCTCTTCTTTTCTTGTTTCTTCTTTATTTCTTTTTTTCTAAGTGAAGTTTGCATCATTGTTGTATTTGTAACATGCAGCATGTATAATTGTTGCAATAGTTTAATTGAGTGATATATAAATGGTGAAACGAATATATTGCTGTTTAAAGAGTTCCTTGGGATTGGATGTATCCTTTTCAGGCTACTTCAAAAAATATACATTTCATTGGTTTTTCTGTTTCTCTTTTTATTTTTCTCAAAGCAAAGTTTTAATTATCATCGTACATTTGTAATATATGTAATAATGTATACAATATGCATATATTAAATAATAAATAATACATAAATATATATATAAAGTATAAATATAATAAATGTATATAATAAATATAGTAAGTATATATAATAAATATATACATATATAATAATTCTTTTTAAATGTAAGCATATACGCGTCATTTTGTAGTAATTTCCACTCATCTGTCTTTTCATTTGCCTTTGTAATAAATTTTTTAAATTGTAAAAAGACTTCATGGACACCCTGTATATTCATCAAGAATACGAAGAACAACAGAAGGTTTGATTTCAACGTCGCATTGGTCACGAAGTTTCAGTAGTTTCAACTCCACGCATAGTTAATACCTTTCCTTTTACTCTTTCCCCGAATTGAGCACCCGGTGGTGGCGTCCGGCCCGAATTCCCCAGATACTTTTCGTATAACGTCGCTCGTTATACTCTCGAAAACTTTATACGGTCGGTGTTCTCGCCGAAACTTCACTCTCTCGCCGCGCGCTGTGAACACTGTTAAGCACATTCTATCTCCGTGCGTGTACAAACTCGGCCCCTGTTTGCACTCGGTGCTCAACAAATTTCAGCGCAACGGGCATTCCTAAACATTCGTATTAACAGACTAACAATTGGAAAAATTTGTCACACGGCCGTAACAAAGGCCGTGTCGCCGGACCCAGTTATTTACATTTTTCTGCTTCTGGAGACTTGGAGTTTTTATCCAATGGTCACCCTTTCGCAGAAAGGAACAAGCGAAGAATTTCATTTCGTTATGATAATGCGTTTCTCGCAAAGGAAAGGGAGAGAGAGAGAGAGAATTGTATGTCTCTGTTTCAACGTCCGTGCGCATATCTCTGACGATGTAAATTAGTCTTAAATACAGATAAATTTAATTATTTACGTTATTCGTATATCCTGGACATCCTACTATACGAACACTAATAACGAATGTTTTTTTCCTGTAATACATTTTTCATATTCACAAAGAAAATTAATTACAGATGGAGAATTCTACTGAAAAAAGAAAAATGATTTAATCTATCTACACTCTACGAATCTGTATCAATAACAATGAAAAATTCATCAACAATTTGTGAACTGATATGACTGATAATTTTTCATTGTTATTGGTACAATTATGCTCTTCACTGCATATATATATGTATGTATATGCAATGTCCGCGTGTGGACAATTTCAAAAATATTCCGCTTGTATTGATTATATGAATTATAGAATAAGGATTTATTTACGAAAAAATGCATGAAAACAAATATAGATTTATATCGTTAAAGAACAGAGAGATATTTCTAATAAAAAGAATTGGTGCTGTGAATAATATCTCGAAAATCAAAGCATGTGACGTGCGACGTTTTTCCGTACAATCAATAAACTAAAACAATAAAATTACACAACAATAAAACAATCAAAAAATAGATGCATACATTGCTTAAACAATGCACAGAGTGGATGATGGACGGGCGCACGGAATTTAAAAAATGTAATAATCTGTTTTCAAATTATTTTTTAATATCGTATAATATCTACGATTTTGCCTACTTTATTACATACAATCTTATAAACCTTTCAAATCAAAAAGAAATTTTTTTAAAATTTCATGTCATCATAGAAAATCTTGCCCTATTTTTTGAAAAACACTTTTATCATTTTGTATTAGTTGCAATAAATTCTCTCATTATTATATCTATTTATTATTCTATATTAATTACAATAAATGTAATTCTTTGATAAATAACTCTCAAGTAAATTTTTTTCACTACAATTTTATAATAATTCAAGAAATGATAGGTCTAGAATCTTTCGACTTCGTAGGACTTTTAAAGACTCTCTGCAAGTGAGCAAACAACTCTTAATAAATACATCAATCAACATATCTCCGCTCTCTCTGATATGTTCAGCGTGTGATTTAATAATCAATTTTTTTTCTCTTTTTCAACATCGTTCTCAGTGTGAGAAAACCCAACAACAAATACAACAGAACCGCTTACCCTAAGCTCAAAGCAAAATTCTATCGCTTTTGATATCCAATTTTTTTTTTTCGATTAAATTCAGTAAATTCCAACCGTGAAAGCAAACACGATCCTCAACAAGTTTGACAAACGTCACGGCTTGCTGGCAAGCTTCATGAATTTTTGCTTGTTCGTATTTCCAACATTTCTGGATGGGGAATCCAACAGTGGGGTAGAATGCCAGGCATTCGGTGGGAAAGCTATTCTGAATGGCTGCAAATCAAATTCACGTTCGCGCTGAAATCTGTGCCGGTTGATTTTCATTGCTTCATTGCATTCGTTGATAAAATCCGATCGTTGAATCAGATCGAACCGGGGCGCTACTTTCGATGCTACTTTGACGAAAGTTCGCGCGGAGCAATCAAACTCTCGCCGGGGAATCTTCATGAATTTCCATCGACGCGTACCTTCCGCATTTTTGCGCAGGGAAAACTCGCGCCATTACCGAATGACCGGTGCAATTCTCTACAATTTCGAATCAAATTCACGTCATACTGACAAATTGGTAATCGGTTGTGAATTAGCTGCGAAAGTAGGATCAAATTGCACGACCGAGTTATGACGATTATTAATAATATTCTGTAGAGATTACAACGATTAGTAGATTACAACGATTCAGTAATAATATTCTGTAAAGTTTAGTAAGTTCAATTTTACTCTGTACAATGTTAGCAAAATTAAATTATCTAAACCTAAATTTCTATAGCCTCCAATAACTGAATGACACTGCATTAAAAATTGATAAACTTATTGTGACAGTATAAAATAACTATAAATTTCACAAAAAATAGATTCTGTAACAGCGACGTTTTTAATCTTCATACATTCTAATTTATGATGTTGACTCCTGATTGATTTTTCGTGCATGTCGTTGACTTCTGACTGACTCTAGCGAATCATAAAAAAAATTACAACTACATCATTTTAAGAATATGTCTAGCATTTGCATGCCTTCGAAAGATCCATCAATCTACTGTATTACATACAAGAATAGTCTTCGTTCGTTACGAATTAATCTACCAGAGTGTCTTTTGACAATTCTCGCCCAAACTTTCTAATGTTTAATTATTTCTCGTTATTCTTCGTTCTCTTTCCTCGCAAAAAACCTTTACGCGCGAATCATAATTTCTTATTATTAGCCTAACAGGAGATAGATGACATAGATCGTGTAACATTCCCGAGACAAAGAAACGCACCGGTGAAAATCAGGATGCGTGCACGCGCGTGCACGTAACGTAAACGCGATGTAACGCGATGTAAACGTCAGGGGCAGGCGAATAATAGCCGAGCCGCAGAGGCGGAACTATTTTCACGCGAAATCGACTTGATTGACGAAACACGGGCAGGAAGAGCAGACCGCTGGAAAATTCTATCCATAATAATTATTCAGAAAGACAATATTGGAGTAGTGCCGTTTTAAAAACGATCTATGCCTGGACCGGGCTGATTGCAATCTCCACGGACCATTTTTGCGTGTCGGTCGCAACGACTATTGTCGCATTTCTATGGAATTCCCCCAGGCTATGTGTAATTTTTAACGTCAACTCGACATCTACCGGGAGTCTATTCTCGATTACGGATCGTGCGTGTACTACCCCGCTCCGAAATCTTAGGGCGAGATATATTAGTATAATGGAAATATAAATTAGAAAATTATTGTAATGTTACAATACATATATTGTAAAATAATACAATAAATAATATAATAAATAAACTATATATACAATACAATAAATATTATACACTATAATATAAACTATACAATACAATAAATATTATACACTATATAATATAAATTATATACAATACAATAAGTGTTATACACTATTATAATATAAATAAACTATATAAATACAATAAATACTATTGTAATTTAACACAATACAGAAATACAATAAATATTTATTATAATTTATATATTAAATTATAATAAATAAATTATATATACAGCACAATATTAACAATATAATATATAAGATAAATATATAAATATATAAATATATAAGATAAAATTTATTAAATTAGTTCAATCATATAAATAACGGTAGAGTAATTAAACAGACAAAAACACTTTTTTTACTCATAATGATAGCACTTCGCAACTTTCCTCGTGTATAGTATTCTTTTCTTCATATTTTTTCTTCCTATTCTTTTCTTCACTCTTATTACAATGCTCTGAACTACACCGAGTTGGACCGGACTGTAGCAGTCGATTTTCCGGGTATTTATGTTTATATGTCGTCAGCTTACCTTTGAGTTTTGGTTACTCGCAAGTAGACACCTGGCGGCACTCTGCCTAATTACTTCGACCTTACTTTCCTGTCAGGTCCTCGATTACTCGCACACTTCAACGATATTTTAACATGTTCTATTATTATATTACTATACATACGTACAATAAAATTAAATTAGAATAAAAAATATATTTATTTGTTCTTAATTTTAAATTGAAATTAATCAAAATAAATACAATAGGTATAAAATGTACTTTACACAATGAACGAAAACTCTGTTAACATATATAACTCTATTAATATATTGTACTATTATACTACAACACACACGTATAATAAAATTAATTTACAATACAAAATACGTTTATTTACATTTCATTTTAAATTGAAATTAAACAGAATACATAATTAAATATGATTAAACGCAACAGATATGAAACATAATTTATTTGCCTAGCAAAGATTCCGTTAATAAATTGTATTGCAAAATATATGTATAATAATAATCCGCGACGAGTGAAAATAAAAATAAAAGGATCCCAAGATTTTTGACAGAAGTGCGCATACATACGTACGTCGCGGTTTTTGACAGAAATTCGAGGACCGTGCGCGCGTACACACCACTGTCGTCATATACTTATGAACAGGTCACTAGACCCGTCGCTGTAGTTACTCGTCGATTTTAATTAAAATCATTTTGGTGTATTTAATGCATGCGCGGGTTCGCGCACGTTAATTGAATTAATTATCCTTCCGAACTTCAATCGACGCTGATGGCGGTAGGGACCAGTCGCGTTAAAAAAAAAAAAAAAAAAGAGCAGGATGTCTCCACGTTCAATCTACACTCCCGGTCTCGTTCTCTGTCTCCCTCTTTCTCTCTCTCTCTCTCGTCGATGCCGCTCTTCGTTTTTTCCAATTTTTTCCACCCACCGAAATTTTCGTCCCTTTCCATCGAATTTTCCCCAGGCCTTTCCGTCTCACTTTGAGGCCCGGTTCTCCGGTTCTCTCTTCATTTGTATTCACCGGCCGTTATTTGTCAATTTATAAATCATTTTATTCACGCCCGGCTCGGCAAACAGCGACGCAACAACAACAACCCCGTTTTTCAGGTCGACGTGTTTATGCAACCCTTGGCCCCCTTGGCGCGCGTACGAATAAACGGCTGGCAAAACCTAGTTAGGCTGTAATTTTACAATGGCGACATGCACGAAGAATCACGATAACGAAGCGTGTTTTCGGCGCCACGGGCCCGCCAGCATTTGTAAGTGAAAAAAAAAAGAAAAAAAAAGAGAAAAAAAAATGTTCGTACAGGCGAGTCGACCGATCCAGCTGGAAATCGATTACGTCGATAACGAGCGCCGGCGTTCGGCTCGCCAGCCTAGCGAGCATTATGCCACCGCCTTCGCGTTCCCACCTCGGATTTTGCATAACTCGCTGGGGATACGTCTGGATTATGTCAACGAACCGTGTTATTTCTTTTCACAGGGGGTTAACAGATTCGAGGGGAATCTTTGCTTGTAAGAAGCGATGGAATAAGTTCGTTAGCGAACGCTCGTTTTCGTATTTTATTGTAAATGAAACGTCTCGTCAATGTTATTCGAGAATCGAGAAATTTTCTGCTAACGTTGAACCAATTTGTAAGTTAGTCGACGTTCTTTTTCGTATTCATTTCATGTTTAGGGAATTTTTCAAAGATGAAATAATATAATTTTTAGAAAGGTGTAAGAGTTAGAGAAATGGCTATGGAGGAATATGCTTGTCTTCTGTTACTACTTTTCCACTTTTCTCTTCGTCTCGAAAAAATAGTTTTCTCTTCTTTCTCTATATTGTTTCACTTTAAGTTGCTACTAGCTACACTACTGCAAAAATTAAAATACGTTCTAGACATCTGGAATCTTTATTACTCATTCTTGATTCCTTCACTTTTGTCTACTATTTATTAATGTTTATTAATTAGTTTTATTTTATTATTAATTATTTAATTAAACTTAAAGTTAATTATGATTTATTAATTTAATTTTATTATTAAATTTACTTATTTATTAATATTGATTTTCCTTTATTAGTTCATGACATCTTTATTATTCATTTTTAATTCTTTCACTTTTATCAATATTTATTTAGTTTTATCTTTTATACATATATTCATAACATTCTTTCAATGTTCAGAATTTCGCAACACCACTACTTTCCATTCTTTCCCTTCGATCTCAATTTTCGAACAACTATCGAAACAAATTTTCTTCCCCGCGACAATCGACGAGATCTGCCGCGGTACGATAACCAAAGTTTTGCATCGATTCGCTAATAAACAAGTTTTGTACAACAATCAAAATAGCCGACCACCGATAACCAATATCGCTATAGTTTAAGAAAGCAAAGTCTGGCAGTGGACTCTCGTAAATAAGTGAAGAAACTTTTTCCTCTTGTAACCCAATTTCGCAGAATAACGCAAAACGATGTAAGAACTAGGACGAGTTATTAATTGGCTGGATATTTCTCGGACAAATTTCTCTTCGTGTACACGGATTAAACTTATCTTTGATTTACAATATAGATGATAGCTGTGTACAAGATTCTGGTCAGCTTGAGCTTTTTAATCGTGCATTTCAATGTTTACGAATGCAATCTCCTTGATTTCGTAGTTAATTGTAATTAGTGTGCGAAAGTATTCCTATCGATATTTTAAATTCTGACAACTCGTCGGTGAAAAAAGATCCTGGGACCATTTCGAAGCTTATGTTCAATTCACATTAAAATCATTTCTGGTTTCTTTGTTCAAAAATATTTTTACGTCATTTTGAAGCACGTATGTAAAGATACTTTCTCTCTCTCGAAAAGTTTGCAAATTCAGACTTCGTCATGGACACTGAAAAGTCTTCCTCGTAACTACATCCATGGTTTCGAAGATCAAAGTCTCCACTTTAAAATTTGATCATGTGAGATTTTTAACTATCTACTATGAGTTATTCTATTCTGTGCTGTAAGATTTCGTTCTTGTGTTCTGAATTTCAGCCGAAATTAAACGATTGAATAATGCACAAAACATATATAATATATAACATAATATAATGATCGAAAATATACTAGTCAATGTAATGTAACATTTGCTGCCCAATCCCAATTATTTCAATTGTGCTCGTGAAAACAAGAAATTCGTCTGAAACTGCACGTTCTAATGACGAGTTACATTAACCACTTGCGCTGGCAACTGATTGCGGACCATAACGAGTGACCAAACCGTGTGCAATAATTCGTCGCTTTCTTTTCCTTTTGAACTCGTCGGTATGATATCACTGAATGAAAATTATTAAGAAGTAACCTTTCCACGTGTTTTGCTTGGGTTACATTTAAATATACTTAAATATTATACATCAATATAATATAATTTATATTATATATTAATGTAATATAATTTATATTATAATATTATAGTTATTTATATTATATATTAATATAATTTATATATTAATTTATACATTTAAATACACTTGAAACTGAACTTCGCTTTCTTTCTGGAACTCGTCGGTATGATATCACTGGATAGAAATCATTGAGAGGTAATAAATTTATTATTTGTTTTGCCTATTTTGTTTTACTTAAATATACTTAAAGCTGTGGAAATATTACAATTTTGGAACAAAAAAATTCTCGACGTAGCACAAGAGAAGGTTACAACATGGATTAATAAACTCTAATTCACGAAGAACAGTGCATGAATTTATACATACGTCTTATTAACAATGCAATCGATATCCAATACGGAGCAATTCGTGATTTTCGTGATTTCGCGAAATCTGGCGGGGACGAGTAATCAAATCCAACGTTTAACCAGGCGTAACAGCGTGTAGGCGAGGAAAGAATAATAACAATCGCTGAACCGGGCCATCGTGATTTACGGGTGGTCGTTAAGTTTCGCCCGGGTATTATCTGGTACGACCGTGAGAACTGCGCGATGGGCGCACGACGACGAATCGGCTATTTGCGAGGTGCTCGAGATAAATACGACGATAACGCGGCCGAAGGGGAGGGGGGTGGAGGGGGGAGGAAGCAAGCCAAAGTGGATATTAGATGCCAGAAGTCTGCATTAATAATTAATGCATCGTAACGACCGTGTCGTTGCGAGTCAAGAGAGAGAGAGGCCCGGCAGAATCCTCCTCTTGCCTCGGCAGAGACAACGCTGCTCGCTTTATAAAAGAAAGAAAAGAGAGGAAAAAAAAGAACGGGGAAAGAAGCAGTGAGACGACAGAGGAAGGTGAAGAAGAAGGAGCAGCAGCAGAGAGAAAGAGAGAGAGAGAGAGAGAAAGAAAGAAAAAAGAGGTGGAAGAAAGGAGGATGGGCAAAGAAAGGAGAGAAGCTTGAACAAACAAAGCGCGCAGACCGTGCGGCAGCTACTTATCTCGACGCAGCTCTACAGAAACAAGAAAGACCGACTCGACAGCTCGGCAATGACCCAGCTTTATGAATGCACGAAGCAAAAGTGCGCCCGCTCTATACCCTTCGCTTCTTCTCCGCTACTGGCACCGAATTTCTCGCGTCTCTTCCGGGCTCACCCCCGGACTGCGACGGACTTGGCTACTTTCCATTCCCTCGAATATATCCGTTTTCTTTGTCACAGATGTTCCTAATTTTCGTACGTTCGCCACGGCGAAGTAAAAGGTCCGGGCGAAGCGAGAGGGCGGAGTGAAAGAGCGAGGTAAAGAGTCTTGTTGTCAGCAGGACCACGTGATCTCCGGCGACGCTCGTCACGTGACTCGTTCCCTCGTTAACCGGTACACATGGTGTCCATAAAGGTGTCTTTATTTACAATTTCAAGAATTTATTACGGAGGCAAATGAAAAGACAGATAAGTGGAAATTGTTACAAAATGAGACCTATATATTTAAGTCTTTTTTTTTTTTGCCTCTATATGGACACCATTAGTTGCACGAAGCACATCAAGATGGTACTCGATTTCTTGCCATGTTCGCTGTAGCATACATCAATGGTGACAATGGCATCAGTGATCCTTTGCTTCAGATATAACATGACCCCATGTGGATGTCCACAAAGTCTCTTTACAATTTCAAAAATTTATTGCAAAGGCAGCTGATGAGATATCTTCGTCAGACTTGTCCTATGTACTCGGACTGGACTGTATTGTCCTGTTAATGAATAAGATACTGTTGAATGAGCCCTTTACAAAATGGCCACTCCTCGAGAGAAGGTACAGTGTGTATCATGGTTTATTAAAACCAAATCGGATTTACGAAACTTTCGAACTAAGTATGAAAGGGATCCACCCGTCGCGTCCATCAGTTCGTGCATGGCACAAGAAATTTTATGGAAACAGGGACAGTGTTCGATAATGGGACTGGGCCAAGACCATCTGAGGAAAACATCAATCGTGTAAGAAATCGAATAACGTCTTGATGAGCTTCGTACAACGAATGGCGCTGATGCAGAGGTGTATTAAATGAGGCCAGGGAAAACTTAAATATACACGTGTCATTTTGTAATAATTTCCACTTGTCTGTCTTTTCATTTGCCTCTGTAATAAATTTTCGAAATTGTAAAGATACCTTATGGACACCCTGTATGTATTCCGTTTTATCACAAGTAGGTTGACTCCTTTCTTTCTGAAGAAATCTACAGACTCTACAGGCTCTTTCGCATAAAGTTGGTAGTAAAATTCGCATTAAAGAAAAAACTTGAAACAGATACAGAAGGATCCTCGGATCTTCTAGGAATTTCGTGGTCCCTAGAAAATTATAAACGATGTCAGTCAATTCAATTCTATGATAAATTACAGCGCTTTTGAATAAACGTCGAACTGTATAATTGTATATTCTTTACATTCAATTTGTGATATGTATTCGTGCTGCAATTAATATATCTAGCGTCTGTAATTAACTCATTATCGTCGACATGAGTTGTGCGTGGTCGTTGCAAGTTATGTAGCATCCATTTGATCGATCGGTTATACATGCGCGTATCTCTATTGTATCGAGCGTATCTCTGTTTTGTCGAACAGCTTGACATAAGTTATCATTGCACCCTGGTATTCCGTCTGTTATCGAAAATTTGCACGGACGTTTTATTCTCGTTGGCGAGAAAATGTCGAAGGTCTTCGAAATTGGAGAGAAGACGAGTGAAAATCATTATAAGATCGTTCAACTTTGTAACTTAACGCGCGATTATTAATACATGTATCGACGTGTCAATTTTATTTTTATTTAAAAAAAAAGTACGTAAATAATTCGCGTCAAATAATCAAACAGGACGATAATCAAACAGTTTGTTAAAAATGGACGTTTCTCTTCCTCGCTCTTTCACGTCTCACGCCTCTCACTCAAAGACTTAGTCGTTCGTTATAGACATCGGTATAAAATTCCCATTTCCCTACTTATGGCTCGTAGCAGCCTTAAATTTCAAGGCTCAGAGACTTAGATACTTGACCTACACCACGCATCACCCGCGAACGCGGCCCCATCATCTTGATGGATGTGGATATAAAATCCCTAAAACCTACTCTAAGACACGGTGCCAGTCTATCATCGACCTAAATCCGCCGCTGGCAAATAACGAATCTCCATCGACGTCACGCCGACACAACGTTGCGTTTCCGGCTGAAAAAAAAAGAAAAAAACGAGAAAAATCAAATCTTCGCAGAAATCCGGCTCGAGATTCTTTGGATTAAAGAAATCCCTAGGGAATTACCCTCTCTTCGCTTTGTGCTTGAATAATTTGAGAGATCGAAGTCATGTTTAATCGACAGCAGTCACGGATTTGTCGAGGATCTTCATTCTTCGTGCCGGAAGTATTTTACTATTATTGTTATATGATTATTATAAAAAGTCGATGCGTAAATTTTCAGAGATTCGTAAAGTGTACAAACTTTTATATTTGCGAGTTTTCATAACTTTTTGAGTACATTTGAGAAAAATTGAAGGACATTTTGTTATAAACTACTGACTGTCATACTGATTCTCCTATTTTCAGTATTTTATATATACTCTTGCATATTGTCTGAATTTTGTTCAGATCTGCAGTTTAATTATTAGAGTTCAGGTTTTCGTGACGTTGATCGTTTAACAAATGAATTAAATTCCTCCCCTCAATCGAAATTGAACTTTTCGCGCAAATAATTTGTAACAGATTAAGCACAGAGCATAAATTCTTGAACATAAGAAGAAAAAAATAAAATAGAAGAATTATGACAATATAACTCGAAAGGAAGCTACGTTTCTTTCAGTAGTAAACTAACGATAAGCGTAAAAATGATTTCTCATTATTTTGTATTAACGTAACAGAAAATTTGTCGAATTTCGAAGGATTTGCTTAGCTAAATATCGAGTGACTGCTAAATTGAATTGTCTCCAAAAACTGAACTTGAATTACTCGGTCGCAAAGCTGTGTCACACCAAACTCGTGCCCTAAACTCGTGATCTCCTCAGAGTCTTCTTACGTAAAATGATCTTGATCTGCTCATTTTGAAAGGACTCTGAGGAATCGTGAAGCAGAGGACGTGTCAAGACCAATCAGCAAGTATAGGGGAGGTTTCCAGAATTTCTCATTACCAGTCGGTAAGGGACTCGCGTGGAGTTTCCAAGTTTGGGAAACGATTCCATCATCTTTTGGAAACCATTCCTTTGCCTGCACGATACTTCTGATACGTGTATATGTCAATAGCAATAGCTATTGTGCGAAAAATTCCACGCTGAGATTTGTGGGGTAACATTTTTAGGGAATATGTTGTACATATGCTGGAGATTGTTGTAAGTTCAACAGTAATAATATTATAGTTGCAAATTTTCTGAATGGTCTATATTTGAAAGTTGCAGAATAATGTGTGAAAATTCCCAATTTGACATGCTGGGTCCTGAGTCCACGTGATAAGTAGTAATTAACAAAAATATATGTATGCAAGTTAAATCGATGAATGAAACAAGTATAATTGTCACTTACTATTCCTATTTTTGTTAATCTTGAACGCTAATCTAGGGCTCGTGTGATAGCAAGTTCGATACTAATTTGACAAAAATGTTTAAACTTACGCTTTATCCTAATATCCACTTTTTCTATATAATTGTACAACGAATTATGTTTCTATATTATGTTTCTATATTATGTTATATTATGTTATATTACGTTGTATGTTATATCATATTATATTATATATTTGTAAATAATAAAAGTCGTGGACATTGATAAAAAAAAAGTCAAACAGACGAAGACGCTCACTCTACTTTCAATTTTATACCAAATTCACGTTCGATACCTGGCTACCGTAGAGAATCAATATATTCCCCTCAAAATTCTGTAGACATTTTGCAAGGTAGAATGGTAAGAAACTGCATCGTTGGTCGATATTCAACCAAGTATTACAGCTCTACCATTCTCGTTTTAGAAACCATTTATGAATATCGAATATCGTATGATATCGGTGTGCACTAAACCTGAAAAAAAACTCCCAACCATCGTGCACATTTTCAAACTAACCTCGAGGTAAGACAAGCTTGTCTTTACCATAGAAAATCTTCTTCTCGCGAGTATCGAAACGTACATTATACAACGTATGTACGTTAGAAACGAAATGTTGGAGTATCGTGGATCAGTTTTGATCCGGGAACAATGCTTCGAAACAAAATACACAAATGCACGAATATACTTTGTTAATGAAATATAACGACGACGGTGACTAGCTTCGCCAACATGAATACACTTTTTTTACAACAATACATACCTAACTTTATCTTCGTTCTCGCTCTCAAAGCTCTCGGCCGTTAATTCTCTCTCGAAAAACAGAAACTCTTTCCTCGCTCTCTGTTGTGAAACTCTTGGCTGCACCTCCTCACTTACCTCCTCGCACGCATTCTTCAGAAACGTTTAAGCTTGCACACGCCTATTTCTTTCTCCTTTTGTCTCTTTCAGCTGTTTCTAAAAGACATTCGAGCATATCCACTTCAAAACTTTAGATAGCTGTACGCACCCTTTCACGCGGAAATTTTAAGCACTTAATTCTAAATCGCTATTCTTTCGCGTTGTTGTTCGAAACAATTCTCGCCCGCGCGATAAAATGTTCCCCTCGCTATAATATTTCACCGACGCTTCTCGTTTGCAGCGACTTTTCAATAGAACGAAACAGTAGACGAAATATATTCGTCGAATGGGTAATCTGGTGATTTATATATTGATATCGAAAATCTCGCCACCTGTCACGTCATCGATCACTTAGCGCTGAAAATCTCATGTCGCCGCAATTACGTTATCGGTTATTGAAATTGAAGATTACGTGACAGTAGCGTCGCCGATTAGTAATTTGTATTTACGACGTATCAGTGACAATGAAAAATTGTCGATAATTTATATAAATTATCTGCATTAATTAATTAATTAATTTATTATATACTGTTATTATTATTATTTAGTATTATATTATTATTATAATATATACTATTATTATTATTATTATTTAGTATTATATTATTATTATAATATATACTATTATTATTATTATTATTATTTAGTATTATATTATTATTATAATATATACTATTATTATTATTTAGTATTATATTATTATTATATTATATATACTATTATTATAATAGTATATTACAATAGTAATATTACAATTATATATATTATTATTTATCATATAAATAACTTATTTATATAGATTATCAATAAACTCATGAAACTTCGTAAAAGAAAAATCATATAACGATATGACAAAAGAAAGATCATAAACGAACAATTGTCAATAATTTATGAACTGATGTAACCTTGTAAAAAAGTATCTTTTTTCACAAAGTTTGGCAATTTTTCTCATTTATATAGGTTATGCTCTTCATTGTATAACACAAAAAATTATCAAACAAACTAGTCCTTTTCGGAACTATTTCATTGCTTAGACCTCTGTCTAATGAGGCCACCGGCAAATCAAGGAAAGCGAATGCAAAAGAAGACGGAAATAGAAAAAAAGAAAAAAGATGGATAATACCGTTCTGTCATTGTGGCAGAAAAGTGTGATAGATCTGCAATCCTGGGAAATATCAGCCGGCAAGAGGGCCTTGACTAAGATTCCAAGTGGCAAACAATCCATCTGCTGCGTTGCGACATACATATCTGCTAATTTTGCCTCGGAGTCGCCTCGTTCCGAATTTCTGCATGAAACCGAGTGACAAGTGAGAGTTGCCTCTCCGGTGCAAGGGGTTAAAAGGACACTCAGCGGCCTCGCGATGAGTAACGTTTACGTTTCTGAAATTATAAATTACGTACGTACTCCTTTCGTTTCTGTTCAAGTTCTAGCTTCGATTTCGCCAGGTGCACGTACCTCACGATCTCGACAAAGTTCGACAAATACAGAGTTTGCAAAATTGCGAAATGCCTTCGACAACTTTTAGACTTTTGTTATTATTCTGTCAATTCTACACACAATTGTATTTCATAGAGAGTTATTACGCTCGATCTCGGCTAACCTTTTAGGAACCTCTCAATTCAAGAATCAGTCGCGAGTGAATAAAATTCGAGAGAAACGAAACACACCCTACGTAACTTTATTACGCGAATATATAATATACTATACATATTATATACTATATATAATTTTATTACGTTTCGCAATTCGTTTTGAACGTGTTGCGTTTCGTAATTCGGTCGATTAATAAACCTTTCCTTTCCAAATATCTCCCGAACACGCGTGACTCTCTATTTCAAGCAACCAGGGGATTAATCAGGATTTATGGACAGCCGGACTGCCCGGAATTTGAAATTCCCCGAGAAGAAAGTCCTCGCTCTGAATTTCCACGGCGTGCTCGGTAAATTATGGTTATTTTTTTCCTTCTCCCTTCTCGGATAGAGGAACGTCCGATATATATACCAGTGGCAGAGAGGAAGGGAACGTGTCGTTGTTCGTGAGATTACTCACGTTTTCGTAACTTGCACGTAGCCTTTGGCATCGAGCCGTTCGATCACCATGGCCCAGCGGTAAGCTCCATCGATAATGCAGACAGTTTCCATAGGGTGTCCTGGGAAATCGGCTTAACGAATGTGGCTGAAAGATTATTTTCAAAAGGTGTTCATAATGCATCCGGTCGTACGTTAAGGATGCTCTGTCTCCCGATGCCCCCCCGAGAGGGGGCTGCGTTGCCATTGACCGCGATGCGAAAAAAAAGCCGGCGCGGCAGAGAGAGAATTTCAATCCCCCCGCCCACCTCCCCGCTATTAAATAATTTCGATTCCGATTCGACGAAATTGAATTAAAAATTGTCGATAATTGAAGTGTTAAAAGAATGAAACGGAATTTAGAATAACGAGAGACGCGAAAAGACAGATTTTATCATTCATTCGCGGCGAGAGAGAGTCCGATGATTGATTTGCGTTGATTGAATCGGCTCGAACAGAAAATTGATTTAATACGGCGTATGAATTTCGAATAATAATTAAACGCAGGATGGGAAATAGAATTGTATGCTGTGCGATCTTTTTTCTTCTCTTTTTTTTTTTTTTTTTTTAATGAGGTTTCGAAGTTGGTGAAAAATAAAAAAACGCGATTGTCGAAGTTCGTTCAATTTTTTTTTTTTTTTTTTACTACAAACGGATTCGACGAATAAGTAACGGAGAATTTGTTCCGTTGATTTTCGAATCGGGGATCGGAAAATAAAATTTCCAGAATATTTTCGGGATACGACGTAACTTATATACGAACTGCAGCTCCATGAAGATATACAATTTAAATCAGATGTTATTCGATGCAACAGGAAGCGTGTAATTGCAAATTACATTAATCATTTAAAATCCACGTCGAAAGTAAAACCGTGAAAATCGTTGATCTGAAATTAAATATTATTGAAAACGGTTACAGAATATTTTCAAAAATATCATCGCACGAACTGAATGAGATAAACAATTAAATAAAGACAGCCAATTTAATCAGATATCGTTCGATGTAACGGGAAGTATGCAAGTTGCAAATTACATTCACCATCCACGTTGAAAGTGAAATCACGTGAACGCACGAAAATCGTGGCTTTGAAATTATCATCGTTGAATAGCATTTCGGAATATTTTCAAAAATTTGCGCCGGCAACCGGTTCGCGGACCATAACGAGTGACCGAATCACATATAATAATTCGTCGCTTTCTTTCCCTTTTGAACTCGTCAGTATGATATCACTGAATGGAAATTATTAAGAAGCAACTTGTCATGTGTTTTGAATATTATCTTAAACATTATATATTAATTTATATATTAATATAATATAATTTATAATATTGTAATTGTTTATATTATATATTAATATAACATAATTTTATTATAATATTAATATAACATAACTTATAATATTATAATTATTTATGTTATATATTAACATAATTTATATATTTATATATTAATTTATACATTTAAACACACTTGAAGCTGAGAAAATGTTGCAATTTTGGTACAGAAAAATTCTCGACGTACGTGACACGTCATTCCAGCGCAAGAGTGTATATAATCAGATATATCCTTCAACCTAATACGAACTTTGGTCCAGTTTAGTTGAGAATGCAACCAAAAAAACGCACACAAAAAAAGAAATTTACGAAGCAATATTGCGTCTTCTCCTCACTTTTAGAAATTGCTAAAGAGAACTTAAACGGGATGAGAAGACCTTTCGTTCCTCGTTTGTACAAAAGTTTCCCGCTCATCTGGCGTGGCACAGAAGAAACGTTCGGTAAGAAGGGAAGGATTGGAATTCCCTTTCGTTTTACATTACGTTAGCATCGCGCGGCAAGATGGATTTCACAGTTAAATGACATCGTTATTCTTCACCCGGGCTAACTGTTATTAACGAAAACTATTATCAACGAAGATACATTTATTCGCCGGGGGTTAATGTATTTTTAATTGCGTGTTATATTCACCCCCGGCGAGGAAGATGAATTTCACCGTTAACTACCCCCCGTCATTTTTGTTTCTTCTTTTCTTTTTTTTCTTTTTCTCCGCCGCGCGAAACGCCACGAAACAAAAGATCTATCGCGAAAGTTGCATTCCAAGTTACACCCGTTTATAATACCCGTTTTAAAAAGAGAGAGAGAGAGAGAGAGAAACTCAATGTTACACATCGTTTCTTCTTAATTATTCGTTACGATGCGTCTTAATCGTCGCGATAATGAAGTTCAATCTTGTTTATAGTTTAATTCAGAACCGAAATATACTATTTATAATAATACCTTACGTTCGTATATATCGTTGCTCACTGGAAATTTTTTACAATGAACATACTGTGTGTGATCGTATAAAGCATTTTGAGTTACCGAGTTGGAAAGTGATTTAAAAATATGTACAAAGTATTTGATACGAATATATATTTCATAACACGAAGAAACAGCTGCAATTACGTTTATACACATTATATAATATCTACACTTTATATACATTAGGTGTAACGAGATGTACATAATGTACAATTAAATACTCAAGGTGGCTACCAATTCTACACGTGTATATTAATATTCTACCAAATATGTGTGTGCAACAAAAATATCTTGTAACTTTCATATACATTTTCAGATGGACGTTAGATTATAACATATATTTAAGTAGGTTATATCAAATAATATAATCATAATCACAAACAGTAACACAATCGTAACAATCGAACACGACGAAATAAAATTTTATACGACACACGTGAAAGATTCTCTGTGACAAACACCTTCGAATACCTTCGCAAGACGTGACGACTGGGAAATAAAATTATTTGCGTCCCATTAACATCGATGTTGTTGCACTCGTAATTATTTGTATGATACATCTCCGAGATTCGATTTTAAATCGAGGGGTTAATCGAATCCCACCCCCACCCCCAGATGCGAACAAAACGAATTATCGTAACCGATGAGACTTTTGCGCTTGCTCGATTAATACGTACCGCGCCGCGATTTCTATAGAGTCCAGGTGGGGTAAAGGGGCTGGGGGGAGAAATAAAACGTCGCGTCGGACGCACACAGGCGGTCAACAATATCGGATAGTGAAATCCTTGGAAATGAAAAATTTTGCTGGAGGGCCGGCATGCACATGCACGCGCGGGGCCGATCTGTTACGTAGCGGGCGCAGCGTGTTCTGTCGATAGTTTCGCCGCATGTTAAATCGCACACGAAAACAGAGGCGAACGCCGGAAAGAAAATATCGTGGCGTTTTTACTCGAATTGTCAAAGGAAACGTGAAACGCAAAGTTTCGTGAAAAATAAAGAACGCGCGCGCTGCGACGCGCGCCCCTCGCGAATCCTTGCGAATCAACGCGAGAGAGATATCGTTGCTCTTGTTTCGTCCCGCAATAATGAATCCGCAACGTTTTCCAATTCCTGCCTGAGAATTGCCAACTGTAACTGGAATAATCTCGCGTGGTTTGATCAAACGAGTTACGCCTGCTCCAAAATTACGTACGAAACAGTGACAATAATTAACGATAGCGATGTAATTTTATATTTTTATAAAATAATATATATATATATATATGTGTGTGTGTTTTATATTTTTATAAAATATATATTATTGAATGAAAAATTTAGAAAAAGGACAAATCAATTGTTTCACCTGTATGTATTTTGTAGATTTTTGCAACTTTAAATTGCATATGAATTACAGGTGAAATATTTGTGGAATAAATTGTGCACACCTCTGGACAGAAGCACTCTCTATAATTTCTCACATCGTGTGTCGTAAAGTAGAGAGAGCGCGTAGATCAGTATTGCGCGTGGATCTACGTGCGGTGTTTGTCGTGTCATTACCCAAACGAAATTTCTCAGAAATACGAAAACGAAAATGTAAATACTGCTCGTAGCCTCGAGGTGAACAGACTTGAACCAAGTCTAAGGTTTACGCTGCTCAGTCGTACGGTGGCTATCGAAACCGTAATATTCGTGCGAGGTACGATCGGTTAAATCGGCGTATCAACGTAACGGACGAGTAAATTTGCAAAAATTGGTCGTGGAAGAAAATTAAATCCAGCTGAGACACGCGCGATATTGAAACTAAACGAAGAACGTTATGAAGAAATGGCCAGAACAGTCAACAGAGATCGTAAAGTGATGATGAATTTGGTAAAAGACCTCGATAATTATGGGAAAAGAAAAAGTAAACTAACAACTACTCTTGGAATAAAGCTTAGTATAACAAGCTGTTCTTGGAATAAACGTGCCATACAACGTACAGCGTCAAATTCGAGCTCGATTGAGAGACAAATTGCAGAAAAAGCTGGACTCACGACAAGTATGAGAAATGTTCGACGTCTTTTGAAGAACTGTGAACATCTGAAACGATGAAAATTGCAACGAAAATGTTGTTTTAAGCAACAACATAAGCTGTTCCGTTTGGAAGTTGCTAGAAAAACATGTTTATACGAACAAGAAAATGGCAAACAGTCATATTTATCAAATGAAAAAAGATTCAATTTAAACGAACCTGATGGCTTTCACTATCGTGTTTTATGAAGGGAGCAACAACTGTCGAGTCGTCGACCCATGGAAGGCGATGGTATAATGATTTTGGGAGATACTGGTTACCAAGGTAAGATGGAAACAAAATTTATTACGGGAAAATTAAATAGTAAAAAATATATTGAAACGATCGACGAACAAACTAACACGTATGTGACAGAAATTGCTGGAAATAAATAGATTTTTCAACGATTCTTTGCAAACAAAAGAATTCGTGTTTTAATATAGCCAAATCTCCAGACTTAAATATTGCAGAAAATTGTTCAAGGGAGATTTGGCGTATACCAGAATGAAAAATTATAAATGTCGCACTTTGTTGCCTAAATGTATTTTTAAATATTCTATAATATTTAGAAGATGTTTCTTGTGAGCACAATAATTCACCAGAATTATATCTTCGATGTTTCAATTGATATTATTTATTAATTTACCAATATCGTCGAGTAATCTTTAAACTAAAAATCTGAACATCAAAAACATTGAATTAAAATTTATATTATTATAAATACATAAATACTTAAACTTAAAATATTAAAATATTACAAGATACATAAATACATAAAATATTAAAATATTATAGATACATTAATGCATAAATATAGAAACTCCTTATTCATCAAGCACGTATTCTTCACGTTTTCTATACTTAACCCTAATTTCTTCCCCTGTTCAAAAGAAAAAAGAAACGAGAAACCTAATAATTTGTTCAGGCAAACTCTGCCGTCGAGTTATCGAGAATATTTCTCCGATTGATCCTTAAGCACGCGAGTCACGTGATATAATTAAACAGCGGTTAATATTAACCGGTTGGGAAATGGATTTTCCAGCGGTAATCGTGTCAGCCGAAAACGCCGCGCGATGAATTACAACCGGGGCGAAACACTCGAAACGAGTTCGCGCCGACATTCCTCCCCAGATTCACCGCGGCGACGTTAACACAGCCATCGCGTTAATTTACAATTTTCAACGAGCAAACAGCCACGTGAAAATTTCTCGATGGCTACGTGTTCGCGCCTAAGCTTTTATGGCGTTCCCTTTAAACTTTCAACTGTGTTCTCTCTCCTCTCTCTTTCGCTCGCTCCTTCTTCCGGTATTCGTTCGCCACGCGGCTACACGCCGTCGAATGCAAGTAGGAGCGTTTAAATTAACGATAATTTGAGCCGCAGGTTTGCAAACTAGTCCTTGGCAATTCTACGGTGCTCGTTTAATCGCCTCGGGCTTTTTGTTTCGCCGCGACTTAACGCAGTGATACTCCCGCGGGCGTTTTCTCCACCCCTTCAACCCTCCCCCCCCCTCCCGGTAACGGCGAATATGATTCGTTAACACAATCGCGTCTCTCCCGCATTGATTTAATTAATAATTTCAGCCGCCACGCGAAAAGCGTTCGATTCTGTCGTTCAGCTAATGAATCCTCGCGCACCGGCTGTTTATTAAAAGGGTATTTCGGTTTGGATTACGATGTCGAGGTCGCGGATGCAAAAAAAAAAAAAAGAAAAGAAATAAAAAAATAAAAAATAAATAAATAAAGGAAAATCCATGGAAAATTGTCGCAGTTCGCTTGATCACTCCGTATTAATATTCTGTCTAGCAGTCGAAAATTACCAAAGCTCTTTGGATTTAGCTTACTGTAGTTGAAAGCTGTCCAAACTTCGACGACATCGATGAAAATGATCTTCAATCGTCATTATGTTTCTAATGTATTCTACTTGATAATATTAAGCTGGTTAAAAAGTAATTGCGTTTTTCGTTTTGAGAGGCGAATTTTTCGCGAGAAACCAAAATTTTGTTCGATTATCTTTGAGACAATTTCGTGGTTCTGCATTCGAAAAGGTTCATCAACGGTAAACTTTAATCAATTCTGACGTCTGTAGGTTTATGGTTTCTTTACCATATAACGTCGGATAATCTTTTTATCAGCTTACACAGTGTTTTACTCCGTTTTAAAAACACGACGAAAATGTTCCTCTTTGACATTTTTTGTTTAAATCGGCGCCAAACGTACGATTGTTAACGAGATCGTGCATTTTCTCTTTCTAAAACAAGGCTTGCAGCTTGCACAATGAATTTATGGTTTAAAATGAAGATATACATGTTCATCGATTAAAAAAAAAAGAAGTGATTACTTTTCGACCAACCCAATAAAAATCATATATTGAAAATACATATTGTATGAGTAATCCGGTATTTGCAAATTTAAATAAATAGTAAGTTGTTTTTTTTCCTCCTGAAAAATTTGATGTTTGACACTTGTGATGTTTTCTACAACTCTTTACTTACGTCAGGAATTTAAATTCTATTCCAAGAATGGGAAAATTTCGAGTTTCGATTCAACGCTCTCGAAAGTCAGGTAAAAAAAAATCAACGAACAAAGAATCATTTGTAGCGTGAATAGAGAATGATTCGTGTGTGTGTGTCTCAAATCTTTGATACGAGATACTTCGCAAACGCTCGGTGATCAATTTTCGTTTTCAAGACTGTCGATCGTAACTCTGGAATAATCATGTAAAATTGTAAAACATTCAAAGCTAAAGAAATGAAGAAAAAAAAAGATATCTTATGCATGAATAGTACCCTCTGAAAGACAGATCTTTCACAATCAGTACATCCGTCACTATAATCGACAAAAAAAAAGCAAATTAAATCCAGAAAGAGTTCAGACGTTAGCGTTGCCAAACAAGAATGTCGATTAGACGTTTCTGCACGTTGTTATACTTTTGCTCGCATTTTGTTTAACCGTGGCCAATGAAAATTTAATGTGAAAGTGTCAACTCCTTCTTAAAACAGGAAATTCCTTTTATGGCATTAAATCAGCACGACAACGTTTCGAGAGTTTCGAGTTACGAAAGTTTCCGGAGTATCGAACTCTTACGAAGTTCCAGGTCCGCGTTTCGAGAATTTAAAAATTAGTTTGAAACTCTGCCCTGTTTTATTTGAGGAATTTGGGATGATGTCGGATCGAGGCACGAGGATGTATTTTTTTTCAAATTTATTACCTTCTTATTGTTGGCAAAGCTCCGTTTGTATGGACTTGTCGACAGACAAATAAATCTGCTGGTAATTTTTCGTTCATACGGCAAAATTAACAATCAAGATTAAAATTTGACTGAAAAATATAAACGGAGTATTAAATCACCATACTGCTAAACTAAATGACTTTACAATGTTAGGAAACTAGGAAATTAGCAGATTTGATTTTCTCCAATTTATTCCAGAAAACTGATGTATTGTTAAATAGCATGTTGACTGTGTCACTGTTGGAAAATGTTTTTGCACTGGAACAAAAATGGTTAGGAATTTAAATTTCATTGTGAAAAATCGAGATCCTAAGCTACTTCAATGTTAAATAACAGAGAGCGCGTAAATATACATATTTAACGCGTATTTATTCCATGAATGAAAAACAAAATAGAATTTCACGGTGCGATGGAATTTCGTAAATCTTTTATGTTGCTGCCAGAGAAACGCGGGCGTGTAACAAGCTTAAATGCTTTCGATACGTTAGCATTGTTGTTTCCACAGATTAATTCAGCTTACACGCGTCCAGATTAAGTTTTACGTATCAGCTGTTGCAAAAAAGGAACGGAGCGCTGATGTCATCGCTATCGATCGCTCGAATCAACAAATAAACGTGTTCAAATTAAATTACTTCTTCGTTTCGAAGTTTAAATATTTGTAATACATTTACGGATATTTCAATGAAAATGCGAGATATTTAAATTAAGACAAGCATCGTGAGTAAATCAACCTTCGTATTTTTTTTCGTACCTTTTTGGATATAATAGATACGGTTTAATTTGCTGGTATAAATTTACAAACCGTTCGACCAATCGATTCGCTTTGTCCGATGGAGGCTGAATGTACGTGTACCGCACAGTTTCCTGCTTTTTGTACATTGTTATTTTAAATGTTTTCGTTGTTCGAGTTCATGAAATTTGAAAACTTCGTGCAAATTTTGATTGCTATTCTCTCAACGCTGGTCACGTTGTTCAATACCTTTTTGTTCTTTATTTTCATACATACGACAGTTCGGTTCGTAGAATTTTTATATATATATATTTATGCATATTTACGCAAACATCAAAGGAAAAAAAATGTTCAATTCGCGTTTTCACGTGAGAAGAATTTCACAAAGAGAGAAACCCGATCGAGTGTAAAATTTTAATAACAATCGGTTTTCTGCGATTTCAACGATTTCAAAAATTTATTTAACCTTTCGTCGTTAATCGAGAGAAAAAGAAAAAGAAGAGAGAAACCTGTGAGTCGTTTGTCAGAACAATCGATTCACGAGGAAATCGGTTCACGAAGAAATTTCATTAGAACGGTACGTCATAAATGTAAACACCGGAAGCAATGAAAATTCCATTAAACGTCGCAAATGCACCGGGGCGCCGGACCCCGAAATTCCACGATCGAACTTCCCCTCCCCCACTCCCCCTCTTCCTCCCAAATAAATTCGACGGGAGAAACTTCCGAACTCCCGAGAAAACAACGGATAAAAGTTTGATAGAAGAGAGATTAGCGCTTTCAACTCGCGCGGAAAGGTAACGTCGAAGCGCGTAATAATTTCAGTAGAACCGTTTCCTCTTCCGCTGGAAATTTCCTCTCGGGCGAGAACTCCTCGTCCATTATATGTACTATCATCCGTAAAGAAACGAAAAAAAAAAAAAAAAAAAAAAGGAGAACGATAACGTTCGATTCGTCGGGGTAGGATCGACGATGAATTGATACAGAGATACCGACGTTCCGCGTACCAGTACGATAAGTATTCGATAATGAGCGAGTCGGAAAGCAGGAGGAAAACTCAGATAAGAAGATTTACAGAATATTCCATTTTTCGTGGCTTTTGTGCGCCCCACGGTGAAGGAAAATGCAGCATAAGCGCGCGAGCGAGGGCGCGGTCGAGAGTCGCGAATTTCTCGCCCGAGTGTTCCCGCTTCTCGTTAAACTAAATAAGGGCTGTTTTTCGCGAGAAAAAAAAAATGGTGAAGAGGGGAGGGGGAGGGAGGGAGGGAGGTGAAACTAACGAAAGAAAGGATGCTCGCTCACGGTCGTGAGCCTTGGCTGAAGGGTAGCAAACGAGCGTAATTAGACACCCCATCTCGCTACCTCGGCCGATCGTTTACCTCACTGCCCTCGCCGCCATTGTTGTTCCGTTTCTTCTCGCGGCCTTGATGCCCGTCCTCGTCCGCTCTTCCAATTCGTCTCCTTCAGCCACGATATATCCAGTTACATTATACCGGCCAGAGCAACCAGCAACCGGAGAAAAACATTGTCCGAGCGTTAATGACAAAGGCATTCGTCCGCCAATTGCGATTCTCAACCCCCTGCCGTCTATACACCTTTCGTGTTTCTTCTGTACGGGGTGGCTAGTTGACTAGAGATGTGTTCGAGCACCTAACGAAATCATTCGATTTATTATTCTTGTAATTTCTGTGTAATCAATGGTGGGATCAAGTTGCAAGTTTTCGTTCTTTTACTTGTTTGTTTGTTTTTAACTAAAATTGGTTCGATTCTCACGATGAATTGCATCTTTGATCATGTGTTGATTACAGTGGAATATTGCAAGTTTTCTGGTTGTCTTCCGGTGTTACTCAACCTGACAATTGACAAGATAGACTGAGAAACGTGATTAACGATAGAGGAAATTCTTCAAATTTTTACAAGTGGATGATTTTTGAATGAATTTTGTGCTCGATCGTGTGTGTGAACAGAAGAAATATAAATTAATAAATATGATTTGGAGCTTTATTTTTTATTATTTCAATATACTGAATCAGAATTTCAATCAACAATTCCATTAACATGTTGAGTTTTCATTTAAAAGTGAGAAGTAAAATTTCTACATTTAATATCGACTTGAAGAAATTAATCGATATAATCAATTTTATATTTTCGCGAATCTAATTAAATATAATTGATAAATATAAAGTACATACATGAACATAGATATACACTATGTATGCATATGTATAACATACGAGTCTGAATCGTACTGTGCGTATATCATAACTATCTATATTAAACTTGTATAATGAAACGTACACATTGAATAAAATACTTGCACAAAAGGAATACATTACATGAAATAAATAAATGAATACATTAAAAATATTTGGAGTATTTTTACTTTCTAGCATATATTATTCGATATCCAAAAACTTGCCTAATCTTGACTTACCTCGAACTAGTACACGCTGGACTTAACCTCTTGCGCTGGAGTGTCACGAACGTCGAGAATCTTTTGTTCCAACATTGTAATATTTTCTCAGTTTAAGTATATTTAAGCAAAGACAAAATAGGCAAAACGAATAATATATGTATTACTTCTCAATAATTTCTATCCAGCGATATCGTGCCGACGAGTTCGAAAAGAAAGCGACGAATTATCGTGTACGGTTATTTGGCCACTCTCGTTATGGTCCGCGAACCATTTGCCAGCGCAAGTGGTTAATTCCGTCCCTAGCTACCCTCGCTACCCTTTACATTCTCCTGTAATTTTTTTCCTTCCTTTCGTTCCTTACGCTACTTACGGTTACCTCACGCGCGCCAATTAACAAATTAATCGCGATGCCCGAATCGCGAAGCTCGGTGACGCGGACACGTGCTTGTTCGCGCATATTAATGAAACCCCAGCGAGTTAATCGTGACGGTTATTATCGCGAAGCGGATAGCAGCGGAAACTACCTTTGCTCTGCAACTACATTGTTATCCGAGTTCCATTGTAACCTGAGGGGAAATATCAATTCACTTTGCGATACACAAGCTGATCGGTCAAATGATACAGCGTATCGGCCGTTTGTTAGCGATATTAACGTCAAGCATTAATCTACCATAAAAGGCGGTGCCGTTTTATTTCGTGGATACGTTGGATGCGTTGGATTTAATTAGATCGATCGCACCTCTCGTTACCATTTTGTTACAGGTCACGCTTTCTCGTTTCAGGACGAACGAAAATATCGATCGTTCTTTACGATCTTGAAACAGTCCACGGCGATTGTCCCCGTGTCTGAATTGTTACGGAGTGTTCGATGTTCCGCGACACCGTTCCGCTTTTTATTCGTCGGGCAAATCGAACAATTGAACGTTTAATCGTATACTTAATTTGAATGTGAAAGGCTATTGTCTGAATGGTAATTGTACGTACATTGATACTACGTTAACACGGTGGCCGAATAATTGATAATACACGTTCATTTTGAAACGCGCTCGAATAATTTATTTCACGCAGTCAAAGCCGACGACGTTGTTACAAGCGCGTCCTATATTACAGTATCTGACGCATTAATTATTCATACGACTATTGATACGACCGGTTACAATATTATTCATACAGCGTAACGTGTCTTAGAATATTTGGCGAGCATTTCGAAAGATCGTAATAAGTCACAATGAACGAAAATTAAACGACCTACGAGTACATATTCGAATTGAAATCGACATTAATTTAAATGGATATAATATTATAATATTGTACGAGTTACGGCTAGGTTTGCGATCAAGGTATCACGATCGCGTCGATTGTCGCCCACTCGTATTGTAATATTTACAACACACTATTGAACTGTATATAATTCCAGCGAATTCGTAGTGGAATTATTATTTTACACTTGATACGTCAGATAGGTCTCAGATAGACCGACGATTCATCAGTATCAGTGAAAATTGATCAGAACAAAAGAGAACAATGAGAAAAAGTTGTACTTGAGCTAAAAATAACCAAGAGTCAAATTGATGTAGTTTCGTAAGGTTTGAGGGAAAGAACGTATAAAATAGAAAAAGATGACAATTATAAAATTCAAAAATATTAAAAAACAAAGGGGGAAGGGGCACTGCAAAGGTTGAATGGATGGATCATCCTTCTCTACTCTTCAAAAGTAGATAAAATTGGTAAATTTTTTTTTTTTTCTTCAGATAATTACCAATTCTTTCCTACAGTAAAATTACTTTATCTCGTAACGTTTGATAAAAAGCAAATGAATTTATCCGCTTGATTCGATTTCTTTATGTCTCCGATAAAGCAAAAAGCATTGGGAAACGATGCTGAAGAAACAGAGGATCGTTCGATTTTCCCATCGGTGTCAACCGGTACGGATCTGTGTACGAACGAAACGAATATTTAGGAAAGAGTGATCGTTACATTAAGACGGTCGAACATCTTCGGATAGATACCGTAGAAACAGATGAGACACGAACGATTGCTTTTATTGTGCTCCTTATCTCGCTCTATTTGCCACGGCATCCCTCTACCTTTGATAATTTTTTACACAGGCTCGAATCGCCTCTGTACCGAGCAGAAAATAATGGGATCGACGTACGCTTGACTTCTGCAAGCTCCCGGAAAGTTTGCAATCAGTCGTTGATGAATAAAACGGAAGGACGAAGGAAACAGATGTAAGAAAGAGGCGACGAGGAGGGGAAAAAGGAGAATTGATCAAAGAAATTAGTTGCCTCCGTTCGAGCGACGAAGACCAGGCGGGAATGCTTTGTATAAATAAACCTGATCGCTCGGACGATCAATTAATTATTCTATCCTCGACACGTTGCTGCAAACTGGGGGATTATTTCCAACAATTTTGAGAGAAACTTCTGAACGAACGATTGATCGATCTACGTAGATTTCAAAGTGTGTGTAATGTGAAATTTCTAAATTGTTAGATTGATTTTTAAATTTATTACACAGACCTTGATCGAAGTGGAGATCATCATTTACTCTCGCAATGAATTGTCACTGCGGATTTTTATGCAATTTCATACTTTTTATTAACGTAACTAAAGGAATAGAATCCATCAAACGGTAGAACAAATACTTCACTTTCAATATTGTTTTATTACATCGTGTATATTATGTCAATATATTGTATTAACACATAATATATGTATTACATATATTGTAATTACATATATTACATGTATTACATATATATATTACATAGATATATTGTAATTACATATATTACATATATTATATATATATTACATAGATATATTGTAATTACATATATTACATATATTTTACTAATATATTATATCAATATATTGTCTTAGTACACGATATCTTTGTTATTACGCGCATTTCGTTCACTCTTAAATATTTCACAAGTGCACAAATATCCGCATTATAATTATCACACAACGTTTTGTATAAACTTGCATCTGTATTAACGTTTAGAAACACACCTTGCAAACATAACACCCTACCTACGCTTCAAAATAACCTTCCGAAATGTCTCGCCTTGCAACGACCTATATACTCCTATGTATAACACGATCGCAGTATAACACGATCATGGCGACGAGAACGTTAAGCCAACGTTATCCACGAAGACCGATTAGAAAGCATAAAGTGCTCCAGTTGAACGAAACTTCCAACAAACTACTGACGCCGAAAAAAAAGAAAGAGGAAACAGCTGCTGAAGGGAGCAAGCTAAGCCAAGCAATCAGAGACTAACAGATTTCAAACACTAAGTGTAGGATCCACGGCAAAATAGAAGATAACTAGCCGTGGGTAGCTCGTTGGGCGTTAAAGCATAAGAAGAAGTGGAGTTTGCGTCTTGACGAGTTTCGCGCGAACATGTACGAGCGACTAGCTTCGGGTGCTTTGGCAAGCGGCCAGCTCGAGTATGTCTCATGTATTTGGCAGAATTTGTCGTCATTCTGACTCTCTCTCTCTCTCTTTCTCTTTCTCTTTTCTCTCCTCCTCCTCTTCCTCGGTTCCGTTCCCTTTGTTCCACCATGACTGTCTCATTCTCAGCCGCGCGACACTGTTCCACGTTCCATAGGCCTCTCGCCACTCCTTTAGATACTCGACGCGTCTGGGTACGTATGTTTGGTTACGCGAAATGCTCTTGTGCATCTCAAGTCGAATGTTTGATGGCGCTCTTCTGTTTAAACACAGACCCAGACACCACCGGTGAACGGACCGTGTCTTCAGATCTGCATACGTACCCTTGGGGAGGGGGTGACGTTCGCCTAACTCCCCCGCCTGCATTCGGAGTAACCCGTTCGTTTGTTCTAATTGGATCAGACCGGTTGAATCGTTTCCTCGAAGGGGGCGGAAAGAAAAAAAAAAGGAAAAAAAAGGGAAGAAGGTCGAAATTCGTCGACGGATTTTTACACCGGGGAACTTTATCCACCGGAGAGGTTTCGTTCGCTCGATAGACTCGCTTTCGTTTCTCCCCCCTTCCTCCCCCCCCCACCCCCGGTTTGGAAAAATTGATGAAGCACTTCCTTCTACGAAGCGTCCGTTCGTGAATCCTAGATATCGTATCGAGGCATCCAGCGGCGATAAATCCGCAAAGCCAATGGATGAAGCAGCAAATCATCCTCTCCAAGTGACCGTCAAATATACTTCGTAATCCTCCAGGTAACACGATCTATGGATTCGCCGGATATGTGACTTAATTGCCTCGGTTGTCTATGCGTGAACTATCGTCGTCAATTTTGCTCTCAATTCCACTGGGGGCAGGGGTTTTACAACCATCTGTCGATCGCAGAAAGTAAAAAAAATACAGATGATACAATTTCTTTATAAAAATGATACAAATTCTCTACAAAATGATGCAATTTCTTTATAAAAATGATACCACCGTTCCACTAGGGGGAAGGGTTTTACAACCATCTGTCAGTCGCAGAAAGTAGAAAAAATACAGACGGATGATACAATTTCTTTATAAAAATTCTGTACGTTCGTTTTATTCTTACCAAAAATTTTATGATCTTTTATTTTTCATTTTTCTGAGTGTTTGAACGATTTTTCGTAAAACGACGATACGAATAAAATCTCTACGAGTAAAAAAATATAACTCTGAATAAAATCTTCTTCGTTGTAGTATAACCTTTTCTTCTTCTCTTTAATTTCTTTGACGCAAATTTTGTATTTTGATCGCCGCGATTACGTATTATAATTTAATTCTGGTATTAAATAATTTTGTGATCTCTGTGACGATCGACTGTTATTGACTCTAGATAGATGTCGACGTAGAACGATGAAATATTCTTTGCTTTGTTCGCTTAATACATTTAGGCAATGATGGAAGTACACTCGAACGTGCGAATGAATTTGAAGAGGATATCTATGGAAGAACAAAACTCGAGGGTTTCATAGCGTATTTCTCAATAGCGAGCTCATACAAGCATTTTTTTACGTAGATCAATTGGCCAGATCAATTCGAAGCGAAAGCAAAAATAAGCAAGAAACGAATATATAAAGGATATATTTGATATATTGTGTATTATATTTTATACTATATAATACATATTATATATTATATTGTATATTGGATATATATTATATTGTATATTATATGTATATTATATTAAATTAAATTATATTAAATTACAATTTCCACTTAAAATGAAATTTAAACTGAATTGATAAGACGATTAAAGCCATGTGTTAACTTTAATCAGAGATGGAGCAGAATTCTTATCTGTATTTTCGTGTGATTTCGCTTGAACCGATGAGATTGACTTGACATCCAATTTCTTCACGATCTACACCATAGATAATGGAAATTCGACCCGTAGTGAACGTTGTTAACAAAGGAACTAGATCCAAGGGTAGGCGACCCTCCTGCTCCCTGAATTACCTGTGTTTCATATCATGGGTTTGTACACGTCTATCACTATCCAGTGTACAAACGCCGAGTCTCAACACTTCATACTCTCTGCAGAAAATCTGTCGCGTCCTCGTAGTCTAAACATTCTGACAATTTCAGCATTCTAACAGTTGGCTCGATTGAACCTCTCAGGAGGTAAACTGATCGGATCCATTCAAAATGCATAATTAGCATAATTAGAAGGTTCAACGTCTCGTCATTTTTGTGAATTTTATGTTTCGAAATACTTTGAAGTATTAGAATTTTGTTTTTTTTTTTTTTGATTAATCAAGGATTTCTAATTAATTTTTAAAAATTTATCGCTTATTCAAGAGGATGACACAAATAACTGCGAATTTCACAAAACTGAATTGAATAAGCTCGGTAAGACCTTGATTCTGAAAGTGCTGTTCCGCTGCATTATGTTAAACAATGCAAATTGATTTCAAAGTGTTTGGCTATGCACTCGTAAATTACGACGATACTTGAATTTTCTCGTGTAAATCAGATTTAATCTGTACGTATTCATGGACTTTTGGTTCAGTGCCGTAATGAGTAATGGTGGTAATTTCGTTAATATTATTCCAGATTTCCTGCGATATTTAATGCGAGCATTAATCGAATACGCAGTACAATATTGCGCAGCAGCGTAATTTACAATTTATCGCGATAAACCTTAAAAACGTAAGTATTGTAATTCATTTGCGAAATCGACGTTTCGTTCCTGTATTCTCAGTTTGTATTGAAAAATTTTTAATAATTCTGTTCTGTAAACATTCGTACCTCTAAACGCAAAAATATCACGATGGAACTATCGCGTAGCTATCTCCAATTTTTAATACACCCGTTTCAAATCCGGTAATCACTTTTTCAAGTAAACAAACATTTCATCTTTCCGTAGTATCGAAATTTCAATCGACTGTATTTAGAGATCAAAGTTATAATTATAACGCTCATGTTTCTCAGGAAAGTATAAAGTTTGTTTCGTGCAAAAAGTAAAGGATACTTTAAATTTTTCAACGACGACACACGCACATTACAGTATTAAATAAATTTTATTTCAAACCATTCGTTAGCATATATTAGCATGAAATGCATATATGTATAGAAGAGGTACGCATTTTCGGGCAATCCAACCGAAAGATAATGATAATACTAAAAATGTGACACGGGATTTCAGAGTGAATTAAAGTGATGCGGAATAATAAATCAATGTAGCTTCAACTGTACCAAGTGCAATATATGAAAGAATATTATACACGATCCGAATGAAATGTCACAGTCATGTTAAAAAGATATTTCTATGAAATATTTAAGTATTTTGTACTTGCGATTGTACCAAGAAGAGAATAACAAGAGCGAGACCGATGAACTCGTTTAAATTATGCTGCTCGTGTCAAATTTTAAGACTATCCTTTCATTAATAGTATGCTTGTTAACGAATTATTGACGAAAAGAAATGTTGATTGTAAATTCACTTTTTCATAAATTCTTTGTAACATTTACCTTGTTACAGGTATAATTCTCGTTGATACTTAAGAATTCACGCGATCAATTCTCATTATTGATAATGCAGAAACAGGTTATACGTACCCGTTATTTCCCCTAACGAACTATATAATAAGATCCTTGGTCTGTGCTACTTTAAAAATCTACATGATAAAGGTTCGCCAAAGAAATGCCACTCAAGCTTGAACGATTAAAAATGATCAAACGTTACTAGGAAGGATAACTCCTCGCAGATGTATAGATAATTTTCATCAGTTACTTGTAGAACTTTAATCGGTAGCACTCGATTAACCATTAAATCAAATTTTATAAAAGCTACGTGTTACAGCAAATTCTACGACGTTACAATAAATTTCCTATTCGATGAATAAAAATGCCGAACGACGTAAAAAAAATGCGAAAAATAAGTTACACAATTGGCGAATGAGTAACTCGTAATTTATATTACAATATTATTAATTGACAAATTATTTTAGCCACGTAAACTGCGTCGCGTTCAACACCGAATTGATGGCGGAGATGTTTACGTTTCGAATAGTTTCTCGCGCAATGAACATCAGTGTTCGTTTCTATTTGGAAGAAAACCAACACCGATTCGCTAAGAAACACAGGCGCGAATAACGAAGGAAACTTACGCCGTGGCGTTCAATCATCGCGAACGTCCCCTGAATTATTTCATTTTTCCCCGTTCAGCAGCTCGACTGTTCGCCGCGCTCATTCTACGCATAATTCTACTCCCTTGCCTCTTAGCGATGAGATTGCTGCTGCTGCTGCTGCTGCTCCGCGGATTATTAAATTCGACGGTGGCGAATTTACCGGAACCGCGATTTCTCACATGATGCGTCCGCGTAATAAATTACCGGCGTAATGTTTCCGCGGCGTGCCGTTTTAAGAAAGTTCTGCCAAGTCGGCGCAATAGAAAAACACCATAAATTCATATCGATTTCGAGAGACATCGTCATCGGACAGGCAGACGACGACAATGGTTAGAAACGACCGCCAGCGTCGTGGCCGTGATCGCTACGACGACGACGACGACGCGCCGGTGGCATCGAGGACGACGCCCGCGAATAAATATTCGAACGACTAGTCAACGTTTTCCATTCCGGTTCGCCGATCGTCCAAAAATCTTGGTGCGGTATAACACGTAGGGATGGATTCGAGCGTAATATGTAACCACGAAAACACGAATCAAATTCGAAAGCAAAAATGTATGCTACATATGCACATGCACGTGTTCGTGTATACATGTTAAGTTCAACATGTACGTTTCACTCAATATACATAATTAAGTTTCATTATGGTTAAGTGTAATGTACAAGTTCAATAAACACGTATGTGTACATTTCATCAATGCATACAATATATATATATACAATATATACAATATGTTCCTTGAAGTTCAATGTATTGTATAGTATGTATATTTCATTATAGTCCAATTATAGTACAAGTTCAATATATATTTCATCATGTTCAATTTATATAATGAATTCATTCAGTTCACTGTATATACATACATACAGTGTATATGCATTGAATACAGTGTATACATTTCGCTGTAATTCACTGTACTAGCTAAAAGCATACAATGTATAGATTTCATTGGAATACGTTCGTTATATAATATACAGTGTAAGTATTTTATATAGATCAATGTATACAATGCAGTGTGTATATTTCATATTTCATCACAATTCAGTTTACAAGTTCAATGTATACAGTGTATGTATATTCATATTTCATTGTAGTTCAATGTACACGTTCATATGTACATTTCATTACAATTTAATGTATACATTGAACAATTATTTACAACTATTCAAGTTCAACGTATACATTTCATCGTTTTTCAAGTTCAATGTACAAGTTCAAATTCAATACAAGTTATATACATTTCATTTGCAGTTCAATATACAAGTTCAAGTTCAATACAAGTTTTATATTTCGTTACGGTTCAATATACAAATTCAATGTATACATTTCATTATATTACACTGTACAATATGTACATTTCATCAAATTTCAATGTGAAAACACTCATAAAGAGTTTGAGTCCAACTTGCTTGTACCGTACTCGATCCCATCTCTAGTATGTAATGTGTGTCGCGTTCGCCCAGCCGCGAAATGACAGATTTTTCTATCGCGCAGACGGATTTACAACAAGCCTTCAACCATTTTTCTCTCATCCCTTTCCGTCGATGCTCAGATATTTTTTCTCTTTTTTTTTTTTTTGGTCCGTCCTTTTTTTCAGCCGTGTACCTTCGTACGTTCAAGCTTCCGTAGTAATTCAATTTGTCACGCAGACGGAAGTTTTGATAACATCCTTCCGCTTGATTTGTACGTTTCGCGGTGAACAACAGGCAGCAACAACAGCACCAAAAATTCTAGAACACGTATACGTACAACACAATGGCGTTGCCCTATCGATTTTACTCGTAGTTCACCGTTTGATACGTCTCGTTACTCTTCTTTCGTTCAGCTTCTTCTTTCCGACTCTCCTTTTCCCTTCGTCCACCATTTTATTTTATTTTATTTTATTTTTTTTTTTTTTTTTTTTTGGTAGTCAGTATCACTAATTAAATTGTAACCCCGATTTCAACGAATTTCCGCTGACATCACTTCGCATTAAAATAATATCTCCGTTGCTCGGACGTTAAAGTAGTCTGGTGTTCGCGGAATAATCTACTTTTTCATCGCGTAATCTCGTGAGTTTTAGCTTCTTGTCGCAGCCAACGTTGACGGACATTCAACCAGAGTCTTTGTTACGTAATAAATGGAATAAATTTATTAACAAATTTAAAACCGGAGCAGAATCCCATATTCTTCGGAAATTTTTTCGCAGGCACGTTCACTTCCATTCGATTTCCTCTCTTACCCTTAATTTTGTTTGCTCCGTATTTTCTCTTTCCCTTTTCTTTTTGCTTTTTAGCAAAGGAAGGATATACACTAATTATCGTTTCCCTCTTGCACGCGCGCAATTCTGTTCCCTCTCTTCCTTTTGCGTCTGTTCTTATTTTCTCCGTTTGTCTGTTCCTTCCAGCGAAAAAACGGGAATATACTAATTATCATTCGTTGCTGTATTTGCAAATTATACCTTTCAGCGTTAATAGCAAGCGAATCAGGTAACAACGGAGAATAAAATTCGTATTCGAAATTCAGCTCGATAAGAGATTTCTCATTTCGAGAAGTTGCTCGATGAATTGAACTAACAACGAGAAAAATAAGGGATGCTGCAGAAAATAATAAAAAATATAATTGGATTGAACGTACAGAACGTACGTTCGCTGTTTGTTGTACAGAAAAATCATTTTCGTCAAATAACAATATTCGTCACAGATTTTTTTGTTTCAACGTGTCAACAGAACTCGCGAAAATTCCACGAAACGCTTTTATTATCTATTTGGACGAAGCTCTGTAAATTATAAACTTGGTTGATGCATCTCTTACGATATTTCGAAACGCAGCGTGTAAATTTAGAATATTCGCTTTTTTAATTTTAAAACACAGGATACGACGTGCGAGATTGCAAAATACGCAGGATTTCGCGAAACACGAGATAAACACGGAGCTCATAATTAAATCATACTGTGCAAAAGATATCCCGCGACATGAAAATTTAGTGGAATAATTTATAATAACGACGTTTCGCTTCTCTTTTCGTCGTATCGTCATGTACATTATGTACATGTTTTTATTTTACTATATATTAATATTTACTGTGTAATATTATATTATATTATTAATTATTATTATAATATATATTATTTATATAAATATTAATATATAATATTAAGTAAGTAAATATATTTTATATTAACTAATATTAATACTATGTTGTATTATTAATTATTATAATATATATTTATTTATATAAATATTATAATATATATAAATATCAATATTATACATTAATATTTTATGATAAATATATTTTATATTAACTAATATTAATATTACACATTGTATATTAATATTTTACTTTTTAATATCCAGACTGTAGAATCCGGCAATCTCACAGAATTTAAAGGAATTCCTAAAATATCGTGATAAATTATTGCTCGCCGCTTAACGGATTGATAAATGACGTGAGTAATGGTGCATTTATTTCCTGGTGCACGGCAACGAGGCGTCTAAGACAGTAATTACGTGGGATTTTACGTAAAGAATTTTAACCCGAGGGGGTGCAGGGACTAAGGGATCTCTCTGGAGAAGAAGTGGCTAGGATTTCCACCGTTTATAGACGGTGATTTGTTGATCGATGTGGTTGGCAGGCGTGGTGCAATGCGGTTATCCTGTCTTCACCCAGCCTGTCCTTCCGATCTTCTCCTTCTTCTTCTTCTTCTTCTTCTTCTTCCTCTTCTATTTTCTACCACTTTTCTCCTTGCTCGCCGCCCATAGACTTACTGGCCGCATCTGCGAAGCGGCGAACTCGATGGAAGAGGGAAAAACGAGAAACAACGAAACCATTCGTTTCATTAGCGTAAAAACCCGGTCACGGAATTTAGCGTAATTAAGCCAACTGTACAACGGTTGCTTGGAGGAGTTCGGCGCTGGCGTTACGATCGGGTCTAATGATCACTTGGGAACAGAGCGTAACTAGTTTTTTGGTATCGATCAAGAACACGAAATATACGTGTGTGTATATATACATATGTATATGTTTATACAGGGTATACATATGTATATATACTCACACGTATTTTCGACTTTTTTAGAGATATACAGTTGAAACTTTTCAAACACACATACACACACACTGTAAATACACTGTCTGGATTTTCATTGTCTTTTGTTTTTTATTCTATAGAATATTGTATTATATATTTTATAGAAAATAGGAGAATTGCACGGGACTGTTGATGATAAAATTAAATATTACAAACAAATATAAATAAATTAATGAATAGTGAATGAATAAATATTATTTAAATACAGTACATGTACTAAATGAGTAATAAATTAATAAATTAGTGAATAGCGTCCCTGAAGACGTGGGTAATAAACTTTGTCAATAATATCCTTGAGCTAACTGACATATTTTTGTACAACTGTTGTGTCGAATTTCCACACTGGCGAAATGTAAATTAAATGGTGATTGCCCGTGGCGAAAGAATTAAAAAGTTTGGAACGCTGTTCTATTTTTTTAAAACACGTGCAATGATGTTATAATTATCGAAACAAACGAAAAGTTCGTAAAAAAAGGTGTTTGCCGATGAATTTTTATCTCTTCACGGGAGATGAGAGAAATTAATTAATTTCTCATTTGTGAGGAGTTTCATTTCGAATTTCTTTTTTTTTTTTTTTGAAGTTCTATATGTAAACACAAAACGGCGGTGGAAACTTCTATTTCGACTGATAATTACGAATTCAATTCAATTTGCTTCAGCTCTCTGAAAACTGTAGTTAACAAGAATCACATTAACGTTAGCTACAGTTGCAAGTGAAATATCACCGCGTTTCAAAGCCAAACAATCGCGGCTGTCGGTTTTATTACATTCAGTATTAAAACGAATAGCAAAGATATTATTGCTACACGCACGAGGTGAAATGAAGCATGAAATTTATACAAGGTGAAATTTCCTATCCTGGACTCGGTCAACGTTGAACGCTGTTACATCGATAATGATAAATATTAGCTCATTATCTTGCCAACTGTCAGTCAGATTCGCGAAATTCCTCTGGTGAAAAATCCTCTTCTCGAATCTTCACGATCATGGGAAAAAATAGGAGGGGAGGGGGAAGTAATAAGAAACAAGCAGTGTTAATAAAAGCTGAAATAACAGACACGATCGACAATATTCAGCAACATGCTTCACATCTATCACTTAACTTTTGAAATTATAACCGTCGTCGGTGGACAATCGTTTTTGAGCGTCGTCTCTGCCTCGTGCCGATTTCCACCGTGATTTATGCAGGTAATTTCACCTAAGTCAATGTCCGCCGATACTGGGATTTACGATCCCGCGAAATTCGAAAACGGCGAATTACGCGCGTACCAGAGGCGACATAGTGGGCCGGAGTGTTTTAGAGCCAGTTGTGTAGCATCAGCTTAGCGCGCGGATTGATAAACCGCGTCGATCGATAAACACAGCCCGAAATTGTAATCGTAAGAAATTTGTCGAATCGTCGGGACTTTCTCGGTATTATTCAGATTTCTGGTATTAAAGAAAAAAGAAGAAGTATCTGACTGATTGAAAAGAGAAAAAGTAACTGCCTTTACATCTTATTAGGTAGAGATTAAATATCGGCGATGTTTCTTCAATTTTGTCGCAGATTTTTTTTTTTTTACAAGGTGCTTTCAATTAAATTTGAAAGTCAAACAAGTGACTAGACAGGATTGTTAAATTACGCAGATTTTTGTGTAAGTTTCCATTATTATGGACGCAACTAGAAAAGTAAAATTTAAATAGAAACCTCAAACAAATATATTCCTATTAAATATAATCGCATTATATGTATATTGTATGCACTCTCGCATTTAAATTTTATCGTCGATTTTATCATAATTCCTCTAAAATAATTTAGAATGTAATTTCTACGTAGGAATATTATTAAAAATATATGATACATTTATAATATATATATTATATATATATATATATTTTATAAAATAATATTTACGTACTACTTGCTTATTTACATTATTAAATCGGTATAGTTCGTACAGCGATAGAGAAGAAAGAATGACAATTGAAGGGGAAGGAACAAAAGCGTTTCGTCAGCAAAAGTTAGAGACTCGTTAGTTAGAAGCTCACCAGTAAGATTACCGAGCAAGCCTGTGTTTCAGCCATGATGGTGCAGTCCAGGAGATATATTTGCAAGAGAGCCATGGTTCCCGAGGATTTTCGAGAATTGTGTTTTCTGTGTGCATTCTCTCCCTGGCGAGTGAATGTGGCCGAGTCATTACAAGTATCTACGGACCATTAGACAGGTATACACACAGGCGAAGAAAGTGCAGTTCCAAACGAGACGAGCGGCGCGGAATTTAACATGACGATTTCTTAATCAGAGCTCCGCTTTCGCGTGAATGAATGAAAAATGAATGTTAGTAACTCGAACAACACACACGCGTACAGAGATTGTCATGTTTCGTTGGATGTGTTCTGAAAGAACTTTCTGTCAATTTCGTCGTTTCTCGCGTATAATGGAAACGATACCCTGCTACTTTCTTACTGGAAAAGTTGCCAACGTTCTGAATAAAATTTTCTTTTTTTTAAATATCAAAAAAATGAAATTTGAAATTTTTAATAGAATTTTTAAACCGAAAATTTATAAAAGAAAATTGACGTATTACTAAACAACGGATGTTCGTGTATTCGTGGAAAATCGAAAGTACAAAAATCCGCAGAAAACTCGTTCATTTTAATGGCTGCTTAATTTAGTGTTTCCAAGTATGCCTGTGAAAATATAAATTTGCATAAATTAAATAAATCTACGTGCTACGTTCGTGTTCGATTAAAGTTAAAATTTTCCTCGAGAGATTCAAGTAAAGCATAATTTTGCGATTGCATTGAAATGAACGAAATAAATTTCGAGTTAAAGCAATTTTGTAAAAGTGAAGTTTGAAATTAAAATGCCGGTTTTATCAACGAGCGTCGAGCTTCGTGACGTCGCAAGGTCAACGCGATACGTTTAACAAACTCGACTTTCGATTCGTTGAAAATCATTCTGGTTTAAAACTAATTACCAGACAGAATTAAAGGAAATATTTATAACCCTTCTAGGATGATTTTTATTGGCCATTGCTTTCTGTTGGCTCGCTACTCGCTGTTTATTCTCGGCGTTGGAAATAAATTGAATGAACTCCGGGACTGGGGATACGCTGAAATTAAATTTGGACCGAGTTATCGGTACCAAAACGCATTTACATACACGCTACTGAATTATCCGTTTGAAGTGGGAAGCTTGTTGCTTCCATTCTTTGCATGTTTGTTGCTTCGACAGAATCGAATCAACACGCAACGCGTTTGTTAATGTTAAAAGCGAGCTCTCCAGAGGAAAGAACTGAAGTAAAATCTTCAAAAACGTAATGAAATTTATCAAATTTTTGGTGTGATTACAACATTCGTTCATTACTATGGATTATGGTCTGTATGGCGTGTAGTTATATTTTCCATTAAAAAAATACATACAAACTAAAACCAGGTCTAACGCTATCTCAGTTAATGCGATTTCTTCCTGAATCTAAATATTCCATGAATCTAGCTAGTTTGTATTCGTCTTCGTATGTATATTTATACATATTTTTTTTCCTTTTCTTTTCTTTGTACATACGTATGTGTAGCATATATGTTTTACAAGTTAGCATAAAATTAAAGCAAAACCATTTTATTCTTTGTCACGTGTTTCTTTATCTTCATTTACATATTACGTGCTAAGATGACCTACGCTGTGTTTCGTTCAACGGTTTATCATTTAAGAACACACTTCGAACATTAATTAAGACATGTTACTGCAGTATCTTTTTCCCGTTTGTTCAAAAATTTGTAAATATTCTCATCAACGTTCGATAAATAATTCTTGATGAGCATTCGCGCCAAATTTTCATTCCTACAGTGTATTCAATTTGAAATTAATCGAATACTGCCAGCTAAAATAAATAATTATAATATATCCACTCTGAAATATTTCACAAATTGTAGAATTAAATGTCAAATTAATTATATTATACTTTAATATTATATTTAATTTAATTTAATTTAATATTATATATTAATTATATTATATTATACTTTGTATTTTTTATTTTTTATTATTTTACTTTTCGTATATTATTTTTATTAATTATTTATTAATTTTGTTATATTTCCAAAGATGAAGCTTTCAGTACAATCCTCGCCTCCCTCGGAACAGTGGGAACTCTGACTTCATTTATGTACGTCGCAAATTGCAATGCGCGCCATATTTTTATCCAGCGAACGCCAACTTATTCTCATCGATTCTTCACGCTCTCGTTTCCCTCCCCGTTGATCGATCATCGATCGAAACTCACGGCGGCACCTCGAAAGTTGCATTCACCCGTGCCTGGTTTGTTATACAACGCAATGCTGCCGCGAGCCATCGGTTAGAAAAGGGGCATTGTTAGCCTCAGCAGCTATTATTGTTAGCAGGAATTCGACGGGCATAAGCAGAAACGCCAACGCCTCTTCTTCCCGGTCGGTCGTTGCTACTTCGTACCCATCTCTCTCTCTCTCTCTCTCTCTCTCTCTCTCTCTCTCTCTCTCTCGATGCGAAACCATTTCGTTAGCGGAGGATACTGTCGCGCGATCGAGTTTACCACGTTTTCTCCTTTCATCTTGCCAGCATATGTCTCGCCACAATGAGGACGCGAGTATAATAGATCGACTTGAAGATGGAACGACGTCAGAACGAGGCAAATCCCGAGCAACGGCGACAGGAATTTCTATACTTCCGCTTGGCAGACGTCGCTCTCTGGGATTGTAATTTCAGCATCCACTCCGTTAACCTCCCTATCCCTCCCCCTCCCGTTCCACCCTCTCCGTGCACTCCATGTCTCTCTTACGTTCCCCACGGAACGTCTTATCGGGACGATCGTAGGATTTTATGCAACGAAATCATCTTCACCTTTGTTATTATCGCGATCGTTCTCGCGCCGACCTTTCTCTGTAATCAACTTTCACAAAGACTACTTACTCTATGTACGTCGAAGGAAAATATCCTCGTTTCTCTCTCGCTCCGTACGCGCTCGTCTATCGATAGATTGCGCGAGTTTCTCTTTGTTTTTACGGAGATTGTTACCGTTTTGCTTGTCGTGTATTTGAAGGATGTTTTATCGCGACAATTGCAAGTTCGCGACGCGAAAGGGACGATTTCAAGTTTCTTTCCCGTTGAACGCGAGGCGAGGCAAGAGGAGCAAGAACCAATAACAATGAAAAATGGTCGATATCTTAAAAAAAAAAGGGAAGAAAAGATCAATTTGGTCTTGTTTTAAATTTCAGGACCTCTGCTTTTCCAGAGTTCGTCATTCACGTCGCGCAACGAGCGAAAAAGTAAGAACGCTTCTTTCTCGAAGAAATTACAAAAATTCAAACGTCTCTAATTTTAAAGACGACACTTCGATCTTCGAGACCATGGTGCAATTGATTAAAGAAACAATTGCCCGTACCTCCACAAGAATGTTTGAATTTATAAAATTTCTTGCCTGTGCGTAGATCATTGAAAAAAATTAGATATCTTCGTCTAGATTTGGATAATATCGAGCGATCGTACTTCGAGCATTTCACGTTCGACGAATAATTTACCGAGCACGGGCTCGTTTATGGATCTTAAATTCTGTCGAAACGATCGTTCAGTCTTAAGCGGAACGAACGTCGCGAAAATTTGACAGTTTCTCGCTGAAATATTTCGTCGCTAGAATTTCGCAAAAATTTAATTACCGACGTCCACGTGTTTCAGAGTGCAAATAAAGATATATCGTCAGCCCTGCGAGGCAGATGAGATGTAAGGCAGCGAGCGGGCTCGCTGAAATTTAATACAGCGTGTAAACAATTAAAATTAGTGTAAGGCGTAAACATGGTATTTGTTTCGAGCTCGTATTGTGCAATATTTCACGTTCTTCCTGAAAGCGCTAATTTTTTAATGTGCCACTGTACTGCGTTACATTCGCTTCACGATCTGCGTATTTCACGTACGGTGACGAGCATAGAGAAATAGAGAGAAACTTTCGTAAATTTCAGTGGTTGTATATTACGAAAGATATTATTAATATTCCTTTCTATAAAATAAACGTGAGAAATACGTTTCCTGCATTCTGAAGCACCGTAAATATTGTATTTATTATATCATGTTGCATTGTATATTTAAAACTTTTATTTCAAGCAATAATTGCAAATTAAGTTACAGTGAACGCGGTGATAAGAGTTTTTAATATGAAGAAATCAATATTTGCGCAGATATTACTCGTTGTTAAATGATTAAATATTGCTAAATTATATTATTAAATACCGTGAAATTTTTATCTCGCACGAGCGCACTATCGTTCGAGAATTAACGTGGTCCCCGTTACGCTTTATCCCTATTTTTCATTCTTATTAAAATAAATGAAATTTATTTTCTTTAATTTTGCCCGTTATGCTGGGAAACGTTGCAACTTTAGATAAGCGAACTCGCACACGTGCGAAACAAATGCATTTGTAAGGAATGCAAAACAGAGATAGACACTTGAGAAAGTACGTTTCGCAGACCATCGTGGAACAGCCATAACAGATAAGATGGTTTCCCAGTTTCGTTTGTTCTCTCTTCCTTTACCTACAAATGTTGTCGCAGGATATTAGGTACGTGTACGGTGGTTCTTTATTCCTTTATTTCCTCACGGAAAACAATCCTTTCCCTTGTTTGTTTTACCCTTTTCAATTTTGTAAATCTAAATGTAGAATATCGAGCAGCTGTTCACCTTGAATACTTTTAGCTTACATTTCTTTCCTTTTAAAAATGCATATTTTGCACAGTGTCAAATAAAACAATAACACAGTTTAGTCATTTCAATCTAAAAATTCTCTTTCGTTCTTTGTTTCTACTTTGCAAATACAGGAATTTTCTTAAATTTCATGCTATAAAAGTCACTGTTAGCTCACAGAACCAAGATACGCGAAACAGAAAATAAGGGAAGCAATAAACGTTCTTGTGCTTCGAATAAATCTGCGCGTCAGAACACCAAGAAGACAAAGAAATTAGCATCCAGAATTCGGGGAAAGCTGTTTCAACTAATCTTTGTCGCACGGTTCTCCGAGCACGAGCACTTTTCTTGTGTCCTCGCCATTTCTTACGGAGTCCTATTATCCATCATTAGCAAACAAAAATATATATATCTCCTACCATTGCTTCAATTTTTCCGTTATGATCTATAAATCACTTCGCGAGACGCCCTGTTGTCTTGCCTTGTTTCTTTCCGGTCTCCTCCCGCGCTAGATCGATAGACGTTTCAAACCTCTGAATCGTGAACGCGAATAGCGAAGGCGTAAAACAACCCGGAAGTGAACCGAGCTCGTGCCACGTACGCGATCCGAGCTTTTTCATGTTTCCGCGATCCGTCCCCAGGCGAGAGGGCGAACCATTCAGAAGCGAGCTACGAAGATGAGAGAAGATCGTTGTTATAGAGTTGAGAAAATCAATATTATAGGCTGCAACGTTCGGCGTGGATAGCGGTAGAGCGAAAGAGAATGTGATTCGTAATACAAAGAGACCGATAGAGAGTGGAAAATATTAATCTCCTTGCCTTGGGATTTTATTTTCAATCTTGGTTGGTTAAGCATTGGATGTTGTGACTTGTTACGTGGTATCGGTTGGTAGAATATTGGAACGTTGTTGTGCGTCATGTATCTATTAATTTCGAATTTAAAGAACTGAAATTGACGATTTTTCTTCGCGTAATTGTAAAATTGAAAATCACACGACACTGTAGCAGTGTTATTGGTAATTAAGAAAAATTGAAAAGATTAAAAAAATTTTTAATGAAAGTTACAGTAACGTGACTGATTACTGAGTACTGAAAATCACCTAATGCCACAGTCATCGGTTATTAAAGTTCACATCAAAGTTGTATCATTGATGATTAAGTGCTAAGAATTATACAACGACACCATCACGTCATTGATTACAAAATACTAAAAATCACACAACACAGTGCAGTAACCTGTCAATTATTAATTCCTTAATCGAGAAAATTAATTTTTTTCTTACCGATATTGAAATAGCTACATTTACTTATTTCTATAAGATGACGATATATATATGTCGTCATGCCCATAGTGCACTTCGTAGCGACGAAATACGAGTTTATTTCGAAAGTGGCACAAGTCAGTCAATTCGTTCTCAAATCAAGAGAGATATTTAAGGGTTTGCGTTTTAACGTACCTAGAAAAATCAATTTCGCCAGCTTTCGAGGAGATTTACTTGTATTTGTTGTCCCAGGTACATTTTTGTTAGTACTCTTCATTTTTATTTTTCTCTGTATAAATAACCTCAGTACAAATAAGCACTGTCAGTTTTCATTACTGTCACTTCGAAGTGACTTATGCCGCTTTCAAAATAAACGATTCGTATATCATATATGCTTCGTTCTGACGAATATACATATATAGCAACAACGATATATAGAAGCATATAAAATGATTTTCTTGGAACGATGAAATATTTCGTCACCAAGATATTTAAGTGATTGAAAGTCACGTCGTCGACTACTGACAATAAGTATTAAAAAAAAAATCACATCGCGACTGATTTTATTCACGTGCAGCAGTAAACGCGTATAGATCTGGAAATATCTGATTCGTGTTCGCTGTTAATGAACCAGGGGACCAGTGCAACGCTGGAGCTAATTGTAAGTGTGGTCGAGAGAAGCGCAAAATAGAATTTAGCCGGAAATTCGCGGAACATGGGGCTAACTAATTATTCGAAGGGAAACTTTGGTCTAATTTTACCAAATCATTTGGTCTAATTTTACTGCATCAATTACGTAAGTGATTCAAATGTAACGCGAAGTGACGTGGTATAGAATCAATTAAAAAAAAAAGAAAGATTTAAAGAAAAAACGACAGGAAATGAAGTTTTGCCATTGTTTTCAGAGATCTCGCAGTTTCTCTAAACTTGCAATAATAATTATTCGTAATACAATATATAATAGTTATATTTCGTTACGTTATAATATTATCTTATATTATAATAATTGTTATGTCAGTATATTACAACTACATTATTATAATAATATAATTATTATATTATATTATATTATATTATATTATAATATAATTATATAACACAATAATGCTCATATCTATTATTAATATATCATAATTATTATATCAATATATCGCGACTAAATTATTATTATAATGTAATTATATAATACAATAACGATCATATTTATTATCAACATATCATAATTATTATATCAATATATTACAAATTAAATTGTTTTTATTATAATGTAATTATATAATATAATAATGATCATAAAAATATATACGTACAATCTAGGTTCTTCGTAACGTAAGTTTCATAAGAGGGACCCTGGAATATTCCTTTTGCCGAAATAAATTATCTTCGTACGAGGTATCTTCGCATGAAAATAGAAACGTGCGGCATCTCTCTCGGACATTTCGAATAGCTGTCACATTTTCACACTGGGGGGGATACACGCCGTGTACATGCAATAACTGTGAGAAGAAGAGAAAACGACGATAAAATTTTTAATACTGCACGCAGTGCTATTTTGCGCGCTGAAAACTATATTTTCCCTCGAATTTCAATCGCTTCGAGGTCTAACACACGCGAGAAACGACTTAAACTCCGATGAAAATAGCGGCGCAAGATATTCCATTAACACCGCCCTCCCCCCCTCTCCACCAAAGAATTCCTACCGCCGTAGGTGCAAAAATTCAGACACAGTGTGCGATACAATTTTTCAAATCGTATCTCTCGCGCGTTTACCCTATAAAATGCGAAAAATGTTGCAGCGACTGCATCGAGCGGGGAGTGGAGGAGAGCGCGCGTAAGGAAATTCTCAACGATTTCACATAGTTCAATCGTGTTTCTAGTTGCTATCTACTCGATTGAGGTCACGCGACCCAGCTTCCCACGGCTCGATAAATAGAAGGGCTTTCGAACGGCTTTAAGACTCCTTCTCTCTCGCGCGCGCGCGGCCAGATTACAGGAATTTTAAAACAGCGCGCCTGGGAAAATATTCGCCCGTACGTAACAGGTCGAACGAGCACGCGCACTGGCGGCGCACTTTGGGAAAATGCGGGCTCGAGAATTCAAAGAGGTGGAGAGCTGGAATCGAAAGCCTCCCTCTCCACTGAAACGTTTCATAGAGAAGAAGATGTTTGCGCGTACAAGGGAATTTCATCGTAGAGTCTGAAGTTCGCGAGGCAAGTGGCGCGGATCGTTTAAACTTTTTTTCGCATCTGGACTTGCGTCGCTTGGCCGTGGCAATTTTTTCATATATATATATATATATATATACATATACATATATATATATACATATACTATTCGTTAAAGAAAACGACGAGGACAGACGGAGAAACGAAAGACAGAATATCGAAGCGAGGAATTCGAGGAGCGGATCTTGGCGAAAAGACCGAGACGATAGCGCGGAGGCCGTGAATAACCGATACGAGTACACGTGAAAGAGTACGTGTGCCAAAGCACCGTCTTAAAAGACACGTTTACGAGCCATAGAGGATAACCGGTGGAGCGTGCGCGAATTCGGATCAATTGGCCAGCTACGCCAGCAGCTCGTTCAGACACCCGCTCGTACGACGCCGCGTCGACGCCAGCTCGTTCTACGAAAGATAACACGGCGCACGTGGTCATCTGGAAACTGACAGTGCGAACTCTGTTCGTTACTTTCTCATTGTACTGTTTCCTGAATCGGCCCCGCTCGTTCGCGACGGAAATGATAAACTCGGAGTAGGAGACGCTGTCATAAAAGTTCATTTAGTTCTGTAGCTTATATAGTCCATGTATACTGTAGTGTATTATATAGTGTATATAATACAATATTGTACCATATTATATAGTATACATACAGTATACTATAGTAATATATATTATATAGTATACTACAGTATACTATAGTACAATATTATATAGTATACAGTACACTATAGTATATATCATATAGTATACAGTATACTATGGTATATATTACATAGTATACATACAGTACACTGTAGAATATACTATATAGTATACAGTATGATATAGTATATATTATATAGAATATACTGTATGTATACTATGTAGTTCTATAATATAGTCTATTATAATTTCTATAGTATATTATAATCTATTATACAGTCTATTATAGTATAGTTTCTATAGTCTATTATAATATAGTTTCTATAGTATACCACTACTTCCACAGCACTACATTTCCACAGAAACTATGCTATAATATATTTCTGCAGTATACTCATATATAGCAAGTTATAGTATATTATAGTTTCTATATAGTCTAGTTTTATAGAAAATGCCTGATAAGTATAACTGGAATAAGAATGATTCATAACATTGAAACTAGAGACAGTCGAACTATCAGATTATAAGAGAACGGAGTATAAGAGAAAGTTTATAATACAAATTTTTACCAGAAATCCATAGTTACAAATGAACAGAATTTCTGCGACAAATTACTCTTAATTAATTCTAGCGTTAATAATAAATTGAAATACGGGATAACATACGAAATAAATTTTTCATACGAGATTCTGGTTTTGAGAATTCCAATATTCACTGTTCATTTAATTAAATTATAAATCATATGACACTATAAATTAATAAATATATTGATCTAGATTAAGAGCGTGATACATTAGTTGTCGATGAAATTGTGAATTAGTTTAGTAAAACAAATAAAAAAAAATGCAGCATCAGGTGTATTAAATATTTTTGATGTTAGAAAATACATAAAATTAGTTAGATAAACAGGACGATAAATTTCATTGCCTCGGAATAAAAGAAATTTCATTTTATGTATAAAACGGAATTGCTTATTCAACATTTTCGCCAATTTTTACAGGAATAAAATTTATATGCGTGAATATTCGGCTTGATTCGGTGTTCTTTATTGCTCGGCGCAATAAATACAAGCGCGAGCAAAGAGATCTCTACAACGAGATCTGCCAACATTTATCGAGCAAATATTTAAAGCCAATTTTCTCGGGAACAGTGCCTCGAATGAAAGGAATTTGTTCTGCGCTTTTGATTTTATTGTTTCCCGTAGAATTACTGTGTATTGTAGAATTACTCTGTTGCAAGTAGAATCAGCGATCTTAACTCGCAAGAACTATTGTCGATGAAATTTCATCCTATGCAAATTCCGTTTTAAATTATTACGTTATTAAAATTGTTTAAATGCTGAGCACAATGATAACGCCAGTTGTTTTACAAAAGGTAAACCTCCGTTGTTTTACGAAACGAAATGTTCAAATACGTATGTAAATAAAGTCAAATGTCACTCGTGGCAATGTTAACGTTAATTTTCATTGTAGCTTTGAAAGAATTAAAGCTGTTTATTAGCTGCGAACGTCAATTCAAACTGGAATTATTATTTTGAAATTTAAAGGTTGATCGAAGAGATTACTTCTGGATGCTTCATGCTCGTGTAACAAGCATGTAACACCGTCGAAACGCCGTGAAAATTTTAATTTGCATAATTGATTCCGAAGTGCACGATATATATCAGAAGCACTTTATCAAAGTATTTGGCGAAATGTTGCAAATTGAAAATTCTGCGCACGCGATGGATTAAGATTATCAATAATATACAGCGACTGTATTAACGCTTACTGAAAAATATTTTCTTCTCTTTTTTTTTAATGCCGCACGCTATTACACGAAATGATAACAGTTCGATATTTGAAAATACGTCAACCATTAAAGGATTTATTATGCGAGCGAATTAATTGAAACGCAGAAAGAGACATAAAGCGCGTGCTGCGATCTCAACAAGCATCAGTTATCTGGTTTCTCTCGCACAATGGAACTAGGCAAATACAGTTTGCGCAATAGTATAGAAAATAATTATGCAAATGTAGAAGTAGCGTCTTTGCAACGCTCGTGTCGATGTTTATTTGTAAAAAAAAAAAAAAAAAAAAAACAGACGTGAAATCTCAATGCATTATGTTTCAAAGAATGCAATTCGTCGAGAGACTCAGACACGCGATGAAAAACTTATTATCAATTTACTGTAACTTGTCGCTAATATTAAGAAACTGGCGATTATTCTCACAGAACAATTCGATTCTGAAAAGGTTAGCAGCAACGATGGATTCATAATTCTCTGCAGTGTCGGTCTAAATTGAACGCTGAATGGAACAATAGTCCCTTCCATTCGAAGTAACGTTCTCAAGTGCTCGCGGTGGGCATTTGTTCCTTTGCAGTTGCATTGACGTTTGACGTGAAAAGGAAATACACTCGCGGAAAGACGCGCGTTTTGTCTCGGTAACGCGTGCATTAGCCTTTATCTCGTCCTGGTGAACTAATATTTACAGGCAGCATCGTAGTTATTAATCACATACGTGTCTGAAGTACACGTGCCGGGCGCGTGAATTTCGTTTCGCAACTTTCGCAGTTTATTGTTAATGCATATATCCGTAAATACGGATTAAACGCGGGTAAAAAAATAGAAATTCCGCGCGAACTCGTAGATTCAACGCGTAAATCCATCCGGCGCTCTCCAAGTGAGATTTATACATTAAATTGTTATGTACGAGACGGTGGATTATACAAACGCGTAAAATTTCCTCGTTTAATGACTAAATGAACCGTAAAATAGCATCTACCGTACGTCAATTTATAATTCAGGATTGATAGTCGAGCGTGGTTGACCATCCAGTCCTCCGTTCTCCGTAGATTGTTTCAACATAAATTGGCAAATTGTGCATCAAGCCGAGTAACCGGCTGAAATTAAATTCGAGTCTTTACAGGAAATGAAACTTAATCGCAACGTGATTTGATTAACATTAGCAAATACATACAATTGTTACGTTAATTATCGCAGCAGTACCATAGTAATATTACTAAAATGGTAAAATGGTAAAATGGTAAATGATATAGTAATATTACTAAAATGATGGAATGGTAAAGTGGTAAATGATATGGTAATATTACTAAAATGGTAAAATGGTAAATGATAAAATATTACTAAAAAGTGATATTACTTAAAATGCAATACTGAGTATGATGGATTATTCTGTTCACAAGTTATTTTACAAAACTACAAGCATTTTATTAAATGCGACATATCACGTGATAAGCGCACAATTGCTCTCGATTTTTCGCATACGAACGTACAAAGTCGATTTACACCCGAAATACTATTCAACTTGCGAGTGTTTCACTGTAAACCCATTTTACTTGTGACCGTCTGACTATAAAACCTGTTCTACTTGTCCCATCGACCTACGAACAGGCCCACTCTACTTGCGAGTATCATCATATACGGTCTCACTCTACTTGCGAATGTCTGACTACAAACGAAGGCATTCTACTTGCGTGTGTCTGACTGTGGGCTCATTCTACTTACGTTCGTGACCGTGCTTTCGCGTGTAAAATGAAAATCGTTCGTCATAGTGCCAATCCTCAAGTAGTCTTTTCTTATATTACAAAAATTCGAAGTATTTAATTTTATTCTTCAATAGTGATCACTAATAAAATTATATCAACTTGAAACTCCCGATGTTAAACAATTTGAAATCTAAATTTTCATTCTAAGTGTCGAATCACGCCAGTCAGCAATTTGAACAATAAAATCATAAGACATTACGAACCATAGAGCACAATGAACTGCAGACTGATTTTCATCTTTGTACATCTTTCGACTTTCGTCTCAGTCTTACAGATTTGTACACAACGATCCCGATAAGCGGACTCTTATTGCTTCGTAACCTGTTTCGCTGTGTTTCGAGTTAGCAACCTCTTAGAGCAATTATATCACCGACGGAGGATGTTTGTAGAAAATTTCTCGACAACAATTTGCCGAACACGAGAAACAGTTTTTCATTCGTCAGAATCGAAATTTCCCTCTGATGGATATTCGATGAGTAAGGTATAAGCTGATGCGTTTATAGAGAGTATGTACGGCTGGTTAATACGGTTAATCCCGCACGGTTAATCCTTCTTACGTGAATTATTCACGTCCATATTACAATGGTCCAGAAACGGAGGAAGCAAATTAACCTGTCAATCGAGGAAGATCAGTTAACTTCTCAGCCGAATTACCAATCTCTTGGTCAGAATAATTTGGTAATTATGTATATGGAACTTGCCACTTCGATAATTCTATGATGATGTATTGTCGGAGGTTAACGTCCAGAGTAATTTCATCATGTACATTGTACATTCACATAATTACCGCTTGACTATGAGTTTCGAAGATGTATGCGCAAAAGTGTTCCCGAATTATGCGTCGTATTTCTAAAATTTGGGACAAGTTTGGAATATTTTATAAATCAGTTATTGGTTTTCAAAATTTTAATTGCTAAATTACGAAATCTTTCACTCTTATAACTATCATAACTATGACGTGTGGATTGTTGTGAATATTATAGAGTTAGTTTGATGAATTCTGTATGTTTAGATTTCTCAGACGTTAAAATCAAAAAGGTCATATATTAATAACATATGTGTTAATAACATATGTATAATTCTTATACACATATGTTAATAAGATTATATGTGTTAATCACATGTGCATAAGAATTGCTTGTTATTTATTAAAGATATAATTTAATAATTATTAATATATATTATTATTATATTTAATAATTATTAAAATTATTAATATATGTATATATATATATATATATGCTTTTATGAAACTACATTATAATTAAAATTATAGTTGTTGGTAATTCGCGCGACTCAGTAAAATTCACACGAATAAATCAAAAGCATCTGAATACTTATGGACGGCGACGCACATAATTTCGTATCTTCAACGGGTTAACCAATTCGCACGATAGCGCAACTCGCTCTTAAGGAATGTTTCATGCAACTTGGTTGTACGTGTGCTTGGGTGTGTATACGTGCTTCGTTCTCGCGTGCAAGTGGACGCACCAAGGCGCCAAGCTGTGTAAGTACATATGTATCTCGTCTTTATCACCGGCGTAAATTCGATGCTCTCACGGTTGATTTCAATTCTACTCCGGCGAAAGATACATGCGTCTCGGTCCGACTCGACGCGTTTCGGATGGACGATCGTACCAAGAATTCGAACAACGGAAATAATTACGACCCCGTAGGTGAAAATTTCCCCAGCGTCGTTCACTGTCGTACTCGTTGGAACGTGTTTCAACAATATTGTATCTAAGTAGATAATAATTAAGAACATTTACATTATACGACGGGCATAATACGACTCTTTTCTAATTTCGTTTTTAATAACGTGCCCACCAGTGTGTAGTCTGTCTTGCTCCGTATTTCTAATTATTACAGAGTTGTCAGAAGTTGCAGAGTGGCGTGTTCAATTAATCAAGTTGAAAATAATTTGAAGTTGCGGAAATTGTTTTACATAAATTGACAATTGTTCCTCGTGCGACGCGCATTCTGCTCTTAATGAATTTTCCACGACGCTTAAAAATCTGCAGTCTGGCAATTAAATATTACATATTAAGGAAACTGCATGCGAATTGAAATTAACCCCGAAACTGACCTGAAGTTGAACAGTGGTAATTAGAGAATAGCAAAGCGTTACAGTTGAATTAAAGTTAAAATTTAAAGAGCCAACACCCACCTTTAAATTGCAATTAAAACCAACTTCGAAATCGAAGTTGCGAAACAGTAGCAATTAAGTGTTAAGAGGCAGTAATGAAAATGAGAGATTAAATTCAACGCAAAAGCAAATTAAACGAAAAGTAGTTAATCTCGCGAAAATTGTCGAATCGCCGTGCGTGAAATAATCCACCGGGTTTCGTGCGTCTTGCATTCGTTGCAAATTTCAACTTGCACCGGGAGACGATCATTATGAAACTAGACGCGGAACATCTAAACTCGGTCTCAGTTCAGCCATTCCGAGGATTCGTACTTCCTGGAGCGCCACGAGAGCAGATATTTTGTGTCAAGGGATAATCCTGAAACGCGGATCACTTCGACTATCGTACTTTTCGTACGATGGTTTCAGCGAGCATAAAGGTGTGTCGAAAACGTCATTTCTTACAAGAACAGTTATTTTTAGCAAATTTCCACGATTAAATACCGAAGGGGAAGTTCTCGTGAATTCGACACGTGTTTCAATCGTCGGATCTTAATTGAAGCAGATATCTCATTTCAATTAATTAGCGCGTGGAAATAATATTTGCATCTAGATAAAAAAGAAAAACGATATGTCTTCGAAGTTATTTTTGAATAATTCTCTCGAGCTGTTTTCGAGCTTGTGAATAATCGTAAAATGTTAAATAATGGTCTGATCGAATATAAAGATATAAAATAGACTTGGCGGTCTATTTTGTAGTTTTAGTTTTGCTTCAACACTTGCAAGAGTCAATTTGCATCATTTTTCAAAATACAAATATTTATAAATAATTAAGAGTATTCACTTTGTGCAATAAAAGTAACAGAAAATAATATTAGTGTGTGAAATATAGCGAGCGTAATAAATATCTTGTAACTTTTACGCTCTTGCTCGAAAGTTTAGAAACACCCCTTACTTTTTAAACGAAACAAACTTCTTCCTACGTTTTTAATTTAACAAGAATATCGTAGTTAACGTACTTTGACGTAATTAATTTAATTAATTAATTAAAATGTCGCTAGTATGAAAAATTAATATTGACGCTCATACAAAAAAACATTTCTTTTGAAATTATTATTTCTTCTGAAACCTCTTCTGAAACGTGCTCTAAACGTATTACAACGTGACCATGCGAGATGTTTCAACTATCATCGATGAAGCTTTAAAGTAATGTCGTTTTTTGATATACTGTGCAAAATTTTACTTTGTTTCAGAGTTAATACAGTTTTAATCTATAACATCTGTTACATAATTTAATTAATCAATAACGTAATTTCACAATAAGGACACTAAACGTCAATATAAATTTAACTAGAATAATTAATATGATTTAATATAATTACATACAATTTAATAATTTGAATATTAATTGCATTAAATAAAAGTAATTTAATGTAATTAAATATAAATTCAACTAGAATATAAATTACGTTACGATAAGTTAAATTATTGTCACTGGATGGCAATGTTTATTCAATTTGAACGGAAAACATCGAAGACATTACGTCACTGGTACCCCTGATATACATTCCGCAGGCCTTGAAATACCTCGGAAAATTTCGTAACATGCCAAAGCCCTCTGCCATGTTAATTGGCCAGTTAATTGGAAACTTTCTTCGTTCGCGAGTTGCTGCAACAACAAATGCAACAATTACAGCGGGCAGGCGGACAACTGGTCGAGGTAACTAACTCGTCTATCGAGTTATGGTAATTGAACTGAAAGCTTCGGTTACCTTTAATTTCGGACAGTGGCGTAGGTGTGTACGGAATATGTGTGTATCGCTCGCGGTGCATTAACCGCGGCAGCACGCCGTCAAGCAGTTCGATAACGCTTATTTGAGTCAACGTTCTCAAATTCTCAGGAGTTTGTTGCGGACGATGAAATTTGGGGGAAATGTCGAGCGATGCCGGTCGAATCGGACCAGACCTACCATTCATCTTTCATCGTATCACGTCATAACTAATTTGAAATTTCTGTACAGTACCGCGCGGACATTAGAAATTCTGAGTCTTCGGGTGCAAATTGTTTTTGCGCCGGGCGTTAATGTATTCAACGAGGCATGCTCGTAACCTCGAACGAATAAATAATGCGGATATTAACGGGAGAAGAATTATGATTCGCAAATCATAGGGACTAAAGGATCGAGCAATAATTTATCAGTGATATTGTAGATATTTCGATTTCATTGAATTTCAATCATAAAATCATAAAATCCATAGAGTTTCAAATAGATAGAATTTATAAATTCTTCTTCTAGATTCCTAGATGGATAGATGGATAGAGTAAATAGATAAATAAACCAGAATCTATAGATTCTTCTTTTGGATTTCTAGATAGATAGATCGATAAAATCTGCTGATACTTCTTTTAGATTCCTAGGGATCTAGGATCTATAGAAGATACGATGGTGAAAATCTATTGAGCGAACCTTTGAAATTTCCTTTTCGTGGCTAAATTGACCTCCTGATCGGATTAGTTTGAGAACAGAATAGAGTAGAAATAAGAAAATATGATGGAAATAAAAAGAAAAAAGAAACTGTAGATTATAGATACCTATCTGATTTTTCTCAATTTTCATTCGTCGCGTGTAAAAGATGCAATTATCCATTACAACAAATCTTACAATAAGTAAACGGAATGGATTTTTCTCGACGCGAATAATTCGTCACCAAATTGACCTTCTGATCAGATTGGTTTGAAAACAGAATAGAGTAAAAATAAGAAAATACGATGGAAACTGTAGATTATAGATACCTATCTGATTTTTCTCAATTTTCATTCGTCGCGTGTAAAAGATGCAATTATCCATTACAACAAATCTTACAACAAGTAAAGCGAATGGATTTTCCTCGACACGAATAAACTCTTCGTTCTACGAGCTATAAAAGAGTTAAAATCCATCTTCGGCGCGAGTATACTCCGACATTTTCATTCAATTCGGCTCTCGTTGCATCGGAGATGATTTCTCGTGTGCATTGAAATCGTCACGGTCAATGCGCGTTGGCATTGTGACGTAACAGGATATCGCGAGACGATCCCAAGTTACTTCTCTCGATGTCTCGATGTCCGTGATATCAGGACCAAGTTGATATCGCATATGTATCAGGTAAAGTTGATAATGCTCGAGGTCCGGGCGAGAGTTGGACCAAAACGGATCCATTTCACGTGGGCAACAGCTATAGCTCGACCCTCAATATCCAGGCTGTTTTTCGCGCGGCGTGCATAGCTTCCTTGAAATTCTCTTCCAGGTGGGAAACTTTCGAAAATTCCGCCGCAAACCGACGTGGCGTGAACCCCAATAGCGTTGCAGCTACATTCCACGTGCCGCGACATTCGCGATCATTTCTTCTTCTTTCTATTTGTTAAAGTTTCCTCACTGCTGGTTCTCACTTGGACAAGCGAATCTGCATCAGGTTTGGAAAATGATAGTTTCTTTTTTTTTCGTTAAAATTAACATTTTTCTCTGTTTAGACAGAAATTTAATTGTACAAACCTGTCTACTCATTAAATTATAACGATGAATATTTTGTAAAACGAAGCAACGAAGAGTATTGCGCATGAATATTTTGACACGTATTAAAGATCGGTTTGCTCCGACTAAAATTACTTCTGTGTTAAATTAAATTTAATTTTTTGTTAGTTAAACTTGGTTTACACTACGCGTTCTGCAATTTAAAAGGAACGAGAAGAAGGTCTTTGACCTTTTTCTAGACGCTTTCTTCTTTTACGCGTTTGAAGAAATAATCCGGTACTATTTCGCGTTCCTCGTTTCGTTTCAATTAGCCTTTCGATCATATTTCAAAGAATAAGAAGGGAATTATATCAAGGGCTCGCGTCTTCACAGTAGAACCTCATGTATTATTTATGAAGGAAGATATGGGATTACTTATTTTTCCTGTATGATTCCTTGCGATCGTGTGTGGTTCTCTTTCGCAGGAAAGATTGGATCAAATGAATTATTCACGAATACGTTACGTTCGAGTAATTACGTCTATATGGTTTGTTAACAATGTTTCAAAGGAATACGAGAACAAGATCTCAAATCCATTATTATTATTATTATTATTATTATTTCACCCGTTCGATATATTTTTTTTTCTTTTTTTTTTAACACGAGGTTACGCAAACGTGTAAATTCCACTCGATCTGCAGAATATTAATATTCGTTTTATTTATAGAAATACGTGTCGCGATTTTCAGTAGGTAAAATACGAAATATTTATTCACGTGTGTGCGCGCGGTATTTGTTTGTAAGTTCGTTTAATATCTTTTCGATAACGCGCATCATTTGAGAATCGGAATTATCAATCGAAACAGATGGCGGAATTCTTGACAAAACTTATTGGTCGAGACAGATAGTGGAGTTTTTTTATAAAATTGTACCATCGTGCGTGACTTCGTTGGAAATATGACTATTTTTTTTTTATTTCTTTTTTTCTTTCTGTCGAAAGCCTACGCAAACGAACCTAGTATACAACGCTCGAACGTTTCGGTATAAAATCGGTTCGCAGAAACCGGCCGTTTAAAATAAACACGTTCGGAAACGGGCATTCGTTGTTAAATGTCCAAGCTGATTGTCCGATATCAAACTGGCCGAATTGATTTCAATAAAAATACACGAGGAGGAGCCGAACGCGGAAAGTAAAATCGAAACGAAAACAGAGCCACCCTGTAGGCGATATTAACGGAGAATAACGTTCCACCCCTCTGAAAATACAGTTTTATCTACGGTCCGCCGCTTCCCGGGGCTCGGTGTGACCGCAAGTGGGGCCGGCGTGAGAGCCGCTTTAATCTCCGGCCGATTCAAATATCCGTGTGCCGAAAATTCCATTCGAATCTTAATGCCCGGGCCGAACGAAGGAAGGAAGAAAGAAAGAAAGAAAGAAAGAATTACTGTTCAACTTTGAAATCCTCGGTGGATACCACGGTCCGTGGACACAGTCAAATCGAAAGAACGAAAACGAAGGCGTGAAAGCCGCAGTGTGCCGAGAAATGAAAAGGTGAAGGAAGATGGGAGAATGGCATTCCGTTGGCGCAAAGATACAATACGTTGTGCAAAGATAGTCAGGTCGTCGTCTTTGGCGACAGACGGTGTCCTAAGGGATAAGCCGAGAGTGGCTGGTACCGCTAACCACGTTCGATAAGCGGTCAGGTCAGATCCCACGAATCCTAGCGTTTCACTCCGGCCACTATCTTCCGGTATAGTCGCGGTAACTGTGGCAGTGTGCTCACATTCTGCCACCGGAACTTTCCGAAACTGTACGGAAGGTACTGGCCGCGTTTTCCTGGCCGCGACCTCCCCCCTCCCCCCTTCCACCTCGTTCACCACCCATCTAACCCACCGCGCGAGTGTACCTTGATTGCTTCGTTGCTTCGTCCGCCCTTACCTATACAATGTTTTGTCCCGTTCCCGTAGGGATGTGAGAGCAGTAACCCAGTGGTCGTTGTTATCGGGACACGGGGTTCATTTTGAACGTGCGAGCGCCGACTGTCCGTGTGAACGGGCGAGGTCTAGCACCACGGCGAACGCGGAGATGTAAGTACCAGGGATGGGATCAAGTGCAACGTGTACCTACGAATTTGAGTGAAGTTATACGGCTATACGACTTGCCATGTAGTCGTTTCATAATAATCTTCAACGTTGTGTGTTAAATGTACAGGTACATTCAGCGTACAGGCTTCGATGTAGAAGCTTAATGTATTTCATCAAGCAATGTATATATTTCGTTGTGGTTCAGTGTGTTACATTTCATCAAATTCGACGTGTGCGTTTTACACGAGTCAAGCTCGATATTCTAAATTTCGTTCTATGGATTTCGAATACTGCTTGACAAGGTGAAAGTTACTAGATATTATTCATTTTGTACAAGCTGCATCTATGCAGACGTCGAACGTTTGAAAATCGTGTATAAAAAAAGAAAAAATCGTCTTCTCGAAACGTTCGATGATTCTCTGAACTAAACTACATGCCGTCAAATTGGTGATGATCTTTATCAATTGTATTATCATATTTCCCCCAAAGAGAAATTATGAGAATGATAAATAAACATCTGACTACGGTACAACATACACTCCTGACCCTTTGAGTCGTACGATTTCGATTTGAAAGAAGAAAGAAATTCTCGTGAAGAATGTGAATTTGAATTTTCAATTTCAATTCTTCGAACGTTAGTAAATATCCTTTCCATAATAACTAACGTTTACTGAAAAACTGTAGAAGAAAGTCGAGAAGCAAAAAATCGGCATAATTAAAAAAAAAAAAGAAAATCATATGCTACGAATATCTTTGAGTCCACCAAAAATCGTGCGAGAGTAATGCTTCGTCCGGTGAAACGTTCCACGGGGTTGAAAGGTTCGGATCTGCTTGCAAGGTGCTCGATCCCATCTCTAGTTAGCGACACAGCCGTGCACACTATACGCAGCCGTACGTCACGACACGAGACATCGTCCTGGACAAATGGGATTCGTGCCGTGCCATTGACTGCCGTCGACGTACCGACAGATTAGCGTTAATGTGTTTTGTTGACCTCCCCCGGCCCTGATTTCACCCGGATGTATAGGGATATCGGTGGATCGCCGATGTACCACGTTGCCTAGGCGCGCGTGTCGGAGATTTTCCTCCGTGCAACACGCCCAAGCAGACACATCGTCCGTGAAATTAGACGATCGGTGATCTCGCCGCGGACGCTGCCCACCTTCGAACACCGTCAGTTAGGTTAAGTCTGGGTCAAATCGAGAGACGCTCTTATCTGCGCGAGAAGAAAGGACCGTGTTGTCCATTGTCCGACGCGACGCGACCGATCTCTGCCACGCGTGTTTCTCCGTTCCCCAATTCCTCTTTTGCCGAACGGAAGCGGCGACCATCCCGAGAATGGTCGTCGAGTTTAATTGCGCCCGATGCAACGGTTCCTATTCTCCCTGGCTATCGGTCGAACCCCGGATTAAAGGGTTATCGTACTTGCTATTTCGGTATTTTTGCCCTGCCGACCAGCACAACGTTGCTGAGTGAAATTGAGAGGGACGCATGGGATAATGGTTTCTTCCGAGTCCAATAAACGATCTATTTTCTGCTTCGCCGATATTGATTTCTGTTTTTTTCTTTTTTTTTGTTCGTTTCCTTTCTTTCTTTCTTTCTTCCTTTCTCTCGTCAGCAGAACGAACGAACGTCTGTCTCGCAGTAACGATAATTTACAAATTCGAAATTGTAGGTTGCCATTGATGCTTGCACGTGAAATTCTTCTTTATCTTCAAATGTTTTCGAAAAAATTCACGTCCGTGAATTAAGTCGAGTCGTCGTGTTTCTCTATGTTTCATTGCCGTAATAATCTTACGAATGTAACACGCTGATTTATTCCCTCGGCCATACCCTGTCTGTTTGCACTCTCTCGAGCTTGATTCATCGTACGTCTCGCGACCGGAATTTCCGTCGCCGAAAACAAAGGCAGTTACCCACGAATTTACCAAGTGCGCAAAGCTCAAGGCCGTTTTCTTAAAATCGTAAATCACAGTATTCCGGTGACTCGATCAGCTGTACACATGTGACATCCTCTTCTTTTTCTTCTTCTTCTTCTTCCTCTTCGTCTTTGTCTTTCCTCCGTGCTTTTAATATATGAATAATTTCTTGCAGCTCGTCCCTGCGCTTAATCCGCTTTCCCTCCACCAGGTATCTCCCTCGGGAGCCCTTATAATGAGCCCACGGCACATGCAAGAAACACGACGCAGGCACACCGGGTAGCGCAAAGACATCCGGGCGAAATTTCCGCTTGAAAATTCGTAAATTACCTCACGACGACGGGCCTATTCTTTTATTTGCGATACACAATTTTCCTCCTTTGAGGAATCCGCCGCCCTGTCACCGTTTCCCCTCGCTTTTTGTCTTTATTTGCCCGTTGCTGCTTCTGCCCGCGCTGTGCTGCGCGAATCCTTCGAGGATTGTATAACGAGGCAGTGGTACAAGATAATATAAGCCACGCACGGCGAAATTTCTTGGCTGAAATTTACAAAGGACGACAACCGGGAATTAATCTCGCACGAACCGGAACACGAGGGAAACCTCGCTTCTTAGCGTTCGGTTGTCCGCTAGGATAATGCTCTCTCTCTCTCTCTCTCTCTCTCGTTTCAACTAATTTCCTTCGTTGGATTCTCTGTGTGCTTTTCTCTCTCTTTCTCTATCTACCAGAGAAGCTCCATTCTTTTATTTTTCTTTCTTCTTCGTTTTCACTGGACACGTTATCGCGTCCTCTGTTTTGACTGCATATTAATCTCGCGAATTGGGAGAATTAACGACGAAATCCTCCTCCTTTGTCCCTACCCCCCCCCCCCCGAGTCACTTTTTCTACGGTTTTCACTTTTTCTCTTTTTTTTTTATTTTTATTTGTACATCTCGCACACTCTTCCCGTTCGTTGAAATTCGTCGTTTACCTCATTGTCTTCGCCCCTTTCTTCTCTCCTCTTCTCTGGATCCACCAGTTAGGCTTTAAAGTTCCTTGCGGCGTAGAAAACGCTAAGGACATAATGGTGTTTTTACGACTCCGCCCTTTAACGATCATAATGCTCTTTGTGAGATGTCTGTCCTTTGTCTTTCTTCTCTTTTTTCCTTTCTTTTTCATTCTTCCTTTTCTCTTTTCACGAATGAGACGACTCCGCGAGAAGAGGAAATGTAGGTTGCACGACTGTATTTATAATAACTGGCTCGATGTAACAAGGACGATCGTAGCGAACAATATATTCAAGTCGTGAAGAACGAAATGGGAACGTCGATGCTGCAAATATCCAAACGATGAATTTCAATTTTCAGATACACTTCGTGCTACTGGTAATATATTTACGATTGTTTTTTTTTTTTCTTTTTACTGTTTCATCGTTGTAATGGGATGCAGCGTCAGGAAGTAAACGTGACATGGAACATTTCGATTCAGTAATGTTAGTGGAAATTTGATTTATACATTGTCCGACGTGCATCGCAACAAAATTGCAAATTGAATCTGTGCAAATGGTATGTTGCAGGAAAGATATCTAACGTTTCGTGTTATTGTTCTTGAACGAAGTCTATCGCTATCGTCTACGAAGTAGTAGCGGTTTTAAAATTCCAACGACGACGAAACATTTATTAACAAAGCTATTGGAACGCTATACTTTTGTTATACAAAGAATTTATCATACTTAATAATTTTATTATATTTTATTACAGTAATTATTTCATTATAAACAATTTATAACGTTTTATAAATTACTTTCAAATTACATTCGATAGGTCCGTATTTATTTTCATGATGAATCTACTAGAATAAAATCATTGTCTGTTAGAATGACTTGAGTAATGTGCTAGATAAAAAATATGGAATTTGAGTAAAAAAATTATTTATTACATAAGGATTAATAAACTATTACATTTATTGATATTGATATTTATATATATTGATATTTATTACATAAAGATAAATAAACACGGTTATAGGGAATTTAATTTCGAAATTATAAAATTTGCCTATTATAAATTTATAGACTGAAATAATTTTCTGCATTCCTTGGTTATGAAAATATAAATTTGCAAAAATACCTATCCTGCTAATAAAGTGTACGTTTGTTGAGACGAAAAAAGAAGAGCAAGGGGAAGCAAAGGCGAAATGGAAATTCTGCATGAAACGTTGAATTCCACGTCTGAGTATGTAATCGATACATTTTTCTTCCACGTCGGGGCGCATCCTCAGGAACTTTCTAATATCGCAATATCCATATTATCGCAACGAGAATGGAATATTGCTTGAAAATTCTTCGTCCTCGCCTGCTGGAAAATTTCCACGCGCTCCTATCTTAATAAGTCGAACTTGGCAATTTTCATTTGCCCTATTTCTGAAAATTCGTTCTTTATTGCCTGAAAGACAATTATCGAGTTGCTGCGTAATCCTCTTACCACGTCGAGGAAGTTCCGAACGATGAATCGCCGAATAAAGAAGATTTCGAAAGGGCTGTATTTCACGACGACATTGTGTACCGTTTTAGTATTCATGACGCTTTACGTTTCATTAAGACTTCGCCAAACAACACAACGTTTGCCTTTCAAAATCGCGGGACGCGACCTTGTCAATCTTAACGAACTGTTCGAAAATTTATTTATACGTAAAATTAAAGGAAGGTAACTGCGAAACCCCACTTTGAATCGATCGATTCCTAAAATGAAGCCCCTAATTTAAATCTGTTCGATTCGCCTGAAGGAAAAGGAATTCTAATTTAATCCGATTGGACCTCAAAAATGAAATTCCTAATTTATATCGAATTCACGGTTACTTGCTGAATGAAACTGAACTGTCAATTCAATTTGATTAATTCCAAAATAATGTGTCCGATTTGCAGGGAATACAAGTGAAATTTCAATTTCGTTTGATAATCTCCAAAATTGAATTCAGTTTAAGTTCTGACTTACGTGCGTCTAAAAGTGGAAACGAAGCTAATTTAATTTCGAACTAAAGAAAACAAATTACAATTTTATTCGATTGTCCGCAGAATGAAATTATTAATTTACTTTAAATTCAGACATTTTTTATTTCTAAAAGTGAAATTAAATTCGATTTTAACTCTGAAACATCTTATTTACATCCAAAGGATGTAAAAGTGAAATTCCAATTCGACTTGATTGATATCAAAATGAAGTTTGTAATTTATGCGTAATTTACATCTGTTCACGCCTGAAAGAAGCGCAAGCGAAGAAGTTCCAAAACGCGTGTTTCTCCTTTGACGTGGATCGTTAATTTACGTAACAATACACGTGCTTATCAGAAAAACAAGCTTCCCTGCCTACGTTTGAACTTACCTGTTACAGCGTGTGTTTTAACAGTAATTAATTAACTATCGATCCCTCGCCGATGTTGCGCGTAATACGATTGATGAAAATGGAATTGTCGAGAACCTCCAACGAAAAACACACCGAGAAGCATTCGAATGTCATTTAATTAAAATCATCAATTTGGCAGAAATGGAAATAAAATATTCGACGACATAATGTATTTATATGAATTGAATTGCAAGTAATCGTCAAACGACAATAGAACGTATGAACGTGAAAGTGAAAGTGAAAATGAAAATGAAACTGAATTTATAGCAAAACGTAACGCACATGTACGAATTTTTGTTTTCGACTCGTTTGGAAAGAAATTTATTTTTCACTTTGATAATCATAATCTCCGCGCCTTAATTCACATTTGGGCTTCAACTAGAAAATGGTAAATTACATCGACTTGCATTTAAATGTCACTTGCATGGAATTAATATTATTAAATTGCGATCGCAGTTAATATTCATTTATTTTTTTCAATTTGGAGATAATTTAAATCTACGATCCTCGAATTAAATAATACTAATAATACCGATAACATTGGTATAATATTTAGATACGTATAAAGATAAGCCTCCGATCATTATTTTTTTCATTTATTAAAATTTTAATTCTGACAGAGAGAGAGAGAGAGAGAGAGAGAAAGAGAAATTGGCTTTCATATAACGTATTAACATCACGAGCGCAGAAAGAGTTTACAAATTAATTAGAAAGTTATTCGCCCATGTGTGTAACGAGGTATATGATTATCATTCGAACCAATTCCGTTTACGAGTTTAAATTACAAATAAAATATAATTTTCATATAACATTCATTTTAAGATAAAATTAATGTTTCATTTTTTTTCCTCGATTTCCATGCGAATTATTTATTTATATAAATTAAACTGTAGTGTTGCTTCCCGATTTTAGAAATATTCCTACCTCAAATATGGTACCTCAAGTTCAGTTTGTACAAATTAACAAAATATTGAGTCACACGTTGCATAAACGTTGAAAACTCAATTGATTGCTCTTAAATGGCCCAAAGAGATTTTAGACAATTTTGACACTGGGAACCACCGACTGTCAAAGCAAAAAATGTGACGTTCAAGCAACCAAAATAGAAAAATTTTATAACACAATAAAGCACAGAAGATTTAAACGAATTGATATTTCATAAATATGCTGTTTCACATCTGTACAATTTCTAATGATGAAAATTATGAACCGATTGTTCTGATCACCTTGGTAATTCTAACTTTAACGGCGATCATTTCAGGTGACAGATCGTCAATATCACAATTCTTTCGATACGAAAGAATGCGGTAAATTTCGTAGACAAGAAACAACGTAAGCGGCAACCAAACGTTGAAAATTTGATTACGAACACCGCCAGTGAGATAATATAATACTACGAAATTATGAATAAAAGATCCGATTGTCGGATCATGAATATTTATATCCACAGATTGGTGTACTCTGCAAACATTACAGCTGAATAACAATAATATATGCATATGTTGTCATCGCACGATGTTTGCACAACGCATGAATTTGTCAATTACTGTTATAGCACGCGCGGCTGTGTCCCAGGAAATCAGTATGCACGATGCGTGGCCGCGGCACGACGTTTTAACAATTAAAAGTGAATCGTTCTTCTCGCCGCCGTGAACGTAATCGTAATCACATCGCACGTTCTTCACAACGTTGTATACGCGACGTTATGGCGCCCACGAAGGAAAAAAGAAAAGAAAGGAAACGTAGCTTAAATCCCTTTGATTATACACTTTGACGTAGCGCGCTGCAAAACTCTATATGTCTCACGGTTCCCTTGGCACTTGGCACGCATCTCGCGATTGTACGTGAAAAGGATTGAATTCAACGCGATCCTCGTCTCAAAGACGCCTGATGCTAGAATGTAGTAGGCCTTAAAGGCTGCTTTTTCCAAAGAGTGCATATTCATTTGTTATTGAGATTCTGAGACTGCGTGCTTCAATCAGAGGAAAATGTGGCGCAATTTCAGGAAACAGAATTTAACAATAAAATAAATACTCCGGGACGGATTGCTGTCGTCAGTGTGCTAAAGAATATTTATTTGACACTCATAGTATCCTAATTATTAACTTCCATTTGCCCGTCATTGCGTGTTCATAATGTATAATGCATACTGAACACAGAGAATTGGAAAAAATGGTCCTATTTTATTTGTTTTATTCGTTCTATCGTACTCGGGGCAAATAACCACGTTTAAAAGTTCCACGGGATTTGTAAACCGATGTGTTGTAAATATTTTTGATGACAGAGGTACCCGAAATATCATTATTCTTTACCATTTCTTTTCTTCTTTTTTCTTCTTGCACGATCCGAATCTTCGTTATTCGAATATTTTAGTATTTGAAAGTTGAATAAAATTATTATCAGCAAACATTCTCTCCTGATAGTATTCACAATTATGTTAAGATAGTTGAGAAATGAAGAGATTCGGATAAGGGAGACTCGACTGTATTCGCAGAAAATGTTCAGTCCAAAAAGAACGGCTTGAAATTAATTATTCTCACAACCTCTGTTTGTTTGTCTTTAATGTGTTTTACAGCAATGTAAAGGAAAAAAGTCAGCAGAATTTCTGCGTTTTTTGCCAAGAATTACATTTTTTTTCTCCCGCAAGAGCGACTGATTCATTGAACAAGAGTGGCTGCGCGACGGCGAGCATTTTTTTAACCGACGTGCCATAATTACATTTCCATTATCTTAATGCAAGCACGGTGTGACCGTAGTCTAAATATAGGGCGCGGGTCGTATAATTTCTCGCGTTTAAAAGTCTTTTTTTTTTCATTTTGTTTCGGCTTCCAACGGTGTTGGAAAGCCGAATAAACGACGTCTTCTCAAACTTTAATTATCCGTGCGTGCAAACAACGCAAGGATAATTCCTCCTCACGCAATCCTCGAAACGGATTATTTTCAACGCCTTGTGCCTATTAAATTCTCACGGACTTTCCTGTTAATTGAAATACTTTTACACCCTGTTGACTGATGTGTTAATAACATTACTTATCTAACGTTCATATTTTCATTCATTCAACTTTAACAATTTCCTACTGGTCACTCAATAATATTATTACAACTGGAATATTTTCTTGAACAATCATTTTACCAATATTAATAATAAATGTATTATTATACTGTTATTGTGTGTTATTATTATTATTATATACTACGTAATAATATGTTACAATACATTTATTATTAATACAATGCTATCGTACAACAATAAAATAAAATGATAAGTTATGGATATAAATTATAGATTTGTTTTGTACAATTTATACTTTCGTGAAGTGAAATATTTACCAAGTTACTAGCTGTAAAAATACTTTAAACAGTATTTAAATTATTACTTTGAAGAATATCGTTTGAATTCTATTTCTTTTGTTATCAATTTCGATATCCATTGGTTTAACACGCGTTTCTTATTATAATTTTGTTTATATATACCAATCTCGTCCGTTTTAAAAAAAATTACTCGTAGATGTTCGACTTCTTTCTTATCCAGAATCTATCCTATTTTCCAAGTGATCCCGCCTTTCATTACTCATTCATGTGCCTCGACCTTCCCTTACTTTATAATTCTCCGCTGTCTCGAATTCTTCTGAAAGCCAGTTTTTCTTGAAAATAAAACAGATTTCCTCTAAATTATCTTCCATGTGTATATAATTGCATACCTAATTTACCCAGTCTACGTTACAATCGTGTTTGCAACATGAATATAATTATTACACAATAAATAGATTTATAAGAACTATAATTATTATAAGACACTTGTACGATTTACAAGACAATTATTATTATACAATAGAAAAGATTTATAAGAAATTCGAAAGTACAGAAATGCACGTAAGAATACGAAATATATCCAAAGTACGACAATCTACGTAACAATGGACAGAGAAAATCACGATTTTCTAAATTCGATTTATAAAAGTGTGAATTTGCAATGATCAAGAGAGAAAGTTTCTATCCAAGTTTCTCGTTTCGTAAGTCGTAAATTTCATTTAGCAAGAACGTGAATTTGTATCGAAATCAACAATATCTAAAACACACGTGCCGAAATAACAAAGAGAACTAATTGCGAGCAACAAGATCGACAGAGTGCAACAATTTTTCCCCCTCCCCCCCGTGCCGATACTCGGTTAAAATTCACTTTGCGTATTTCCCTGTTAATTGAAATACTTTTACATGCCGCTGGCTGGCGTGCTTCCTCCTCCCTCTCTCTCTCTCTCTCTCTCTCTCTCCCTTTTTCTCTGCTTTTCGAAGGAAAAAGATTGCGGAACGCCGCGGCGTACAATGCCTAAATTAATGCCCGCCAGGAAGATGCCATAGTTTATTACTTTCCCTTGGAGCCATTAGAAGAGGCGTGACAACGGTGCCCGCTCTCTCGCACCCTCGTTTTCCCCAGCACTTTAGGTCCTTCCATAAATATTCCTTAATACGCGCTGCTGTAATGCGTATCGATGCCGGCCGCCTGTATAAACATAAATATGACTGCATGCTCAATAAGCGTCCTTACGGCTCCGCCGCGAGCGTAAGTTCCGCTAATGCCGGCTGCATAAGATCGGCTAATTTATCGTTAATTCGTCCTATTTTCCCGGAATTAGCACGGTTCAATGGATCGGAAATAATCCACTGTTTACGCTCCGAGTATCATTCAACCAAGGGAGGGAGGGATATTCGTTTGTACGAAAGTAGGCAGTAACGAGCGACTTGCAGGTAATAGCGTAGATAACGTTATCGGTGAACGTTGATGATAGGAATTCTCTCGCAAAAATATTCGAACTCTGTGGAACATTCTGACAGTAAATAATACAGTGACTTTCATTGATATTCGGTTAATAATTCGAAATGTTACAACTTCGTAAAAAGAAATCCGTACAGTGAGAAACTCGTGCTTATTTTAAAGCTTGAGGCCCCTATATTTTCAAAATGCGTGATTCATTTTGTTCTGAGCTGCTTTTACACTATGCGACGACTGCTTTTCTTCTCGAGAATGCTTTAAATCGTTACAGTTTTAAAAAACATTGAAAGAACATTTTTTCGTCGTTGAATCCAGTGTGTGCTTGAAGATTGAGGCAACTCCCCCTTGCAACGATCCTCAAAATCTTAATGTACGATTCTGTTAAACTCTGAATGTTTGTCGATGTCTCTTCGACGACGAAAACTGAAGAAATCGTATTCGAAATCGTTTTCATGTGACATCTTTGCTACACTTTACAAATAATTATGAATTTTGTCAATTTCATTCAAGTCCAATTTTTCGCTTCTCCTAAGAAAACATACTTTCCCGAATTGACACTTTAGAAAAATCATAAAATCGGCCATTCGTGCAAGAAGATTTCGGGCCAATAACACGTATAAGAACTATTTACTACTGCTATTAAAATATTAGCGCTAAACAAACGTAGTACGTAGCCAAAAAAAAAAAAAAGAAACAACGTCACAAACTTTTATATTTCGCTGCGCGCGAAGCCGTGGGCGAAACAAAGAAAATAAATTAATTTCAGCGTGGAAATAACAAATCCGTGGTACGGATGTTTCAAAATATCATTCCAACCTAGATTCGATTACCAGCAGCGAATGCTATTTTTTAGAAGTTTCCCCCGATGTTTTCCTCTTCGCTCGCCTCGCCCCGTATTCGGATCGCGGGATATGAACAGTCAAATAAACCGGAACGCGCACGGTAAACTCTTTATCTGATCAGGAAACTGAAAAATCGGAAACGCGGCACGATATTTACTTGCGCTGCATTATTTACTTGCACTTCCTCCGCGATACCACGTCGCTAGCGTAATACCTCGACACGCGTGTTCCCAACGACTGTAACAGGGAAAGCCGCTCCGATTTTCGTACGAGACGCTTCACGTTACGTTAAAGACATCGGCGAACGTTCATCGAAATTAGCATCACTCTGCTACACTTCGTTTTCAGTAATGTTTCCTTAACCAGTTGCGCCGACAACTGACTGCGGACCATAACGAGTGACCGAACGCCGTGCACGATAATTCGTCGCTTCCTTTTCCTCTTGAACTCGTCGGCGTGACGTCACACGGATAGAAATTATCGAAAAGTAACGAATTTGTCATTTTGTTTTGCTTAAATATACTGAAAACTGAGAAAATATCGCAATTTTGCGACAAAAAATTCTCGACGTTGGATCAAAGTATTGGTGCACCTAATTTCTTTGTGAATATCTTCGTAGAAACAAATAGTGTATTAACAAAATTTGTTTCCATAAATAGTTTACTACGTACGAGAGTAACGTGCACAGCAACAATTTCCAATGATAAGTTGTACAATAATCATACAAATTGGAGAATCAAAAAGTTATTGACACGCGAGGGATTTCTGTCGTTTATTTGAGAACAGATAAAATTTTTCTTTTCCTAATGCCGAGGAAAGATGACATACCATATTAATATCCTTTAATAATAACATTTCGCCATTAAATGCAGTTTAGGCACTGCAATTACAGGCGTGTCAATACTTTTTTAACTTTCGAATTTTTTAATTTCTTTCGTTATTATTTTGTAACTATTGGAAATTACTACACATTATGTACATATTGCTTTTGTATGTGGTGAACCATGTTTATATCTTGCTGATACATCGTTTTCATAAAGATATCATTAGAAAATTAAACGTAATAATACTTTCTTTGCCTCGGTGTATATATGTAAAAGATATTTTTTTGGTATGAAGTATCCTGCCGTCTCAATTTTATGTTTAAAGTTTTCCTAACGTGTTCACTGTCCCGCGCATTATATGTTGATAAATATATCATGTTTGTTGATGCACGCGTACAATCAGTTGATTAAAATTTTTTTCCCCGTCTATTGAAATGAGAGCAAAATTGAAATATAAAGAATTCAAAGTTCGTGGCGCGATTAACTGAGCTTTTTTTTTATAATTACATACACGAATTTCCACAAACATTCCTGGTACAGTTGATTTTAATTTCAGTCAACTTTAAGTTGTTAATTTGGTTGACAATCATTCAGTTGATTTTAAGTACACTGTGTATATACACACACACACATATATATATATATATATATATATATATATATATATATATATATATATATATATATATATATATATATGTATATTTACAGATGTTGATTTATTATTTGTCGATCGAGCAATGTCGCTAATAGTCATAGACAGTTACTTTTCCATTGTAGCCACTTCTAGCATGTTCTTTCTTGAATAGCAACCACTTCCATTTTCAAGATAAACTAAACTTCGACAACAAAGTTGAATTTCCCCGAGGTTACTCTTGAGAGTGTGCCTTCGGAACTCTTACAACCAATTACTAATTTACCCTTTGGAAATTTTTAAAGGGAAACCAACTTTCGAACACCTCGGCTAAGAAATATTTGCTCTTTTAATGGAGCATTTCAACGAAAACGTGGCCGTTCTTAAATTTACAGATAACTTCGTCTCACAATCTCAATATTCTTCTCCTTTGTAGCTTGTAGCGTCGTTCTAATTATTATTCAAAATCACAAAACAGCATTTAAAAATTAAATTCTTTTTCTTTTTTTTTTTTCTTTTTGTTTGAGAGATTTCGATCCATTTTATTTATCTGACAGTTCGTTAATTTTCTTTGTGTACCAGTTTTTATAGCGCGACTTTTATTATTTATTACAATCTGACAATATTTTCTTTTCTCAATACATCCAACGATGTTACGACGTTGGTATAAAAAAATGTTGGCATCAGAGCAGAACTACATACTGTGTAAACTTATCCCTGAAAAATTGCAACATCGTGTTAACCCTTCGGTTGTAGCGTATTTCAGGCTAAAAGCATACGCGCTGCCCGCGGGTTTGTCATGTAAATAACATTTCTTTAGTGAATTTCTTTGGAAATTTCAATCTCCACTCACGATAGTCTGTTTTTTTAAACACCATAAGAAAGTGACTGTACGCAGCGTAGCGTTAAAAGTTACTTGTTGAGTGCTTGTCGGGATAACGGGTAAAGCCATCCTTTGCGTCTCGAGGCTTACCAAGCAAAGAAGATCACGGATATGTTTCGAAAGATACATTTCGAAGAGATTCAATTTCGAGATCTTTTGAGGATCACTTAAACTGTTATTATTAACATCGACTTGTTAGTTGCTTCAATTTTTATTTCTTTCGCCAAGACGTTCGTGTTTTCACAAGATTCAACATTTTACTACTCGAGGAAATTTCACTTCACTTAAATGAAAATTTTAACTTTATTTCTCAGTGACACTTTACTCGAGCTTCCAAGAGCTGGAACAAATTATTATTTTCAATAAATATCTCTTGGTTCAATCCAAGGACTGCACGAGAGTCCTGTGTCCCCAGAATTAAACAGATTTCGCAGTTTCGGAACAAACTTTCGAACACAAGTTTTCTCTATATCACCACCGATAAAAAAAAAGAAAAATTTCTATTGATGTACGAACTTTTAGAAATAATATTTCATTTGTTATTATTTATTAATTTATTTGAAATAACGAAGATATCTGAAGTAGACGAATTTAATGTAAGCTCAGATTCCGAGAATATAGAAAAGCAACAGTAAGTGATTATTGATCGCAGATTTGAATTCTCCTACCTTTATCGTTTTCATTAATAAGCCGATCCGAATTCCCCAGATGAGGGTTGTCGATAAATTTAGCGCAATATTCGAGTATCGCCGCCTGCGAATCAACTAATCACTTACGTAATTTGAATCTGTTACGTTCCGTTCGCGATATCACAGCTGATGTTATCATAAGCTTTAGACAGCTTAGGATCATCCTCGAAAGCGTATAATGCCGCGGCATTGCAAATTCACGAATCACACTTGTCATATTGTTTCTTATTTCGTTGTCAATTTGGAATCGCGAAAAAGAAATCTACAACTCGTACTTGTAACTTTTGACATTATCAATTGACAAATTATTCATGAATATTATGTTTCCACTATACTCGATAATACAATAGGATATTATTCGAAGAAAAAAGGAAACTGTCGTCGAATCTGATCGATAACGATTACTTGCAAACGGAGGTTTATCAGTTAGGTTTTCGTCCTTTTTATTTCTGCATACAGCTTTAGTAAATTATAGCTAGTCAAACCAACAACTTATCTCTGAAAGCAGTAACGAGTAATTTTATCGTCGCATCGCCAGGATAGTTTGTCCTACGACTGGGCCTCCAGTGAATCAATATTGGCGGAAAGTTGGTCATTCAACGATATATTCAGGAACATACCTTAAACCTACTCACACCGAAGTGCAAACGGATTCACTTTGAGTTTCCAAATGTTCGAGATCAGATAACGACTGTTGATGGGGATTTTTCACGGATAGATAAGCACTCTGAGGATATGATATATCCCTCCTCCCCCTTCCCCCAAGAAGAGGAAAGATCCGACGAATTGAAATTTCCTTGAAGACTGGAAAATTGTTTCGTGTCTTTACATTGCATTGTTTGTCTCTAGAGCTTCGAAAACTTGAAAATAGTAATTTTGTTATTAAAAAGTATTTGTCTAACTTCGCTAATATCTACTCTAATCAATGAAAAGTTGCTAATCTCAGAAATTACTAATCACAAAAAATATATTATATCAAAAAGCTGATTCTTTCTAATAAAAGTTACTAATTCTAGCTAATAAAAGTTACTAATTACCACGTGTGCCAGTCTTACTACAAATAACAATTTTCATCTTTCTTTTGTCTATCATTGTACCATCTTATCACACTGTAATTTAGTTATCACCGAATTTCTTGTTAAAATAGCAACATATCACTACTACCTCGCATTTGCATATATCACTTCTACCATATATTGTTCAACCAGTGTACGATAACCTAATCTACAGAGAGAGAGAGAGAGAGAGAGAGAGAGCAACCACAGTTTAATTACCTATTTCTTCGTGAAATGCGGAGCGTTTCTACCGTGTTTTCCGTGCACGATTAGCGCACATGATAAATGAGCAAGTTCATCGCTGGTCAAGGCGGACATTCCATGGATTCCTGAAGTGTTTTAGGACGGCCGCGAAATTTCGCATTTCGATCAGGACGCGAAGGAGAGAACACGTTAATCATCGGCTCTCCTCTTTCGGTCGACAAAGACGAGGGTCGATGTCGGTGAAAACTAGGGATGGGATCAAATCCAATATATATATATATGTATGCACTTGGGACACTTATATGTTCGTTTCATGTGTTTCAATAAGTTTCAACAAGTATGCTTATAAGGAAATTTTATAACAAATCAATACATTTATACATCAGTCAATATACAATATATACATTTCATCAAGTTCAATATACACAATGCATACAATGTCGGTATTTCATCAAGTTCATTGTAATTCAGTGAATGTATACGTTTCATTGTAGTACATTGTACAGCGTATACATTTTATTGTAATACAATGTATATTTTTTATTGTGATACACGTTCAATATATACATTTCATTGTTCAATGTACAACTTCAACGTACACATTTCACTACAAAAATGTATAAGTTAATATATACATATATATTTCATTACAGTATAATGAGCAAGTTTAATACATACGTTTTATTCTAGTATAATGTATAAATTCAATATACACTCATACAATTTTATTGTAGTACAATATACATGTTTAATATGTATATTTCATTACAGTTGAATGCACAAGTTCAATATAGCCAATCTATATTTCATCAAATTAAATGCATACAACATATGTAATTCATTGTGGTTGAACGTAAAGGTTCAATATATACAGTGTATATATTTTATTGCAAATATATACAATGTATACATGTACACAATATACAATATACATGATATATATAATTATATACAATGCATAAAATATATATAATTCATTGTAGATGATTGTAAAAGTTCAATATATACAGTGTATACATTTTATTGTAATCCAAATGTATACACTTCATTTTAAATGTGTAAACCTTCATTTTGATACAAACAAGAACATACTTCATCAGGTCAAGACTACACACCAAAAATGATCATATATATACGTATGTATGTACATATGTCAGGTTAAGTCGCCGTACACATTTGAAACGATTTAATTTAGAAGTAAACAAGCAAAAGAACGGAGAAATGTTTATAAAGTTACTCACCAGATCTCGAACGCGACGATTAAAGGTTCTACCCTAACTTGCGAGGTGCTCGATTTTATCTGCAGCGGAAACGACACACGGTGAGAAAGAACGGGCATGAAAGCCGGCGAGAAAGAAAATCCGCCCCGAAGAAAGCTGAGGAGAACTCTTCGAAACGTCACGCTCACGGTTAAATTCCGGAAGACCGATTGGCTGTCACGATTACCGATCGTTTCGTGTTGCAGCTGAACGAGCGAACAGAAAAAATAAGAGCAACGCCGGAACACGGCGTGAGGAATGGATCTGTCGTTGCGAGGCGAACCAGAGTCCTCTGTTGCTTGATCGCCTACATAGCATGTAAATGAAAGGATGCTGCCGTTACAAGCGTATCCGGATTTTTTGGTTTCCTCGGAGCACACTGCCTGAGATGTCTCCTTAATCTTTTCCTCTCTTTTTTTTTCCTTTTTCCTTTTTGTGTGCATGTGTGTACTTTCATTGACACTAGGAAGAAGACGCTTTAATTAGTAATAAAGAGATTAACATCGATCGGAGCCATTCGTATGTAAAGCAGGGATCGAGTTGCCTTGTTTCTTTTCCCACTCCCTTTAGTCTGCTGCTTTTTTCTCGTCGAAGTGAATGGAGTTTGTTCGTTAATTTGGATGTTCGAACGAATTTGTGAAGCAAATTCTTGTATAAAATGCAGCTTGCTCCGTTTCGCGGGATCGGTCGACTAAATAAATTTAGCGGATCGGGGGAAGAATTATTTATTTAAATACACGCGCGAGCTTATTTCATACGTTCACCTTTATTATTATTGTTATTAACAGAGTGCGTATAAACGTGTCTCGTATAATTTTCCAAATTTCAAATCGTTCCCCATCGAAGAGCAATCGATATTTGAATGTTTAATTGACGTGTGTTTGAAATTAGTATTTACAATTACTATCTGAAACATACGAAACTGTTGATTTACGTTTATCGAGGAGCGTAAAATAACACAGAAAGGAGAAAAGAAATTGGATGGAATCAGTCTCGACAGTTGGTAAAGGAAAATCAAAGACTGTAGATGGCCAGAATGAAGAAATCTGTATCCGCAAAACGTATCGCTAGGAGACGTATCATTTTTTGCGGCTGGTCGATTAATAATTTGAAGCGTCGTTGTTTAACCAAAAAAAAAAAAAAAAAAGGAAAAAAAACCGGCACGGAAGCTCGGTTGCTGTATTGGTCGAAAGCGCAGTGGTTGCACGCTCGGAGGACAATGAGCCGGTCGAGTGGCACGGTCCATTCATTTCGAGATCTTTATCGTCGCTAATCGGTCCCTTGATAGACGAGCTCTCCCCTATCCTGACGGACTTGCGAGATGATGGATGTCCCAGCTTCGGAAGCACGTCGAGGGTCAGCACATCGTCCGTAACAGAACGATGAGCGCGTAACGCGAGGATATCGATTCGATGCGGCTCGCCTAGAAGGAGGTGAATGCGTCGTTTTGAATGTTTCATAGCCGGTTTCTCCGAAACCGTGGCCGAGTTGTGCAAAATCTCGAACGTTTCCTCGCCGACTGGCCAGTCGAATCCACACAGTTGACCTCTTCCTCCTCGTCTCGTCTCACCGATGAGACGATCGCTTTTAAATATTTCATTTCGTTTAACGCGTCGAGCCGTCGGCACATCATCGTTCGGAACTTGTCGATCGCCTCGACAAAGCTTCGATTTCTTTTTTCCTTCCTCTCTCTCTCTCTCTCTCTCTCTCTGTCGTTCGTGCTTCGACCACCCCGCCCACGCGGCCCGTCCGCTCGAGAAGCTCATCAACTAATGGAAATGCGATCGAGCGATGAAAACGATATCAATCAAAATATTTGTCTCCGGAAGCGAAAGCAGGAAACCGTGCTCGAAAGAAAGAAAAAAAAAAGAAAGAGAGAGAGAGAGAGAGAGAAGAATTGTCGACAGAGAGGAGGACGAAGGAAGAGGTAGTCGAGAGAACGAGCGAAGAAAAATAGAAGGGGGAGAAATGGTGATAGAACGACGAACGCTGCTCGAACGGCGAAAAGGAGAAAAGTTATTAGTCCGACGAGCGGCACCTGTATGATGAAAAATAGTAAGTTGCGTCGACGACGTCGACGCTTTTCCTCGTCGTCGAATTATACCGAGTGGCAGAGAGGGAAACATTCTTTCCGAGGGAGAATAGCAGTCACCGACAGCGGGAGGCGGAGGAGGAGAAGGAGGAGGAGGAGGAGACGATCTAAGTAAGCGGAAAGGAGACGAAGATGTAACGAGAGGGACGAAGGGTGACGCGAAATCTCTGACAGAACGGCGGAATACTTGGGAAAGTGACTCGAGGTACGCGAGCGTGGGACGTTGAAAGGCAACGATGAAGAACCAAAAGCCGATAAATCAGCCAGTCTAGTCAGAATTAGTTACCGTTCCATTTTGCCACGACGTTAAGTAAGTTCTCTTCCTTCCTCTTCCTTTCCGTCGCCGCCCTCCCTGCTCATCCGCCGCTTGCTCCCTTTCGATTTCCTTGCTCCCGGTTCCCTGGCCTTATCTACCCTCCTCCCCGGATCGTCGGCAAGCTCACTTCGTTTCCTCCCCTTTTCTTCGCGGCATCCGGATCCGCGGCTTCGCCCCTGAGACAAAACCGCCGCGCAACCACCACGGTTCGCCAGTTTTCCAGAATTCCACGCTGCTGCCAGACACCAACGTCGGTTTCCGGCGTGGCGTCACCCACTCTCCCTCTCTCTCTCCGTTTGTTCTATCGATCACCCTCCGCCACCCCCTTCGGGGATATCGCCTAACCCCCGTCCACCGATCGTCAACGATTGGAAATACGCGATTTCTCTGACGCCGTCGTCGTCGACGTCTCTCTACTGATAAAAGGTCACCGACGATTCTTACGGCGAAGAGAGAGAGAGAGGGGGGAGGGGGAATTTCACACACCCCTTGACACGTCATCGGTAAACGTGAAAATGTAATATTCCGCGATATATATAACACGGCTACCGTCCAAACCGCTCGGGATCGAAGGAAAGCACCATTTGCCATTCATTGCCTATTTTCTTTCCATTCAACGTCCATCTCTTTCGCTGTTTCTCGATTCTTTTTACCGGTTGTTTATCACTTGCCATTCGTTGCTTAAAATATATCATCGCGGCGAGAGTAAACATTGTCGCGTGAAACTCTGATAGTTCGTTCCCTTTCAAAAAGAGTACTCGGAGAAATATTCTGATAAAAGTTAAGCCTGCAAGTAAATAGATTGCGAATATTCGAAAGACTCAGAATCAAAATATTTTAACGAAAGTCAACGTCCGTCGATGCGTAGCTTCTTTCAGTAATTTCTGCAATTTTTCCGTTTTTTTTTTTCACCACTTTGCTGTTTCGAAATTTCTGAGTTTTCAGAAATATTTAATTCGTCTGGCATCGTAGTCGCTACGAGTATCAGAAATCTATCTAAAACCTGCTTTGAACACCTCTACGCAAATTTACATCAACTGCGCACAGTTCCCGATAGACATTTAACAAGTTGCTTCAACGCGTAAACTTTGTTGTCAGTCACTGTCAGTACAATAATGCAAAATTATTACCGAAATACGCTGCCATGATATATCCAGGCTTCCGTCCTCTGTTCCAGATTCGAAGCAGCCGTGCACACAGCTGCTAAACGCAAATTTTCGCGTGAAATTGAATGTGTTGTAAATTTTGTATTTCTCTCTTTTCTTATTTTTCCGCGTGGAATCGATGGGTTTATTTAAGGAAACTGCAATATTATCAAACGAATTCGTAATTAATTATTAAATTAATGCGATCGGAGATAAATGAATAGCAAATAGCATAAATAAAATATTTGGAATAATGAGGGATAATTAAATGGTGAATAATCGGTAGACATGTGAACTTAATTATCCATTTAAAAGTTCTCGGTTTGATATTGGAAATAATCGCGTGAAATACAGAGATCGAAACATTATACGTACTCTTACTCGCATAATATAATTAAATTGATACGCCAACAACAAAATGTTGGCCTTTCAGCTTTCCCGTGAGAATTTTCGTGATTTTAATGATAAAGATTTATTTTGTAAAAAATATTTGTTACATAGTTCGTTTTAAAACTGCCTGCAGTGATTTTAAGTAACGAATTCGAGAAGCTACGTAATTATACGTGAATTTTTCATAGGTGAACAATGAAAAAGAAAGGACTCCCTCTTGCTTTTTGATTCTCAAAAACGGCTTCTAAAAAACAAAAGCGCATTGACACGTTTTCGGAACGCGTTGTTGAGAATTCAAGTGCGCTTTCAGCCTAAGTACAGAGTAACTTTCAACGTTTTATTATTTGTCGTGCAATTTCTACCAGAGAAACGTCGAAATAGAATCAGACTCTTTACGTTCGCGATGCGACATCGTTTATTTTACATTCGCTAGAATTTTCGCCGTTATCAAACATTATTCACGCGAAACAGAGAAAATATCGTTATTGATTTCCTCTTTTTCCTCTTCTTCTCGCCAAAATTTCTGACGTTTATTAAACTAAATTTATTCAATAATTCAACAACAAATATATAGTAATTTAAGTCAGCCAGTAACTTGATAACAAATATATCCGTTAAATTGATTTCAAACTGTTGCCAAATTGGTAAGTGTAGATACGTTGTTACAAAGTGTATAACTATTGCACGGAGAACAATCGATGTGAAAATTTCGGTACGAGCGAGGTTCTACAAGCAGACACATCGTTCACCGATACGTCAGAAAGTTGAACGATAATCTTTCATGTGGCCACAAATTTATTTTGGTTGGTGCACGAGCGGCTATCTTCTCGGCACGGCGGTGTTCTCGTTTGTCCACGCGAGCAAAAGGGAAATAGAAAGCATTTTGGAGCGCACTTAACGACGTTTATGAAATGAGTTACTATTATATGGAGAGTTCAGTGGTTAATCGGTTTAAGTCAAGAGACCGTAAAATGGGGATTCGTGAGGTACAATGAAACAGGCCCCTACACCGAGCTTCATCAGCGTGCCGTATCGGAAATTATATAACACCTTAAACCGTGAGATAAAGCGCCAGACATATTGGACGAGATAAATTTGTTTCACGGTGGACTCGATTTTCACTAAGCGCTACGAAATTTGCTTATCACACAATCCCCCACTCGTGTTTCCATTTCTTCTTTTGTTCTCAATAACAAAACCCGGCTTAATGTTGAAACAAAATTGTTCACTCTCGACGAATCGTTGAAACTTGCAATATCAAACAAACAAAAATATTGAAACATGAATTTTCAATACTTTTCGTTTATTTTAATTCAGGTTTAAGTCTAAGTCTCTTTGACTATGAAAATAATTGCATTTACGAAGTAATCTTGATTTAAAATAATTGAATAGTAGTTGCTGAGTCGACTGACACTGACAAATGACAAACTTGACGATAGAAAGGAAAGTTTGCTTGTAAAATACGATAGAAATATCTCGTCGATAAAAATTGACGTTGTGCCTGGACTTTGATAAATTAGAAATTAATTAGATACTACTGCTTACGTCTGAGGAAGCAGAGACAAAATATCGGAGGATGGTTCAATTATTAAATTTCTTTGATACTATTACCGACAATGGACGCTTTGTAAAGTAAAATAATTGCATTTTCATCGTGCGAAGGCACTCTGCCCAGTTATGCGTGAATGGAGTATACGACAATTTTATTGGGAGAAAGAGAACGTCACCAATTTTTTCTTTTTTTTTTTTTTTTCGTCAGTAATTAGTGACACACTCAATAATACTATCGCAAGCTCCCTATATACTTTGATGATCCACTGGCAATTTAATTGGCAATAATCCAATGGCAATGATTGCTCAGTAAAATTATTAATTTAAATACATTTTCTATTTCATTAAAAAGTTATTCTATCCGTGATATTATTCGGTTACCTACTTCAGAAATTCAGTTTTTAAAAAATTGTTGGTATTGTAATTATCGCCCTTATTATTTCTATGTGAATTTCCTAACGATCGATTATTTCTGTCGTGAAAAGTTCTTGTGAGTGTGAAACGTGTTGACATTTGCTTCGAAAATTTACACTTTACAAGCGGAACGCCGTATCTTTGGGATAGTAAGCCGATTATTAAACCAACCGTATTACAAATATTAAACTTTGAGATGAACAACGATATCGGATATATGAAAAAGGATAATGCAAGTACAAAAGACGATGATGTAGTTTTAAAATATGAACGAAGCAATTTCTCGAGTAGAATTGACATAACTTTTTCCTCCCCTATCTCCGGGCTAAATTATTAATACAACGCAGCTCCATTTTCGAACGAAACTTTTTTTTTTTTAAATCATCTCGCTCCTTGAAACTTTGAAACCGACGATCGATGCGAGTGAAACTCCGTGCAGTATTTCTAAATGCCTGCGTCACTGTAACGCAAACAATTGTACCGAAATTTTGATAATAATTAACGTAAATGGAGAAATATTTGCGATGCTCCGTTATAGGGGAATTATTTAACAAAATATTATTACGAGCTGATGATATACTGCTTGACACAAATTTACTCAGCTGCGTTCTCCTCGTACTCTCTAATCACTGTGTTTACGCTTCTCAATCATTATATTTCCGCAACCGCATTACACATCAACTTGCATACGCTCCATCACCACATCCCTGCAAAACAAATTTAATTACCTTCGATGAACAATAATCGAACGTGCAAATAAATTAATGACCAACGGCACAACAACGGGCAACTATTAGCGATAATCATTATTACTGCTAGCACACAATATACTGTAAGTAACGAGTTGCGTTAATCGATTTCGTAAATGCGCGGTGATTGCAATTCTTACGCGAATGATGACACGCCTTCAATTATAACGTTTGTGGTGCCTTCTTCGTTCTCATCATTCTTCTTCGTTGCATTCTAAATCGCAATGAAAATTTCACTTCATATTCGTGAAACAACGTCTGCTACTTCCTGAAAACATTTAATTCCACGGTATTAACTCATAATTATGTACACAATAATATACGGTTTCTTCAAAATTTCATGGAACAATTGAATGACACCAAAATGTGTAAAACTATTTCATAGACTCAGACTCTATATGCGTATAAAGCGATAGTACAACCGAGTGGGTGATTCTAATCAATGAAAATGAGTCGAAAAGAAAGAAGAAACCCTTGTTTTCGAGAAAATCGAGTTTGAAAATTTACCGAGTACGTGATAAATTAAAAAATCATTTAAATTAAATATTATATTAATTTTTTTAATTAATCATATATATGTAATTGTTAATTATAATATTATTTGTAATAATAAAATAAATAAAATAATAAAATTTAATTTTTTTTAAATATATTTTTGTATAATTTTATTATTAATAATTGATAATTTTGTAATAAAATGAATTATTTATGAATTTTCAATAATTCTAATAATTAGAATATTAAATATTACGAAAAATTCTACAAAAATAATTAGAATTTTATATTATTAAATTTCATCTTTATCATCTATTGTATTTATATTCTTTTTTAATTATAAATAACTATTTTTATTTATTTTCTAATATAAATTCTAAAATTTTTATACACTTTTTTATATTAATATTATTTATAAAAATATGAACATTTCCACTTTGTAACTGAATAACTCTTTGTTATGAAAAATCATGTACTAATTTTCATCGAAACGTACTCAAAGTCTATTTTTTTTTTGCAAGTAACGTCTTAATTCTACATTTTTTGCTTATCCTTGCGCACGGAATTTTTTCCAAAAAAAGGAAGGCTTGAACAAAACAATTTTATTCTTTCTTACTCGTTTCTTTCACACAGAATAGATTGTACTAGCAGTCCTATATTACTTACGATTTCTTCGAAATGTCTCACCTCCCTCGATAAAGAAAAAAGAAAACTAAATATTCAAAACTTCCTGATCCATCGTTGACGTTTCATACTCACGGTACTAACAAATTTTTCTCGTCGCATGTTTTCCTTGCTCCATCCTCCCCCTCCCCCTCCCATCCCCCACACCGTCTGCCGAATTCCTAAACGTCAATGGAAGCTCGTTGACAAATATTCGTCGCGCGGGCAAGCAAAAAGCGGCGAAGATTTCCTGGCGAAAAGTTCAGGGCGCGAGGGAGGAACCGGCGTGAAGGGGGCCAGGGCGAAAATATACGATAGCTCGGGGGGGAGGAATCTCCTTCGGCTTGGTGTCTGGGCGAGGTGATGCTTTCATAACTGACGAAGCCGCTGAGCGAGAACGTAGCCGCTTCGTTCACCCGTTGAAATATCCGCGCGTGAATAATGCAGAAATTCGCAAGAAAATACGAAGGCGCATTACCGAAACGGAACAGGATATTCACGCGGATATTTCGCTACGGCGGCGGCGGCGGCGATTCTGCTGAGCGAGTACCGGACATCGGGCCCGCGATCTACGAGGATACTAAAGCCAGTCGCCTAAATCTACGGAGTTGCGTCGGCACTTGCCCGTGTTACTCGGCAAGACGCGACCGGCAAATGGCGTTCAAATTAATTTCGCCAAAGTTCTGGCCCCCTCCCCCTCCCCCTCGCCTTTTCCACTTCCCCTCCCGGCGAATTATTAATACTGTCGTCGGAGGTCGGCGCCTGCTGACTCGGTTGTCCTCGGTTAAATACACTGTTTAATTAGGAAATCCGCAATTGCGACGGGGCACGGATTGTCAACGGTTTTCAGTCTATTGCGGTCCTATGAACCTGGTCGCAACATTTTCGCGCGATACCGCCCACCCTGGCAGAGGGGTTTGAATGCCTTCGATCCCGCCGGGTTTCCAATCCTTTGGTCTGCGTTCGTTTGGGCTAAGACTCGTTTCGAACGCGTGTACCGTAAATTGATGTATTGGAGGAAACAGTTGATGATATGTTGCTTTAATTCAGAGGTTTCTTGAACGTTACGAAAATGGACAACTCTCGGAGGTTCGCAGACTCGACGATACGTATATCTCTGTACGACGAGGTTCCTTTCGAATTACGACGAAATGTATTACATTTTACTTTTAATCGATATATATATATATATATATATATATTTCTGAATTAATTTTGAACTTTTACATTGAATTACGATAAAATCGCGTTGCATACATTGAACTTATGTGTTGAACCTGGTGAAGTATATACATTGTACACATTGAACTTGACTTGTATAAAATGTACTCATACAATAAGTATATTAGTAGAATATTCATGTATTGTATTCAAACATTATATTAGTATAATGAGTATATCAATACATTGTATTCATATAATACAATGAATATATACTATATACTGTATTACAATACAAATATAATACTATATGAATACTATGAAATACGATATATACTATAATACTATATATAAATATTACAGTATATATAACTAGAATACCATAATACCATTTATAATACAATATATAAATAATATTATATATATTATAATACTATATATATTAGATATTACAGTATATATAATATAACTAGAATACTATAATACCATAAATAATACTATGTATAAATAATACTACATATAAATATTACAGTATATGTAATATAACTATAATACTATAATACCATAATTCTATGTATAAATAATACTATATATACTATAATATTATATATAACTATAATACTATGATACCATACATAATTCTATGTATAAATAGTACTATGTATATAATAATACTATATATAAATATTACAGTATATATAATATAACTGTAATACTATAATACCACATATAATACTATGTATAAATAATATTACTATAATATATATACTATATATACTATAATATTATATATAAATATTACAGTATATATAATATAGCTGTAATACTATAATACCATATATAATACTATGTATAAATAATACTATATATAAATATTACAGTATATATAATATAACTGTAATACTATAATATTATACATAAATATTACAGTATATATAATATAACTACAATATCATGTATAATACTATATATAAATAATACTATAAATACATAATACTGTGAATACTATAAATACATAATACTGTGAATACTATAAATACATAATACTGTGAATATATACATATAATACAATTCGTATATCATTATATTCATACATCGATACCAATAATACATCGTATTCATTGAAACGTTTTTACCCTCTAACAATACTATGTATTGGCTGCGGACCGGATTGCCGGTGTATGAACGACCGCGACTACTAGCCGCTCCGTCGCGGTTATTAAACGAGTTTAAAACAATTCCGACGCGTCGCCGTTGCCTCCGTTGCCTCCGTTGCAGCGTTGCGTCGACGTGCAATTACATCACGCGCGAATCGTTCCAAGAGTTTTCGAAAATTACGCGGCCCGGTCCATTTGACACGACGCGAAATCCCGCCGCTTTTCGTTCCGCTTCCTTTTCCAGAAAACCAGGGCGGGGGGAGGGGGGAGGGGGGGAGTGGGAGGAGGAGGAACGTTTGGAGGCAGTGGGTGGTTACGAAAAGCGCGCGATATTTGACGAGTTGCCTGCAAAACTGGCCTGTAAATTGAAATTTTCCAAGCTGCAGTTTCCCGCAGAGACGCGCGTAACGTAAAGTGGAAATGAAGTACGATTAAATTTCATGGTGAGCCCGAATGCTGTGAACCGCCATGTTGGACGGCCGCGCATCGCATTGTGTACACGTTTGTATGACAATTTCGGCGAACGAGATTTTAATTAGCCCTCGGCGCGATGCGAGCACCGGGAATTCGGTTATGCGTCGGGAATTAATCGCGATCGTTTGATGAATCTACGGAGAATGAAATTTCCCGTGATTTTGGTTCTTCTTTTCCTTTCTTTCTTTCTTTCTTTTTTTTTCTTCTTTTGTTTTTTTTACAATTGCAACGAGCTCCCTTATACACCACGTGCAGCGATTCGCGGAAAGCATTCAAATTGTTCTAAGAGTAAGCAGCATAATCGTTCTGGGTCCAGATTCTACGTAATTGCGCAAACTGCAATAGACCTTCGTGTTACGTGCCAGGCTAATTTAGTATTACCCGCCTAATGAATATACAGCGCAAGCAGCTAGACTATATCTTCTTCACTGCATTAAAGTGCTAAATACTTTCACGGTTATCCCTTGAGCCGGCCACGAAAGTTTCCGAGCGATTTTTTAATCTAATTTCGCCAACTTTCGCTGTTAAAAGAATTTTGCAAGTTGCAATAAATGACTAACTTGTAATACTGTAACCCGCGGAAGGATATTATCGAGACTTGAAGCTAATTTCAACGTTTCTTGCGTTTCCTTTAATCTTAATTTACGTTTCGCGTTTGTTTAATTTGTTTGCGCCGGTTTGCCGGCGAATCGTGGCAGAGTTCAGTTGGTCCGAGCATTGGTGTTTCTAAAAAAATAACAGAAATAACAAGGAAACGTCATGAGTCAGTAACCTACTCAAATTATTCTATATTCTTTGTCGTACAATGTCCATTTTGATATTTACATTTCTCGCATATTTTACATCGTGTTGATAATTCCAATATCATTCTAATATGATAATATAATGTCAATGTAAACGTACCACATTACAGTTTTTACATAAATTTTCTCTTCACTTTTCAATCTCCTCCATCACTGTATATATCGATCGCCGCGTACAACGACTTTCACATTTTCAAACACGATGATTTTCACAAACGACAAATTGATAAATTTACCTCCGTCTGACATCTCGTCCCAAGAAACAAATTCGCGCAATAAACAAAGCGGACAGGATCTCCCTTCGGTCTATAATTTAATATAATCTCGCCGCTCGTCCCCCGTGTACGAGCAAACAATACCAGCGCTTAATGACGTATAATTCCTCCGACCAATTGGTAGCTCGATAAATGCAGAAAGGAGAAGAACCGATCCCTTTCTTCGTCTCCTTCGTTGTTAACCGCCGATGACAATAGTCGCGAAAATAAAAGCGATCCGCGACTCTTCATTCCAGGATAATTGACGAGCTGTGGCTGTGCCCGCGATTGTTGGCTTCTCGATATTAAATCGTGGTTCAAATCTTCTCGTCTGGATCGGCTACAACCGGCGAATACATTAGGCGAGACCGGGCGCATTCTTTCGAAAGTAGACGCATCGATCGTCATAAGTGAATTCGTCCTTTCGGATATAACCAGAGGGACTTGGAATACTTGGGCGGCCTCCTAAGAATTTTGAGAGGGACGGCTCATGAATGCAAATTAAAACGTTTGCCCCGCTCCTATCGCGCTCTCTTCCTCGCTCTCTATCCACTCTCCGTCCACGTTATTTGACTTGCCGTATAAGCGGTGTTCAAAAGTCGATAAGCCGCCACCGGGGGCGGTTCACCCCCCCGGAAGAACTTAAATAATGAACGCGCGGTAAATAGCTCTGCTTGCTAAACATTCTTCCGTTCTCCACTTTCGCTTCCTCTCCTCCTCCAACTTCTCGATACTCTCGACGTCTCCACCGCGTCGCCATATTTCTGCCCTCTGTCACTCGTTCGTTCACCTAGGTTAAGCTAGAGAATGTTCACTCTCCGAGAGAGACCGAAATACTCTCCGAGAGCTTACCATCAGACGGAACTCTCTAAACCGTGGCCATTTCAGAGTTTATTGTCACTGTGGTGTAGTTTAGTTCGAAACAGGAGTGTGAACAGTGACATCGCTGTCGTGGTGGTGCGAAAAGTATGTGCCCACATAGTTGCCCATATTTTAAGGAAAGAGAAAAGTCAACATTAAGAATATTAAATCAGTAATTTAAATTATTACGTAATATTATGTGACATTTATATTTATATTTAAATTATTATGTAATATTTATATTTACATTTATGCATAATATTTAAATTATTATATAAAATTATATTTATATTTAAACATGATATTTAAGTTATTATATAATAATTTAAACTAGTAATTACTTAATTATATAATATTATATTGTATGTATATTGTTACAATAATGTAATTATTATATATATTATATATAATAATTTAAATTAAAAGAAATTAGCCCAATCAATATCACTCTTTGACCATTCACTTTTCCAGCATTCATTATTCCGCTCGCACTCTCAGGATTTCAAAACCATTTCGAATTCTGAACTCTCCGAGAGCGGTATAGTATCGTTGTCTCTCAGGCAACTGATGCTCTCCGACAGCAACTCTCAGGACAGTGTCCATTTGCGAGAAATACTCTCGGGAGCAACTCGCGACAGTTTCACTCTGGACACCTAGCTTTAGACTCGACCGAAGCGACTGCCGCACGAGGAATTTACTTTTTCCAGAGCCGGTTCCGCTGAGGATGAGAAAGAGAGGGGTGCGCGTTAATTTCCAGGTAGGGATATTTCCTGTCGTTAAACAGAAACCGCAATTAACGTCGAAAGTGAATTAAAATTCGCGAATCGGCGAGCCAGAGGGGCGCGCTGGCACGATTATTCAATTAGGAGGCAGGGCACTTGTCGCGCCCCCTCTCCCCTGGGGGGGTTTCTTGTATTTTTCTGACCGAGACCGAGCGAACCACGGCGAACCTAACCCAAGCTCATTAATTTCCTTCGCCGTGGCGCGGCGTATTGTGCGATTTAACGAATCGCCCGACAACGGCGCAACGTTTGTTGACCGCCGCTCGCATTGCTCGTTTCTCGCTTATGTAATCTCCCATTTCCGCGGAAATTGGCCGCTAACGAAGCGAAACGGCACCCGTAATCGGGTAAGTCTGCTAGGCTGCCGCTCGCTAACCCAGTTATCGAAGAATTTACCGAACGGATGTAAAAATACCGTGGTTTGCGGCGCGCCTCGGCAGGAAGTGGCCACGCTTTTGATAAATAAGAACGTTGGAGACCACGTTACGTTCGTGTCTCTTTCTTGCGACTTTTTTCTTCTGTTCGACGAGAAGGAGAGAATCGAGGAGAAAATACGTTTTCTCGATGAGAAGGTGACTTTCGTATAAACGAAAAGCGTGACAGTCTCTCTTTCCTTTTGCAAATGTTTTTCATTGAATTGAGAGGGAGGTACTTTTGCATGACGTTAAAGTGTCTAATCTTCTAGAAGCGGAATTCACGTTTACTTGCTGGAGTAAGGGGAAGATTGTTACTCTATAGTAGTTATTCACTCCAACTTATAATACTAATAACATTGGATAATGTTAAAACAATTGTATCACAATATTAAAATGATTCTTTCGGTATTTTTGTAATGATGCACTGATGAATTATTAATAGTGAAACAATGAGTAGATGAAATAAAATTTTGAAACTGTGAACATACTTCAAGTTACACGATAGAGGGTCAAATCAATCGAAATACAACACCCGCTAAAAAAAAAAATAAAAATTCCTCCACGAGAATCATTTATTATATGTTAACCATCTGTTAATATTTATCGACCAAGTATATTATTTATTAAATTTAATATTTCTTAAAGAAGTTTCAATCACTTCTTGCGCGATATTCTTATACAGTATTCTCATCCCCGTTTCTTTGTATGAAATATATTTTATATCCTTGTACATCTCAAAACTGATGACCTTTCTTTTTAAATGTATCACACTTCTAGCAAAACAATATTTTCAATAATTCTGAATTTAATGAAATGGCCGAAGAAGATCGTGTATCGAGTTATGAGGAATCATCGTAAAAAGAAGAAACTCATTAGAAATTCAGTCGTGGGGAACAATGTTCAATATTTTTATACACCGTGACAATTTATAATGTTTTCGAGAGGAAATGTGTCTGCGTGACGTTGAACAGATAAACGACACGTTTTCGAAAGTAGGAGTTTCAAGCTTTATTTTTGTACGATTTTGTTTTACGAAATTTGAATATTTAAGTGTCCGTATTTTAGCGTAACTGTGTGTCACGATGAACAATTTCCAGTGACGCTATAACTTATCGTAGAATATCACGGATTGGATTATTTAACTCTCTATTAATATTGATAGCAGCTCAATATCTCTACTTCGATTTAACAGAGTGAAATCACGTCAAAATTATGTATTTCAATTACGCGAAACTGACGAAGAAAATGAAGATATAATATATTGGTATTATACACGATGTTCATTGACGTATCGGCCCGTAGAATCTGATTTATTTGACAATGATTGTAGATACTAGATGGAACACACATTCGAACGTGAAATTGTGTAAATTCGTTTAACTTGTTTGCACTTTTCGGAAATTAATTAATAGCGTGACCGTGTTGATTGATTGAGATAGGTATCAACTCTCTGAACTAATTGAGACGATTTTTTTTTCTTTTTGACTGCTTGAATATTGAATTGAACATAAAAGTTTCAAGAGAAATACTCGACGAATTAATATAAAAAAAAAAAAATTCACGCGCATTCTAAGAATTGTAAATTACAATTAGATTATCTGTATTATCATTATTATTTATTTTTATTTATAAAAATTATAAATTTAGATCGCGCGGAATGGATAAGAAATGTTTAGAAACAATAGACTTTAAAACTGAAAACTTTCGTTTCTGCTTGATATGTTGCCAAGTACTCGAGCCTCTTGCGCAAATATAGATCAAAAATACAATAACGATCGATTCAAAAGTTGCTACCATTTACTTTATATCAAGCAATTCGCGAGAACTGATATTGACTCTTTCAAAATAATTATCATATATAAACTAATTACTTAAAAATAATTATTATCGCAACCATTCTCCGCATCAGCGTGTAGATTGAAAAATTCTTTGAAAAATTTCTCATCGTACATTTTGCATCGCCATTGTTGTTCAAAGCATTGCGATAAGTGTGTACTCGTGTGTTTAGCGTAGCTTTGAGAAACAAAAAAAAAAAAAAAGAAAACAATTGGAATCGTTTTAAAGAGAAACGTGCCAGTATGAACAATATCTTCGATATGCTAATGACCTCGAGAACGATATCCGGATATGTAGGATTGTGATCCAAACAGTCATGCAACATTCATGAACCGTCGTACATATCACTTCACCTTTTTAGTTCCCACGCAGCAGTAAATCCCTGTCATATCGTATCTTTCTGGTTTCGAGCATTACAGAACCTTCTTACCACTATTTTCTTTTAAAGTCTGATTTATTCATATTGATTTACGAACGTGCACGCCGTTGGCACGAGAGAATGAAGCATTTTAATGAAACAATACGCAGCGGGAGTACAGTAGATTCAAATGCCTTCAGAAACCAGAGAGAAGAGAAAAGAATTACTCGCGACAAAATTATTGCACACTGATACGAGACATCAGTACACAATGTTGCAAATAACAAACTAACGAATGTAAACCAGTCGAATCAGAGAACCGTTTAAAAGTTTACGACAATGCGGGAGAAGCTTCTGAATATGGAAAATATAAAAAATTATCAATTCTACGATAACTATGATACAGAGTGAACCACGTAACTTGATCACCTTGAATATCTATATCGCGATGTTTTTGAAGGCATGACAAAATTTTGTTAACAAAAATTGTTATGCCACAAAGAGGAAGCCATAGTATGACAGTGTTTTTTTGCACGTGAGATATCCAAGGCGATGAAATTACATGGTTCGTCCTGTGTGAATAATTACAGTGGTTAATAAAAAAAAAAGTTTACTCTAGGGACGTTATGCGCTGTCGATAAATTGTTAAATGTCATGTCGCAGATATAACGTTTCTTTCAATATTTATATTTACATCACGTGTCGTGTTAATGATTCTAGTACAATTTCACTTCATTTCTAAAAACCATATGTTCTTGCAGCCTTTATTTTTTAAACTTTCTCACTTTATCCGCGACGTAGTAATAGTGTGTGAAAACAGTATTGTTTCTACATGTACAGGCTGAGTCTCGTAACGCAACGACGAAAAATAAAACTCATAAAATATTTGCTGTACGAAAGAAATGTTTCAGATGGAAGTTGCATGGCTTCCAGATAGACATATAGTACTGTAATCAGTTTCATGCTATTTTGCTTTTTTATCAAGATACCAATATAAAGATACCAATAAAACATAAAAGAAGTATTCCACGAAATAGGGTCTAAAATACATAGTTACTGAGATATCAGCAAAAATATTTTTCTTACATCAGAGAAGACACTGTTAATAGAATTCCACGCTACCGAACCTTCATACCTTGATAAAAAAGCAAAGTAGCATAAAAGTTTCTTTATGTAGAATTCAACGCTTTGTCCGAATTCGGGAAGAAATGTTAACTGTTCCATTTAAAAAATTGATGGTGACCTTGATAGAAGAGCAAAACAGCATGAAAACTGATTGCTGATTACTATATGTACCTCTGGAAGCCATGCAACTTCTGTCTGAAACGTTTTTTCGTGCAACATGTAAATATTTTACGAGTTATTTGACGTCGTCGCGTTACGAGACTCGCCCCGTAAAACTTTTCCGTTAATCGCGAACGATTGAATGTTGAACAGTGAAGATCGAGCGTTGAAATTTTACGTTCAAGTGAGTTCACACATCGTCGTGCGTGTAAATTCGTGGCACGCCTTTGAAGCACGTCTACGTTTCACATCGTCGTGCGGCAGCCAACTAATTAAGCAAACAGCCCAATAAACCAGACGAACGATGAATTAATACTCTTTGTGTCTGGTGATCAACGGTGGCGACGATTAATTAAAATTTGCGAACGCGAGACAACTTGGCTACAGGAATTGTCGCGCAGACAATCTCGACGATTCGTTCTTCGTGGAAAGGAATTCGCATGAGAAATAAAATCTCACCCCTCTTTCTCTTCCTCCTCCCGTTCCCACTGTTGTAAAAATGAAGTTTCTCGTAATTTAGCCGCGGCATGGAAATGGAAATCCAATAGGCGAAAAGTCTCTGACGCTGAGGATGATTCCTGGCTGAGGGCGAGTCCTGAATTTTCCACTTGCGCCGCGATATCGAGCTTACGACCCTGCGAAAAGTCGTCTGTTTATTCGCACGAAATTTACGACTCGCTCGTGAAAATATATTTTCCACCGTGGAGAGATGCTTGGGACACACGAGTGCGTGTACACTGTCGTATACAATCTATGTGTAGAATGAGTTCAACGTAACAATGGCGAACGTAGGAATGTGTACAATACGCGACCTGTACGTTCAATATACCAGACATAACGATATAGTTGTGTCTGGAATCTTTTGTGAAGAGAATTTAAAATTGAGGAGATATATAACGATTGGTGATTGAACGCAAATTTATGTCTTTACGGAAGTAAACTAGGAGACTCGGATCGAGTTGGAAAGTTATATTTCACTTATTAAAAAATATGTCTCTTTATTGCTAATTTTTATTGTCGTCAAGTCTATTTGTATTGTCACAACCGTGTAATAATAAAAAAGGCTCATCTATCGACGAAAATAAACCAAAATAAAGTTTTTAAAAATATTATCGGATGATTTGGATATATATTTTATGCAAAATTGCCTATTGTCAATACAGACAGATTTAAAAATATTTGTATTAGTATCTCACTAAATTAATAGTAAATTGTAGTTCTTAATATAGCGATATATTTTTTATTATTATTTTTATTTTATTTAACATAGTAGTATATATTATAATTCTTAAATTAAGTTTTCTTTAATTAATCCTATGTTAGTAATATAAGATTCCAGTAAGATTTAAGATTTGTTAGTACCACATTCACCAAATAAATCTTCTGCAACTCCATGTTCTCCGATGTTAACATTTTACATAGTATTTTGACGAATTATTCACGTGTAAGGAAAGATTTTATTTTTCAAAAGCACCTTTGATTACAAGAGAAATTTTGTAACATCAATTCAAAATCATTCTTCCGTAACGCTTCAGTGACAAGCTGATATTCCGACGAAATCTGTATTTTTAATAAAAAACAAAAAATTTCCCTGAAATTGTATTTTTCAAGCAGCTGTCAGCAAAACATTTCAAAATTGTCTCTCGTATGCGGCGAAATTTTTTAATTTTCAAATTCGAAATAAATCTGTTTACGTCCGTGACAAAGATCGTTCGTCTCTATCATTTAATCGGCAACAGCTTTCCCCGACAGTGTTTCGAAACACTCTCAATCTCATTTAACAAGTTTCTACGTTCCATTGCATTCCGTGCATAACCGTGTTTTATTCTCTTCTTCTTGCAGCGTCACTGTGCGACATCGTTTTCAACAGTGACTCGACAAAAACCGGCGTAGTCACGTCGCCAGGATATCCGAATCCTTATCCACCGAGGACGCACTGTACATACGACTTCCAGGGACGAGGAAAAGAACGAGTCCAAGTGGTATTCCAGGATTTGAATTTGTATCATACGTCGAACACAGCGAACGAGTAAGTTTCTGTTACCAATCTAAACTTTGATCGTTTTATTTAGAAAAATGAAAAATTCATGTCAAATCGCATTCGAGATGTCCTCAGTTTGCGAAAGGGTTGTGAGATGTTTGTAAAAAAAAAAAATGAGACTAAATTACTTTCTAAAATCGGAATGTCACTATTCAAAATTACGCTGTTTATTTAGAAAAATGAAAAATTCATGTCAAATCGCATTCGAGATGTCCTCAGTTTGCGAAAGGGTTGTGAGATGTTTGTAAAGAAAAAAAAATGAGACTAAATTACTTTCTAAAATCGGCATGTCACTATTCAAAATTACGCTGTTTATTTAGAAAAATGAAAAATTCATGTCAAATCGCATTCGAGATGTCCTCAGTTTGCGAAAGGGTTGTGAGATGTTTGTAAAAAAAAAAAAATGAGACTAAATTACTAAATCATTATACAAAATTATGCCATTTATTTTGAAAAGTGAAAAATTCATATTAAATTTCGTTGGAGAAGTTGTCAGTTTCTAAAAACCGTTCTGAGATATATTTGTAAAAAAGTACTTGTAATTTGTAAATTACTTTCTAAAATGGGAAAGTTATTATTTAATAAAATTACACTATTTAATACTGTGTCAAATGAATCTAGTTTGCTTCATTGCGGACAAAAATACAATTTTTAACGTTTCTAAAAATCTATTTAATAAAATTTTTTGAAACGAAAAATCAACAATTCTCCTTGTTTCTTTCGAATTTAAAAAAACTTGCTCTTTCCAATCGTCACTACGACGTGAAACCTGCAGTGTCAATTAAATTTGAACATGGCACGCCAAATTATCGCGAGAAATCTTCTCACAAGTTTGAAATTATTTAACATCGAGGTAAGCTTGACGCGTAATTTTCTAACTAGAAACGTTTCAGATGATTTTCAAAATTTTTCAAATATATCTTTCTCGCGCAAGTCGAATGACTGCACAGTCGAAAATATTCCACAAAAGTTGCTTCTCGACGTCAATTTTATAACGCTCAATCGTCATACACCCTTGCATACTTATTTCACGTTGAAAATACTCCATGAAAGTTATCTTTCAACCCACAAAAGTCATTTTATAATCCTCAATCGTCATACATCGTACGCTTGTAGACTTAAATCTCGGTATACCTACTTCTGAGAACGTACTTAGAGCTGTCACTTGTTAGTCACACTAATATTCGCTGGTGTATATATATAAATATATATATATATATATATATATATATATATATATATATATACCCCGTGGAAGCTCCACTTTTCAAACATCGCTCTCGTGTACCACTTCTGCGATATTCATTTGAAAAGAGATATGTCCCGCGCACGTGTTTATACTGCAGACAAAAATCATGAAAGTCATAAAAAATTGTAAAATTAAACGAATAGGTTATACCTGTTATGCTGACCTGGATAGGATTTCGCGAAATAAAATGCTCGGACAGCTGACCCATTTGTCAAATAAAAAGCCGAAGTGTTGTAGAGTATGAATCAACTGACGCAGCTTCCCGTCCGATAAAATATCATTTCTTTCTCTCTTTTTTCCTTTTTTTCGTTTAATTCTACAAACGATCGATATTTCGCGATTTTAATCACGAACACGCAGGAACTTTTCCTGGTGAATTTCATTTTATTTCGCATTATTCGTTTTCCTTTCGCCGTTCATATTATTCTGCGACATTTCAGATCCGGAGAAAATTCGACACTTTTCAAATGGTTTTAAGGAGGATCTCGAAATTCGGTGAAACGACAAGTTATTCGAGATCATGTTCATGTATTCGGATTGATCGGTTTATGAACAACGTGTCTGTACTTTCAAGTCACTGATAACGAATATTATGATCGAACGATCGAGAAAAAACGCGGCAAATAAGTAACTTCAAAGGATCAAACGCCAGACGAAAAAGTAAAAATAAAACCCAGGGCTTTGTGACAGGATTAAAGACGCGCGAAAAATATGGAATCGCGTGAATCGCCCGTCGAATCAATCACGTTGTATTTTTAGAAGCAACGTGAAAATATGAAATAAAATACGATCCATGCGATTCGCGTGCAGAGTACATATTGTATAAAACTGTTACACGTTTGTAAATACGAGCATCGCTATTTTGTGCTTTTAAACGATTAGCAAAGAGAATCTGCAAACACGCGGCAATACTGAAAATTGAAATCGAAGATTTTATTAGACTATAAAGTAAAAAGAAAAAAAAAAGAGAAAAAAACGAGAGCAAGAAGAGAGAGGAGAAATTTGGGAAATTTAAACGTTTCAACTGTAACGAAAGATTCAGAAGCCATTTAGCACAAATTAGTATTTAAAGGATTGTTTCAACTTTTCAGTGGTGTGTCAAAATTATTAATTAAAGAAATATTTTATTTAAGGCTAAATGGACCTATATTTATATTTTCAGTGTCTTCAGTATCGTGATTAACGTGCCCATGAATTTATAATAATATAAATATAGTATATAGAATTATTTTTTTTATTATTTTAGTTTCTTTATTATCAGGTGACCGCGTAAATACCTTTTCGTTGTTAAAATCGTGAATTTACGGAAACAGTTCGATCATGACTAAATCGTTTCATCCAAAGAAAATTATATACGTTCGTATGCAATTAGGATACGTCCATTAGTCACAAGTTATTTCTATAATAAAAAAATGATTTTAAAGTATAAGAATCCTTTGAATCCTTATTTTAACAAAATGTTCATAATCCGGGTTTCCACAACACACGGCTATTTTTCCGCACGCGAAAGACCTATTCTCTCCCTCTGTTTTATCAAATCTGGCAGCTCGACAAACGCAAAAGATCGACTTTTAAATCCTGGCAGAAACGATTCGATCCTTTCAGGCCATTTATACCACAAACGACTATTTTTTTCTTTTCTTTCTTCTTTCTTTCTTTCTTTCTTTCTTTCTTCCTCCCGTCCATGGTAGAATAAAAGCGAGCCAAGCAAATTGCGAACAACCGCCAGCGGCGTTCTTGAGCGTTAATTTAACGGGCATCGCGCCTATAATGGCGGAAAGAACTAACAGAGGGGCGGAGGGAGGATCGGCTTACGAACGAGCCAGCGCTCTTTCACCGACTCGTTCTCGGTGTGTAATCGAAAGACAATGCGGAATTTGGCAACTGCGATTCCCGGCTCTGCTTGACGTACCTTCGAATACAATTTTCCCTGAGTGCATCGAGTGGCCGATGGCCGAATTCCGCCATTAGCGTGCCGATTGATCGACGAGTTCGTTTCGTTGTCGAGCGACGAGGATCGGACGTTCCTGGGATTCTGCTTGTCCTTGTGAAAAGCACGGGAACGGACAGTTGTGATCGATTTCACGAACGCAGCACGTGTGCAGCGTCTCTAAAGGTGGTTGCGTGTACCGTGACAATGCGCCGAATATACGCCTGGTAACCGTGTCCATCCGACTTTTCTCCTGTTCTTTTTCTCTCTCTCTCTCTCTCTCTCTCTCTCTCCACCACTTACGCTGATTGCGAAAGGTCATCTACAGAATTAATTGCTCTCTAATTGTCAGTTAGCGAGGACAATTACTATCTTCCCCAGAGGAACCGCCGTTTGTCTCCCCCCCCCCTCCCCCCCTGTTGTAACACCGCCCGCGCTTCGAAACGAAGGGCAAAGTTTATGCGGTGAAGTTTCTCTGTTTTTTGAAATTCCATCTGGCGAACTTTGGGATTCAATTGCGATCGAGTCGGATGGTAAACATGGCTGAGCGGACATCGATGTATCAACATACGTATATTGTAATATATATACTAATATATTATAATACATATAATACCAATATATTGTAATACATATAATACCAATATATTATAATACGTATATTGTGATATATTCCTTTAATAATACGGAAACTAGTTTTGCATTCACATGAGTACAATTGGACACAAGAAATTATGGTAATTACGTAGATTAGGGGATACCTCGCCCATTTCGATGACAATGAAATGTGTTGTCGGTGACACTCGACACTATTACGAGCAACTTTTTCCCACACGTGCGATTGAAGTAATAGCAACATACGATGAACTATACAAATCGGATAACTAGAGATATGGAGGCGAGTAAATATAATACATTACGTGCCACTTGAATTTTGGTCTTGGATAGAGAAACACGTCCCAAGATTAATGGAATTTTTTCCTTCATACCTACATTTTCTTCTTCGCTTACAGTATTAAAATGTGTCGACATGATTATTTTACAGTTATATTTAACTACAAACAGACGTAATATCCTAACAGTAGTTACGTTGACAGTGACCAACTGACGAGTCCATACTATCCTGATAGATAGAGGTGCCTATTCTGCTGTGTTGATGAACATACACAGATGGAGGTACTATTTCTTGCAAATATTATGATTCCTTGCGATTGAAGAATATTTTTCTTCATCACTAATTTTACGAAAATTCTCACTGAAGATTCTCAATATTCATTGAAGAACTCTACTGAATGTATGTTTATAAGTACTTCGTTCATTTTAGATTACCAAAATAAATATATTCTACACTATGATTTAGTGAAATAAAAATATTTCATTTGTTGATAATAAATTAAGTAAATTTCGAACTATGGCACAAATATCTTCAGCGTCTTTCAAATGAAATACTATATTGGAAATGTTATCTTGGAAACTTTTTACAGCAGATAAAATATTTTATTTTCAAAAATACATGCGTGATATGAAATAAACTATCTATTTACTATTTGCCATTTAAAATAGTATTTTATCCAGCTCTGCACATATATTCTACTAATGCCAAACTGCTGCATATTTGTGTTTACCTTGCCAAGGATTGTTGTAGCGTCAATTTGCTTAATTCGCCGTGGTTGAATCAGGATGTAACGTTGGCGTTTATCTCGCTCGTTGTCGGCGAAACGTTAGAATTATCACGCGCAATGATACCGTAAAATATCGAAAGCGAAGTGTAGACTGTTGTAACACAACGTTTGACGAACAAAGCAAATTTTTGTTTAAACGTCCGGCGAAATTACAAATCCACTTTTCTAAACTCGCGCGACCAGTGTGTTAAAATCCTGATTACGTTGATACGTTCATGACCAAGGGCTCTGTCGAACGAAAAGTATCTCGAAAAATTAGGGATGGAAGAAAATTCTTTCGAAGGATTGCCAGAGACCAATGGGGATATCGTAGATACGATCCAAATAGGAAATTTGTCAGGCAAAACTATTAAATCCAAGTGAAATTCACTCTTACGTTCTTTCTTTCTTCTGAAAAATGGCGCAGAAAAGTGAGAGAAATTTTCAACCGTCAAGCGTCATTGTTTCAAATCAATAGAATTTCTTTTGACTTTGATAGATTTCCAACACGCAATTACAATTACGACACGCAATTGTTTTACTTGTATTTTTAACCAATTGATTTGGAAAACAAATTGAACGATCAAACATAATACCCCTATTTTCGTGAACATTTTATCCGAAGAATATTTCTGCAGTTACGTTCGCCGCTGATTAACGTTAATGTTATTCGGGAATTCCAGCGGAATGTAATCAAAGAATGCAAATAGACGATGGTTGCCGGGTTTGCAGCTGTTTTAATGATAAATCTGCACTTTTAATTGCACGTTTCGTTTAATATTCAAACGGGACATAGAGGCGTAACCATAATGCAAGTTACGCCGTGTGTACAGTAAATTTGACAAGCAATAAATTGCATACATCACAGGAATCACGAGTTCCTGTTTCAACGAGAAAATATTGTCGCTTTTTAATGCGCAACTGCTTTGGATGTTTATTCGCGCGTTTGCGTTAGTCGCGATATCCCGAGGATTTGTGAAACTATCGTTCGTAGAGTGATTTAAAGCTTTTGCTTGAATATGTTTGACAAAAAAGGCAGTCTCGAAACAGTGGCGATGATTGAAGAAAATTAGTGGTTGAACGGTAAATTTACACGACGCGGTTTATCGCTAGCAATAACAGTTTTCATCTCTCATTTCATTTGCAATTTCTTCGAAACGATGCAATATTCGTAAATATCGTGTTCGTTTGAAGCTTAATTTGCCTTTTTTTACATATATATATATATATATATATATATACATTTGCAAAATGTTACAATCAAAAAGCTCATTGTTATATCCCGATGGCAATCTTCTGGATCGTAAAATACAACCGTCCTATCTGTCGTTCCGTTTTTTCAAATAAAAGGATGACGAGTTTTCCAATCAGTCAAACTGATGTTATGTAATCGCCGCTGTGAATGTAGACTTCTTTGAAAACATGTACAAACGTGATGCTTCTGTTCGACACATTGATCCTCATCTCTTTCCTGTCGATTCGACAGATTTTTCCCACGAAATGGGAAAATGTGTAAAATCACGCGTATTATCGCGCAATCACACTACGCGCGATTCAACGGAAATTTTATCTGTTTACTGCTAAACACAAGAATTTGCAAATTTATTTTCATTGCGCGACATTAATTTTTTTTTTTTTTTTTTTTATTCAAATCAAGTTTGAGAAATGTGGGACGGATGAGAATCAAAGTACGATCGTTTTCCTCTTTTTTTATTTTGGCAGGGATATCATCGTGAATTTTCAAAACGAAATTAAAATAATATTCGTACCTTTTGGTCTAGTCGCAAAATTTATTTAGAGCTAGGGTTAATAATCACGATATTAATATTACTTGTAAACAAGACGCATTTTAAAATTGTGATAAAAACCTAAACAAAATTTAACTTACTGTATAAGTATTGTTTCGACTTTCAGTTTTCCTACAAATGAATGAAATCTGCATTCCAGAGCAAGGTGGATATTTCAAAATTCGAGATGGCGTTAGAAAACAGAGGATGTGAACAGGATTTTCTGAATGATGAAAATAATCAAAAGCTATCGGTGCACGGGTACTCTAACCCGTGAGAATGGCGTAATGAATGCGACGATATTTTGTGGTTCAAAGTTGAAAGGCCCTGGTCAGGAAATAATAGCTTCTCGACCCTCGCATGCTGTAACATCATACAAACTCCATAATTTCCATTTTGTCGCAGCGTTCGATGATGAATAGGTAGAGGGACACGTTCGTAGAGATTTCGCCGGTTTCCTCGAGCATATCGGAGTTTTGTTTCCCCCGACGAGAAGTGAGAATTTCTCGCGTTTAACATCCGGAAGATTATTGCTGGCCATCGGTGACGTAATAAAAGCATAGCGGCCATTATGTTAGACCTCGTTATCTTTGTTAAACAGGTGGCAGGCGGTGCCATAAATCCAACCATCAACTGACCTGTCAGTTTGTTAATCACCTCGATAGAATTAGACTGACAGATTTATGCCGCCGCGTCGAAACGATTGTCTTTTCCAGGCATTCTGCAAAAGTGACCGGCCGTTGTAAATATCATCGATCAATTGGCCTTGCTGAAACTCTTCATTATCGTTACGTTATATGGAAATTATGTGCTCGCGATTGCAACGTGTATCTCAACACGACTACACGTCGCGTTAACTTCAACATTTCAGTGAGGTTTACAATTTGATCGACTGACTGACTGACTGATTCAAATTCACTTACGTTTCAGACGATATAAAAAACGATTTACCCTTACTTTTGTGATAATTGACTGATCGATCTCAGAAATGAAATTAATGAGCTGTCTTATTGCGAAGCTATGAAAGCGAGCGTGTATTGAAATTATTCTTCGCCAGTGGGATATCAATCGTAATTTAATTAATCGTCGAAACGAGTTTGATGGCGACTTCATTAAAAAATATCTGTGCAAGCAATCGGGCGTTTCATTTAGAAAAATCGTAACTGAAATGTCGAGATGAGAATGAAGAATGAAAAAAATTTCAGTGGAAGCTCTACTTATATACTTCCGTCAGCCAGGTAAAATCCTCTGGGAGGCTTGTTAGAAGGCTATGCTCAAAGAATAAGGTCTCTGTCAGAGACACTAAGTTAACAGAAACAGAGAATCTTCATACACAAGCGTTTATTTGTATATTTGTACGAGAAGTAAGTTTAAGTTTTTACAAACACACACCGTTTTGCGTCCATAAAATTTCTAAAGTTAAACGTCGAATAATCGTCGATCAAGCATCCAAGCTTCGAACGAGAAAAGTAAATCTGAGTCTCTCTAATGATACGCTGTTTTGCGTTTATAAAATTTCTAAATTGCTCGAAAAATTGACAAATTTATTGAACATCGAACCACGAACGAGACAATTTTATTCCCTTCCCGAGTTCTGACTGATGCAACAAATTTGCACGATTTTTCAAGTATCTCCCCTCCACGTAACTCACTCTCTCGCCATTCCGTATGAAATCGAGTTAAGAATTTCTAATTAAGAGCTCGCTTATCCGATAAAAAAAAATCCTCGCAAATGGGGCAGACCTGGCGAAGTAAATACTCATGAACGATGGAATATCGCTGGAATTAAGGAGGAGAGAGAAATATTTAAGCGTTATTTCTACGCGCAATCGGGACTTCGCGTCACATTGCGCAAAGCCGCCGCATTTTAATTGAAAGCATCGTGGCAACGGACGGTGAAACGACGTTATCTTATTTACCGTGCCGCTGCGATCTTATTTAAATTCGACTTGAAGTGCCGACTTCAGCCTCGACATCTTGACCGATCTCTCCCGAAAATTCACGGCGCATTGTGTGCGCCGAGATCGAAAGAGTAGCGTGTCGCATTTACCGGTCGGAGTGGTAAATCGCACGAGCGAGCAAAGGCGAGGGTGAAACACCGATCGGGAAGAGATACTCGAGCCTGGAGGATGGTATTCGGGGAATCTGACTACAACAACGCTTTCCTGACAACAGCAATTGCGATCGGTCATCCCCTCGTTCATTTTCCACGTGCCTGGCCTTAAACGCAGTTTAATTGCCACTGGCACGTTTCATCGTGCGGTCACTCGAGTAATGTTTCTCTGGTCGTGTAATTGTTCCCGTTCGCATTTCAGGAAAATCGAGATAATCGCGTGCAACAACATCGTTCGGTGGTTGGAAACCCGAACGTGTTGCAGCCGAAGAACGAGAAGAACTTTCACGCGACGAATCGGATCGTTTCGAAGAGAAGTGAAAAAAAATGGAAGCGCTTCTCTTTCTCTTTCTCCCTGTTTCTCACTTTCGCTTTGTCACACAGATCGATAAATTTCCTTACTGACTTTGGTTGGATGTAGTTACGTGATGATTAAGCCTCCCCTTGGCGCTGGCCAACTGACTCGCGGACCATAACGAGTGACCAAATAATTCGTCGCTCTCTTTTTAAACTCGCGGCTGGAGTAGTATCACTGGATAGAAATTACTTAGAAGTATTGTAGTTATAGGATAGATGTTGCTAAGAGGTATTACTGAGTAGTTGTTTCATTTTGCTGGGTTATATTTAAGTATGCTTAAAACTGAGGAAACGTTGCAATTTTGGAAGTGCAAAAGATTCTCAACGTGCGTGACACGTCGTTCCAGACGCAAGAGGTTAATAATCTATAAATTGTCACAAACTCGTTAATACGTCAGATCACTTTGCGACTGATGCCATTGCTTGATAGAACGTCGTGAATGTTGTATCGCAGTTTAAGCCGAATGTTTCGTAACGTAACGTAGTTTGATGAATCGTGCTAACGTGGAAACATTTCAGACTGTAGTAGTATATGTACATACATCGTGACGATTAACGTTCGCGAAACGTTATTTCCGTCGTGTTATATATTTTATAACGTTCGAAGCCAATAAAATTGTTTCATTGTTTTCGGTACGTATTTCGGTTTGTACTCTCTTCTGCATATTTCTGAAAAATTCCTTTACACTTTTCGTCGAGCAGCGATCTGTATGCTCCCACAGTGATGTATTATTGCAATTTTCAGAAAATCAATCAAGATACGATATTCTGTAAAAAAAAAAAACTGTAGTTTCAGTGTGTTAATGACAATTTATAATGCATCGTGTTTCTGAGTATGATGGAATATCGAAGAGTAAAGCAACGTGTTGTTATGACAAACTGATAACAGATAAGGTCTGATAGCAACGTTGTGTAACAGTTGTGCAGCACACAGAATATAAATTGTTTCATATTTCCATCAATCTGACAAATCAAACAATTATATTCTCCCACGCTTGGAGATAATTTTTATGGATGAAATTGTTGGAGCGAGAGCAGGGTAAAGTATTCGTGACTCATCTTTTATTCTGTAATTCGTTATTCTAGTTGAGGATAGCGTGATGATAATCTCAAACTTGGTTTGTATCACTCATATGAATTATTTATAAGCGTGCTCTCGTTGTTACGTACATTTTGCCTGACGTACTAAAGAAGACGAATTGGTTCTAATTATAATTATCAATCTCTAAACGTTTGATTGCTGCGAGAGTGTTGGTCGGCGTGTGCGTTATCCAGTCTGAAGTGAAAAGTTGTTACTGAAATGAAAATAACGACACTGCAATTTATTTTCTTTCCGAAAACTCGCGTGGCAGGAGGTAAACCGCGCAACTGCGAACATTTGAAGAAAAGGGAAGAAAAAAAGAAAAACGTGTGTGTACAGGTGTATCTAACGAGTAACGGGAGAAGAGTCACGTTAATCGAAATCTGTCAGTGAACGTGACAAATTTTCAAAGTCGATTTCCTCAGAAACAGCCCCCGACCGCGCTCGTTTCCACCGCGTCTCCGTGGAAATGAGTAATTACTTTTTCAATCAGACATTTCATCCGACTTTCACTAAAAAAAAAAAAAACTAGAAAAATCAAACTTTATTTCCTTCGGCGAGTTTCTAATTCGAATAATAAAAGTTCCGGCCGGTAGGAAGGAACCGCGAGGAAGAATTTCGAACTTTATAATAATTTTGCCTCGCCGAACGAATTCGCATGAAACAAATTATATCTTCGAAGCCAATAAAAACGAGCCAGAGATGAAGTCCGAAAAAGTTGTAATTTCACCTGGACAAAACGAAAAATATCGAATAACTTTTCAAATATTCCGCAAGTGTGCCTTTTCCATTTGAAAATTCATGCGGAAAATTCATTGTTTTCTCCTTTTTTCACCTCGACGAAATTATAGCCGACGTACCGTGTACTTTCTGGTTTTGACTCTTATTTTATACCTTGTTATTTTCGTGCTTTCAAACATGCGAAATATATGGAAAAATAATTTTCCTCTCGCCTAGTCTATGATTATAATCCCCGTCGACGTACACAGATGAGTTATTGCGGCTCTATATTGATAGGTTCGAAGACCATGATACCCAAGATATTATACTCTTACGATCGATCCGGCCAGAATATCGGATATTCTGAAATTCTCTGTAATATGTTTTCAATCACGATCGTATATAAAAGCATTTGACAATGCAAAATATTTCGCAAAATTATCTGCCATCGTTATCGTTATCTCTTTAAATTTTTATTATTATCGTCGTTGTTGTTATTACAGCGAGATATAGAACAAGATCGCGTGTTCAATGAATTTTCAACGTTGGTTGATATTCAGAGACGAAGCTTTTTCCATGGAGAAAAAACTGTACCGTCTGTTTTCGTTATGTGTCTTCGGTCAGTTTTGTAACGCCAGTTCGGTAACACGCGGCAGAGTTGCGTGACAGAATATTGATTAAAAGCCACGCGTTCAAATAAGAAAGGATTTTTATCAGAAAAATACCTCAGCTGCTCTAAATAAAACAAGAAAACGGGAATTACATCTGCGCACATTCTTGTTATTTATTACCCAACTTCCAATAACTTTTGCACGAGACATTTCCACCGCTAACGTGAGCGTCACGTGAGATTTACTTTGAAGGAAAAAAAAAGGAATGAAAAAGAAAGGACACGCGCATTCGGTAGAAAAAAGATTTTCCAGTCGAGATATATATTTCAGATTCCCTTGATTCAACTCGAAGCATCGACCTAACGACATAAAAATTGCTCGCTGATAAGTTGTCGTTCGTGTGAAACGTTCAAAGTGGGAAACGCATACGCGAATAATTACCAACGCCGATCAATCGAATGTCTCAATTGCAACGATGGTTTAGAGTGATCAGAACACATCGAATCTGGTGATTTTTACGGAAACTTATTATTTTTCTGGAAACAATTGAAAAAGTGGGACGTGGTGAAAGGTATGTTTCACTTATTAAATATTGCACTGGGCACTGTATTTATATACTTTATATACTTTATATATTTATATATTTATATTATATATACCTTATATATTTTCATCTAATCATAATCTATGCATTTCCGTGCCTTCAAATTTTTTATAAAAGCATAAAAATTCACAGTCCATCAAACACCAGTATCCAGATGAATTTCTTTTTTTTTTTTTTTTCTTTTCGTTAGTTATCGCTCCGCGCTCGCAGTGCCAAACGCCACGTGAAAAGAAAAGGTTCAATTTGCAAAAGAAAGATTTCTGAAAGAGAGAGATAGGTTATTTAATAAGAGAAAGTTTCCCCCGTAGAAATAGCCGTGAAGTGCTCTTGTTTTACATTACATACGTATTCCAGTGTGCACACAGTGTGGGCACGCATTCAAATGCAGTGAATAGAATGGTGGCGAGGCCGCCGCAACCGACATCTGATTTTCCTGGCCAGTTTCCTTCCAATCATCCGAGTGGATTGGTCGAAATTTTCCTCCGAGCGTCGCACACACGCGCAACCCAACGTTCGTGCACTCGCCCTCCAGGTGCATTCATCCCGAACACATTCATACCGCCACACACGACCGGCCAAGCACATAATGTTACACGAATGCACGCGCAATAATATTTCTTTATATCGGCCCGTTCGTGCGACACCGCCTCGCTCAAAAATCCTGCATTTCGAGCGGTAATGTTGAACCGGTGGAGTGTCAGGCCGCGTGTCCAGAAAAACGAAGGGACAACGCGAAACAGCGCGCCCCACCCACCCGGCCACCCGTGAAAATATTTAATGAAAAACGTTGCTACGAAAAGGTTCCAAGTCACCGCGCGTCGGCCTGATGGAGAAGCGATGTAGCTCTTTTTTTTTTAATCGCGCTGGAAACACCAAATCACGAAATTCAGGCAGTGACCGCGACGTTTCGTGTGATACGATCGAATTTCACTCGAACTCGATTTAATTTTCAGTCGCGAAGGAAGATCGTCTCGTCGAAGGTCGTTCAGTTCTTCGGAGAATTGAAATTGAACATTGTGAAATGAAAGAGGCGTGGCGATTGAACGATATTTTTGACTTGGTATTCAACGTCAACGAGCAAGATTAGGCAGCGAGAGTAATTGATTAGACAATGATACTGCGGTGCATTGTTTCGATTTATATCCGCGAAACTGGCGTTACTTTCCCATCGAAAACCTCGCCTCGACTTCGTTCTGTACGAACCGAAATAAAAGCCACGGCGAAAAAAATGATAGATAATATTTCACGCGGAAATTGTACGATATTTCTGAAAATTTTTGTTCCGCGGATCGTCGTGGCCCGAAAAGAATTATAGGAAATGAAATGAAAGGAATAGGCACGGTTAAAACGTTTTCGCTGTTCGCGCAGGCAGAATGCCGACAGAGCGAAATAAAAAGTTCGCTGTCTCTGTTGTTCATCTTACAGGCGCGCGTTTTAATGATAATTTCGCGATGAAAATGAATGCGGCGAAAGCCGCAAATTCGGATTTATGATGCGTCGTTGGAACTTACAGCGTACCAATGAACTGATAAACTGCACGTTAAATATTTATCAATCGGATTTGAATATTTATAATATGTTGATGGGTCAGATGTGAAAGGTTTTGCGGTGTGGAGCATTCGAGAGACGCGCACGGGTATTACGAGTGTAAAATATTTGGGTCTGTTTGCACGTATTAACACAATGTTAATTCATCGGAGAATACAGCAAAATTCCGCTTATGCGAAGCAGCCGAAGGGCAAACAGTTCGTAGAGCTGGAATTCTCGTGTAACGAGGGGTCAACGATTTTCACAATAACTCGCGTTCAGGTGTTTGTGAATCCAATTGGCAAAAGTACAGTCAATTGGGCATTAGCGAAAATTTCGTTTCGATAATCCCTCCGTGTATAGTTCCCGCAAAGTTCGATTCGTTTTACGGTGGATTATTTATTAACATAAATCTAGAACGTTGTTTTAAAAAACAGACCAATAGATGCTGCGTTCCGATAACTAACAAAAACTTACCATCGCCGTATCGTGTCGCTGAGTGATTTAAGAGTAGCCATAAATAATCTGTAACTAATGGAGACAATGCAATTAATGTTCTTGCAAAGGGGGATAAATCATAGTATCCACATTAATTCGCGACAGATTGAACGTCAGACAAGGATCAACGAGAGCGATGCATCACGAATTCTCGCTCGTCGCAAATATTATCTTCGCCAGAAATTACTTACGCTGGGCATAGATTTTCTAAAACGATCGCACCTTGCGTACGAGCTGAAAAAGTAATTGTTAACTGACGGAGGGAGAGTGGAGGAAACCATCCTGTATATTTATTAAGCCGGGCGCGAAAGTATCGCGAAAATGATTCGCGGAAAGAGGAGTACGAAATTTGTGAAAATTTAAAAGCTTTCACGGACGCGAGAACGTTGCATTATATGTAGATTATATTAATAAATCTTGTTCAGCGCTGAAAGTAGCATTATTCGGAGCATTATATTCCCTGAATAGCCTTCAACCACTGAATTCGTCATGTTCAAGCACGCCTTCCGAAAATTTCAAGGTTTTTACACTTCCTCAAGCGGCCCACTCTTTACAGCATATACTTTCGCGAATCTCGCAACAATTCTGCACCTAGTTCTACTCGAGAAATTGTATTTTCATCCCTTCCACGTTTCTCTTTGAATCGACAAATTGAGAAACGATTCTCCGGGGGCATCTCGTTTGAAAAATTCCGGAAACACCGGCGATATATAAAACAGCGAAATTAATCGCACTGAATCGAGCAAGAATCGTTATATCTCCGCTTTAAATAAATTCAAATTTAAATTTATATTTAAATTTCGTTTGTTAAATTTATGCCGGGGAAATATGCGTTTTCATTAAATCTATATTTAAATTTATTTAAATGAATTTAATATCACAGTGAACCATCGGCGAGGGAGAAAGAAATATTACACGCAACTTTGTGGCGCGTTTCCAATTTACATCTTTGCGAGTCTATCGAAACCTGAACTCCTAGTCTCCCGTAGGATCTGATATGCATAGAGTGCATTCCTGCCCGCGCCAATGCGAACCGAACTCGAAAATTTCAACTTCAAAAACAAATCACCCCGGCTGTCCGGCTTTCACCCCGGACCGCGGAACTTCAAACAGTTTGTTTCCACTGCAATTTTCGCAGCGCCACGCTCGCAAGTGTGGCGCGTAGCTTAAAACAAAAAACTCCCCATTAATTTTAAAAACTAAGTTCTTAAACATTCGCAAGAGACCGAGAGAGAGAGAGAGAGAGAGAGCCTTAAGAGGACAGAACAGTGTGACGGACCTAAAAATTACGTATACTTTGGAGGGCTGGTAAAAAAAATATATATATTTGATTGACATGAGCTTTTGTGCTGCACATTTTAACATATTACGAACTATAAAAAGCAACATTAAAAAAGAAACAAACTTTTTAGAGTCATCTTTTTACATAACTTTTTTTTGACATTGCCTATCGGTGTCCAGCCAGACAGAATTAGCTGCAGCAAAAAGGCAGGAAAAGTTCAAAAGTAAACAATATTCTCTAGGGATTGTCGATCCAACATTTGCATTTAGTGAAAATTATGAGAATAGCAGCCATTTGTTTTCGACGCGTCGAATCTATGCCAAAAATTTCTACGTTTTTTTGTTTATATTTTTCGAAATTGTTGAAAAATTAAAAAAAACGTTCGTTCGTCAATCCCTGGTTTGCATTGAAGATACGCACCAAGTTTTCACAGTAATCAGTTGGTTAGATTCCGGGATATCTTGCACATCGTTTCTAAAAATCTAATTTCGAAAAAAAAACGCGTTTGAAGTTTCAGAACGTCATTTTTCACATGTATCCTTTACTTACATATCGCGGCTCACCATTCTTACAATTCGCAACTAAATTGAATCCAAGCCCCCTAATATTCGATTCACCAAAAGTAACATTTGAATCACACGCTTTATAATGCCACTTAAAGTTGTAAACAGTGATAGAGATTCAATTATTCTGTAACAAGTCATTTTAAAGGCTAGGACCTTTTGTATCTTATTTCTAAGACTTCAGACTACTATTTAAAACACACGGAACAGAAGAATCGATTTTTTGAAAATTTCACACTGTCCCGACCCCTTTAAAAGAACATCCAGTATCAAGAGCGCGATATTTCTCGCGACGAATCGCGCGCCGGTTGAAAAGACGGTGGCAGAAAGAAAGGGAAATAATGAGGGAAGCGAGTGGATAAACGAGCAGCCGCAAAAGAAACAGAGAGAGAAATTTTAGAATCGTAGCGTTTCGTTCCCCGAACGAAAACGAAAGTCGCGATAGAAAGAACGCCGAGTTATTGTTTGGATCGGTCGGAGTCGTTGTTGTCGGGAGTTAGGTGGTAATGTGTCGTACTGTGTTGAATATGAAATTGGACAGTAGACGCGCGCGCGCACGGCCATCGTGCATCAGGAAAAATACATCTTGACTTGACTGTGTTTCTAACGGGACGTGAAAATCAGTAGCGAATGGAAATGCACAGTGGTCCCTCAGGTGAAGCTTCCTTTGTCGGTGAGAATGAAAAGTTTTCCCATTGAATATGTTTTACGCCAGGCGTCTGTTGACGTGCGACCGCCTCTGCCTGTCAGCGAATCGTGGATAAGCGCGAAAGCGAACGAGAAACGATTCGGCCAGATAGAGGGAATGCCAACATTCGCAAAGAACTACTGGGCTGCTGTTTCTCGACGAGATGCACAATTATAAAATTCATGTACAAAATTGCAAACGTACGTCTTTCGTCTGTTCGTCTATTTCAGCAGTTGTATTTTCTAAGTAACAGATTTCCGTAGTTACTTGGAGCTGCGAATAAATTGGATCGCCGAGGGTTCGTCGTAATTTATAGCGGATATTTATCGGTCGCTGAGCATCGCGGCATCGCTTCTTCGTTAAAATGGAACTGGAATTTCTCGAGCGCGTGATGTTTCGCCGGGGAATTTTCATCGGTAGCGAATATTCAGCTTAATGTTTCCACGATCGCGAGCTAATAATTGCTTTTAGATACGTGAGAAAATAAAATCGATACGAGTCGACGAGGAATTGATGACCTTACCTGTATCTCTCAAGACAAATCTGAATAACCATTAGCAGACTGCGGATGTTCATTTATCGACGATAACGAAATTTCACACGACAGAAAATGTAGAAAATATTCTGTTCAAAGTGCTCGTTGAAATATAAATTATTTACAACCTTACGACACTCGTCACAATATTTCATGGAGTTTCACTCCTTCAATTTCTATTCACAAAAATAATTCTAGTCGCTGAAATTTTCAAAAATTTTCTCGTCTTCTTTGAGATCGTATATTCACTATCACGGTAACTTCATCAATTACGCATATCTGTTGCAACGCTTTTGTAATGTGACAACAATTCCTTGTGAAAAGAAAATGTTTATAAACGTTTATAAGTTAGTGTCCCGACACTTAAATAATAAAAAAAAAAAGAAGGAGAGAAGATACAGAGAGATTAGCCAAAAACGCAATTATTTCGATTCTCTGTCTTCAATTTAACGTTCGTTGTTAATGCACCCCTAACGTTCATTTCGCGCATACAAATCGCTTCGTTAAAAGAATAGGGGAAAAAAAGGAAAAGACTCGGAGCCGGGCGATATATATCTTTGAATATATATTCCTTTTTCACGGCATGATAAATCCGCCGTTTCTCTCCGAAAGAAGTTATAGATCTTTTGTATCGTCGTTTTTGCCAGAGTGGCGGAGCATTGGGCAACATTCATACTTATTATAGTCGGTTCAGCGATCCGAGCGGCGCGCGCGAAAATTTAGTGGCCTCTCAGACTATGACTCAAACACCGTTACCCGTTTCGTTGTTCGTCCGATCGTTTTACTTTCACGAATTCATCGGCGATGTTCGACGACGTATTAATATTAAACAGCCAATGAGTTCGCCGACGTGACACTTGATTATTGCAAATAACCACGGAACTATCCTCTGCAAATGTTTGACCAGCCTGATTATAGTCAAACTGACAGTTTGTGATGTCAATTGTATCATGGTACGTCGAAAGTGATTCACAATAGAATTCGTAGAAATTGTAGAAAGACAGTTGATTGGTATGGATTTTTATGAAAATCGGGGGTTGATTTGGATTACAAATAATCTTTGTTAACGATGTATGATAGTGATATGTATATATGTGCATCTAGTTGACAGCGTCGGAAAATTTAATAACTGAAATGAAAGATATAATATAGATCGTCATAAATTGTGTACGGTTATTATTTTATCTCCTTTGTATTGCATCTTTCCGAAAACGAAAAATCATCACGAAAGTGAGATTTATAATTTAATGTAATTTATGACGCATTAAAGAGAATATAAAACACGGCTGATTTTCCAAAATAGCTTTAAAAATAGTGCAACTCACGCTTTAGAAGTTGCAGACTGGCCAACGCGTGTCCTTTAATTATTGATATTATCATAAATCCGCGATATGTATCGTACCAATTAACAATCCCATTAGCTGCACAAGCACCTGAGACCTAAGCTCTTACGATTCCTGTGATGGACATTACCTTGTTACTACACGCACAGTGGTATAGTGGTTGCAAATCCCGGAACGAATGTTCATTCATTAGTCATGTCCATCCATTTAATTTAATCTGCATCAGTATGCGAGATAGGCAGAGAAAGGTCACTCTGGATGAACAAGTTATAAAATAACATTTGAAAAACAAATTGTAAACTGTACTGAATTATTGAGTGAAAATTTCTTTTTTTTTTTTTTTTTTATTAACAGACGTTTATTTTTGTGCCAGTATATACAGTATTTACATATGCATTACAAAAGCATAACGAGCAAAAGCTTATCGATAGCTTGTAATGTTCTTAGATTAAAGGTTCCAGCCCTGGAGCACGCGCAATCTTAAGATTGAAATTTGCTTCATTGCACTTATTGCTACATTCACAGTAAATAGGCGTTAGTTTTTGCCTTAACTATGGGAGTTATATTTTTTTTTTATTATTATTATACAACAAGGCACGGGATTGTACAATAATATTTTGGTTATGTGTAAGGGGCGGGGGAAGGGTGATGGGAGCGCTATTCTTATATATAATGTTTTATATAAATTATTGGTTATACGTTCATTAATTATTATGAGAATATGACTGTAAAATTGTTGTACTGCACTGTACGATTATGACTATTTGCAATACTATATTAGAAATGTTTTAATATGGGTTATCTTAGAGTTAGCTTCAATTCTATGTTGAACGTTGCTTTCTCTTGTTCGAAATGTGTACGGAGAAAATTTTAGGCCGTGTCTTGGTACTGAGTGAAAATTCAACGCATTAGGGAATATTCAGATAATAAATTCTCAAACAGATGACGTTTCTGACGTAATTCTGACGTTTAAATCAATTATCGCTGCGTTCAATTGATTCTGCATTGATAAAAATGTGGAACGTGTTTTCTTACAATGTTTAATGCAACACACGCGAAACATTCGTAAAACGTGTTGACAAATGTTCGAATATACGTGCATACATGTATTGAGGATTTGTATTTAGCCGCCATAATCTATCGACAGGCGCGCCGCCCGCGGTCTTCTTAGTAAAGTGTTCGTTTTCATTTCTTCCCGCGTGTGTTTTTCCCCTCGCAGCTCTAAAATTCCTTCGCGTGTATCAAATCCTCGCAACAATGTCGCAACGGGATACTCGAACGTCTTCTTTGTATCGTCGCGATTTCTCGATTTGTGAAGACTTTCACAACAAAACGGGAAGAGGACGAGATTTTCTACGAAACGGGGACTTTCGTCGAATTCTAAAGGTTCGATTTGTTTAATTTCCTGTTAGAAACATACAACGAGATTAGACGTGCAATTTTATTAGAAACGCGAGATAATTTCACGAGATAAAATTTAACGAGAAGAACGGACAGACAATTGTAATGAATATTGATAAAAAAGAAAAGAAAAGAACGACTGGTATAAAAGTTACTAATTGTCATGCATATGTGAGCCATTGAGAGGCCATATTGGTTAACTAACTTCGTCAATGAAAATAGAAAAATGCGATTAGAAATATTTCCTAGCTTCCACTTTGGAGTTTATAATCATTTACGTTTATGATAAATAAATTGACAGAAGCAAGTCAATTATTTTTCTTTTTCAAACGATTATATGGTAATTACAGTAAAATTACAATAATTGTATAGTAATCAATATACAACAGTAATGTGATAATATAATAAAACATACAATATAATATATTATAACATTTAATAACACAATATAACAATTAATATATTGTAGCGTACGATGTAACATATATTATTATAACATACATATAACATACAATAATAATTATATAGTAATCCAAAAATCGAAAGTAAAATTGATAAAAAATGCAGTTGATCGCTTTGGCCTCGGCAAAAGCTCATATGAATTTCACGCTTCTTTCTTTTCCGCTAGTCCCACGTACGCGTATGCAAACAATTTTCAAGTAAATAGCTGTAACTGACTAAACAGAATTCATCGTTTCGACATTGTTTAATTAACAATACTTCGGAGAACAAGAGGAACGGTGCTCCGGCAGAGACAAACCGATATCCCGTTTATTTGTATCGTTTTATCGCGTTTGTGCTGCGAGCCGCCCCCTAAAGCAATGTCCACGTTTCACGATAGACCTTGCCATTTATGCGAATGGCGAGGCAAGCGTGGCAAGCCGAAACGCGCGCATTGCCAATGCATATGAAAAAGATCGATCGAACGACGCCACCGGCCTGTTTCGGCAACGTATCGAAAAGCAATTTGTATGCGGCGCTCAGCCCAAGTACTTTAAAATATTACACCGGTTTACGCTTGTTTCCACGCGAAGGTGCGAGTATTTCTCTTTGAAAGCGGCGTGTTTATTCAGAGAGAGAAAAGAACAACAAAAAGAAACGTAGAAAAGACCGAGCTATATTAATCCACGTCCGCCCCTCATTTGATTTGGAAAATTAAATCCGGTAGTAAAGTATTAATTACCTACAACGAAAGGTAAAGTAGTTAAATTTGCAAACTCTTTCCAAAATTTCTATAAACTCGCAGAATGAAGGAAGATAGAACCTAAACGAATATGGAGATTGCGGGCGAAAGACGTGATATGTATATTTTCATTGATTTTATGAATATTTAACGTTACTTCGTGTATATTTTCACGTTATTTTATGAATAAACAACGGAATTTCAATCGAACGCAATTGAAAATTGAAAACGTCTTGCTGGATGACCCGACGAATTCAAAGTTTATTTTAACATCAAATATATAGTTATATTATAAACTATTATAATATAATTTATAATTACTATAATCATTATAATTATAATTTATAAAAGTACTTCTGCATAAAAGAGAAATAAAGAATGCAACTTGTTCTTCCCCTACAATCTTCAGACAAAATAAAAAGTAAGAAGAATTTCTTCTCTTTCTTCGCTTCCAAGTCTCTCATGTCGTTTAGACTCCTGTATCTGTTCTAATACCTGTGAACAGTGGTGTACTTAACACATTTAGGGAAATGGTATTAATTTGATTTATCGTTTACATAGTACGGCCATCGACATAATACGCACATGTACAAACTATTCGATGCTGTTTAATACTCTAAATAGTGTTTGAAATCTAGACCTACGCGCACGTATGTGCATGCATGCACGCCAGTGAATTCCAAACACATTGTAATTAGAGATCTGCAATCTCCCCCCAGCAAAATCACACATGTTTTCAACGATAATCGTTCCGTTACAAAGAAAACTTCCGCAGTTTCCGCCAACGACTTCGTTTAAAGTCATCTGAGAGAGAAGGACAAGGCGGGAGCAAGGCGGGAGTTTTCTTAATTCCCAAAATGCTTTCCGCAAACTAGTATTACGTGGAGTGTACGAGCACGCAATTTAGGATGGTTGTACATGTTCCTAATTTTGGGGGAGCCGTTGCCACAAGTCCTAAAACCCATTACTGATCAGATCTGTTTGAATCCGGCGTACACGAGTTTACAATACGCTGATGAAAACCCGAGATCTAATTAAAATTTCAGCTCCTCCAAGATGGGATTAGTTGGAGGATAATTATGTAGACTGTGAGATGGGATTCGTAATGTTAAAAATAACAGAGTGATAGTATGTAATTTGCTATGTTAATTGACTGTCTTTATCGACTGATCGGCTATGAGTAATATCATAGTTGATCAGTAATAATAATTACCGGTATGAAAGTTTAAATAACATAATATGACGACACGAAGGATCGAAATATTCATTAAATATTGAAACTAATAAAGTGATAGTAACGATTATGTTACCAATATAATTTACGTTCATTGAGCGACTTTACTTATAAAAGGAGAAATTTAAAAATACAAAAAAATATTTTTCAAAAGAACAAAACGGTATTTGTGAAAATATAATACTAGAGCAACAGCATGCATGTATTTTAAGCCTGTGGAAACTGTAAATGGAAAAATGTTCTTGAACAAGGTGCGAGTTAAAAATATATCGTACGTCTGGATAGTATTTATTACTACGATTTATTTAATAAAAATTGTATTTGTAAATTCATTTAAAGAACATGCAATTATATCTCTAGCCTGAGGACGCAGTTATCGCGAACATTATTTTGAAAAATAGGAACATTTAGCAGAAAGTTATGTAACATTTCGTAGCGCTGAAAGCACAATGCGTACATTCTAGAAATAGTTTGCATCTGATAACCTTATACAGTTAAAATTACTTTAACATAGAACGAACTTTTTATTAAACAAATTTTACGTGGAATAAAAACCAAAAGTAACAGCTTGGAACAACGAATCATGTTTCAATTAATCTATCGCTGTTGGCTTTAAACAACTTATAAAACGTAATTTTAATTTATGTCAAAACAAATAATTCTTTTCGCTGTGTAACGTACATTGTTACGACTTTCTAATGCCATTAACGTCCATTAAAAAAATCATTATTTTCTGTCATTGTACTCGTTGACTGTAGGACAGGATACTTTAATAACAAGTTTTTGCAATCAATTACAGTACTAAACCGAATACAAAATACATCGCGCAGTAACAATTAAGGCAAACAGGAAATATATCATAAATTACATTGCTCGCACATTTCGCGAAACAATATATGTAAATGAAATTCGCCACGTTTGTTTGCCACAATTTTACGACGCTAATTTACACATATGTTGCTCCGCGCTGCGAAAACAACAACTATTTTGCGTGGCCTATACTCGCTCGTATCACGCCTTAGTCTCGCACACAATTTATCCGATTACGCTAATCGATGATAATGAATATTGACACTATTACCCTGATGATGTATTGCACGTTACGTTCATCTACTAGAATAATAATAATTCAATGTAGCCGTATCAACGATGAACGTCCCGTGTTTTCCGTGAATCCAAACGAAAGGATACGCGAGCTACTATTAATTATTTCTTCTTTGAAAATTGGACAATAATTCAGCCACTTGATTAAAATAATTACTCGAGCTGTTAGCTTCGAAATTTATGGAAACGAATGCAAATAATGTGAACGATCGCTCTAAAACTAATTACAGTTAGTTATTTCAGAACATTGATCCTTTGTCAATTTTCGAGTGTATAAATAAATGTGTCGGCTCGAAATTTTATCGTGTATTATGTTTGTTAAGTTCTCATTAGTATCGTAACAAATGTCTCTGAAAAGTTTGTTAATTTGTTAATTTAGTAATAAAATTTTTCCGTGCGAGTCGAGCGACGGGAATTAATTCATTTTTCACTGGTATTACTTAGCTGGTATTGTTTATTTTGCTGATGTAATATTTATTGTGAACTTCAGATGCGATGGCGTGGATTCGTTAGTGGCGTACGTGCACATAGACAGAAAGAAGGAGAAGATAGATGAATTTTGCGGTGAAAAGCCAGCGCGGCCTATCATGAGTAACGGACCACGGCTTTCTTTGGAATTTAATGGCATCACATCGTCCCGCCAATCCCGAGGCTTCAAAGCTGTGTACTCCTTCACAGAAAGTAAGTACGACGATCATCCTTTCTTTTTATTAAATTCGTCGCGGATAAAACGGCTGAATTCTTGATAAAACGTTTCTGCCATTGTTCCTTGGCAGATAAAACAGCTCTCAATTCCAGATTTCCCTTTTTTAATTAAATACTCGAAAAAATCTGAATTCCTGGTTTATATCTAAATTTTAGGATTCTGTTTTTTATACACAATTGATTATAAATTTTAAAATACAAAATTGCATAGAATGCACGTAATATGTATATAATATAATATATAATATCTCAAGTATAGTATTTTCTATAATATTTCTTTGGTTCATGTATTTGATTTTCTATCGAGATTCTACTTTTTCCAATTGTATCCTCAAAAATATGAATTCGCCTATATCTCCAATTATAATAAATAACACACACTCTACGTCAAGGAATTTTTACCATTAAAATATTTAGTAGAAGGAGAATTTTCGCTTCACATTATCGACGTGTCGTTTAGATACTTATGGTTCGAACTTTAAATGAACAAATTCCGTGTATTGAATTTGATACGCGCGAGTGAATTTTGGCGAGATGTCGCAGCTCATTCATTTAGCCAAACTGAATTTTGAGATAATCGCCGTGCGAAACCGCGTCTCATAATGGCTGTTTATTTGTATTCGTTTGATCGAACACGTTCCACAAATAACTGAACTGAGAATGTTAAATTTGATTGAGAGGCGATTTCTAGAGGATCGAGGTTGCATAAGTAGGTCGTGAATAAATATCACGATTTTTCAAGGAAACAATGGAGAAGCGTTTCATTAGAAAAAGTGCTTCGTTCATTCGATTCTCAATGATTTGAAATCGAGGTGTATAAAATTGCGAATGCGGGACAAGTCGAGATGGTTCCTTTGTCTATACGTGTGAGTGTAACTTGCGTGGAATATCTCGTTACAATCTTCAATAAGCGTTTTTAAAGGGAACTGCCCAATATCAAGAGAAACAAACCAAAAAATAATTCCTATATTTATTTAGTTAAGTTGGAAGCAGTTTGGATCTGAAATACAAAATATAGATACAGTGTAGACAAGGTATATCGTTCTCTACAGTTTTTTCAAAAATCAATTGACGAAGTTATAAAATTGATAATATGCGTGGAACGTCGTTTGGAAGCTTAGTTAAAAGGGTAACCACTGACAATAAGCGCCCCTATGGGATTCAGATCTATCAGTGTAGATGTGGGTATAATCCTTGCGCCGCTCAGGGATTTCGGCAAATAAAAATTTTCTGATTGTGATATGGTATTCGTTTCTAGATAGATGGATGAACTCGTGTCCACTTGAACGTACGTGACAAAGACTTTTATTGGTGGAACTGAATTTTGTTCTTCGATCTTGCACTTGAAATGTGTGAATTCTTCATGGAAAAATCCTCTTTGAAAATACACATGTGTTAATCAATATTTGATTTATGATTTGTTCGGAATTCCGTTAGCTTATCTAAATTATCACGCGATAGGATAGAACGAGGATAAAATTCAAATTATATCTAGTTTGAAATCCATTTCATTCTTGTCATTTTAGAAAGAAAAGTGGACAACATACCACGCATCATAAGCGTTCAATTATCGTTTAGTATAAAGTTCGAAAAATTCCTCGAACTCTCTGCCTCAACCTCGATGTTCCTTTTTCCTTTCTTGCTCCATTTCTTTCTTTCGTTATTTATGCCTTCTCTCTCCCTGCTCCTTTTTGCCTCTCCACTTCGTCTCTCAAGAGGGATAAAAGGAACCTTCTCCTTATTTCACTCTTACGCGCTTTTTCTCAAATTCCTTTGCTCCTTTACTCCACATCGTTCAGTCTATTCTTTCTACTCCCCTTCTTTCTTCACGCTCGTTCATTTCGCTCATTCTCTCGCCCCCGGTTGTTTCTCTTTCGACTCTGACGAGCGTTTCCCAGCGTTTCGCACGTCCCATCCAGCGTCTAGTAAATTCAGATATTGTCAGTACCATAAATCGGCTCGATGTGCTCCGGCAAAGATAGACGATACGCATCATTGAGAATAAGTTATTGGTATGGGACGTGTTCGAGACGTAACATCGGTGCATGACGTACGGTCTTATATACGCCCGTATGCGCTCGGCTCGGCGTCTGTACCGCCAGTGGGGTCCGGTCCTTTCTGCCGCGCGCCTACGCCCCCGTCAAAATTTCAATTTCCGTTGAGCATTCTATCGTGATGGCAATGTGTCTCTCTTCGTACGGCCGTTCATCATCCGCAGCTCCGAGGTTCAGATTGCAGCGTACACGCCGGAATGCCCGGGCTGTAGAACAAATGGATCGCAAAGTGTGTTTGTCTTTCGCCCCTGGGAGAGATTCGCTCGCGAAGGGGTGGGAGGGAGGGGGAGGGGGGAGGATACTTGCCTCTCGCGGAATTTCGGAAAAAAAGAAGGAATTCCTCCTTTCGTTGAGCCACTGGTAGGGGGCAGAGGAGAAGAAACGAGAAAAGAGAAAGGAAGAGAACGATAGATAACACGAACGCAGTCGAATTTAAAAGCGGGTCGGGGAAAATCGAAAGGAATTAAACTACGGGTTGCAAGTTTGCTCTCCTCCCCCCTCTCATCCGCGTCGCGAATATTTCGCTCGACTACGGAAGCGTTTTCATACCGAAACTTTCTTCCTGTTTGAAGGAGAGCATTCGAAGATCGCGGTGTTCAGAGCTCGCGGTAAGAGCCGGAGGAACGGAAACAAGGGAGGGGTAACGTTGTTGACGTTAGCTTTTATTCGTGACTATCGTCCGTAAGTAGGTACTTGCACTCTTATTTCGAAATTATTGCGAGCGTGTGGAGGACACTCCCGGCTGGAAATTTAGAGTTGCACGAGGCGTCTCGGTATCGAGAGGGCACACAATCAAGGAGAGGCATCACGTGAAAAACCAAATCGAAAGAAACGAAGAATAAATTTCCTTCGCTTGTGACTTCGTTTTCAAAAGAATCACGTGATGAGAATTCTCAGCTAATTCTCTGAACTGCACGGGAATAAAACGAACAGGAAATAAGCCGGAAGTGTGAAATGCAACTTTTTCAAAGGATCCTTCGTTTTTTTTTTTTTTTTTTTTGCAAAACTTTATATTTCAAGCATACGTTTATCAAATAAATTCTTAATTAAACGTATTCAAGCTCTGTTTTTCTTGAAAATGAGGTGTCAAAATTTAATTTTATGATTGTTTCGTGTCGATTAGTCATTCCTAGACAATCCAGAATTGGCGAAATACGTACCATATAAATTTTCAAACTCAATTTCTTCGAAAATGATGACTTGAATAAAAAAATTTCTTTCTTTACTTTTGATACATTTTTCATGTTGAATCTGAAGTATTTGTAAATTTAAAGTTTTATATTTCAAGCATACGTTTACCAAATAAACTTTTAATTAAACGTATTGAAGCTCTGTTTTTCTTGAAAATGAGGTGTCAAAATTTTATTTTATAATTATTTCGTATCGGTTAGTCATTCCTAGACAACCCAGAATTGGCGAAATTCAAACGTACCGTATAAATTTTCAAACTCAACTTCTTCGAAAATGATGACTTGAATAAAAAAATTTCTCTCTTTACTTTTGATACATTTTTCATGTTGAATCTGAAGTATTTATAAATTTGCATACAATTTTATTCGTTTCACTTTTTTATATCTTTGGACAATAACAAGGGAACAATTATTTCTGTAACAGTCTGAATCAATTATCACTAGCAATCATCATTATCCTTTCGCTTAACTTAATTACGACACTGTCCTGCCGTTTTATTTTATGGAAGAAACCGTTCGCTAAAAATGGCACGCACGCTCGTCCGTATCGTGGCTCGGAAGTTTGAAGCAAATGGTTTTAGTTTTCCAATCGCTAGCGAATCTTAGAGTCGAACAATTGCAAAACGCTTAGTACTTGGATATTTGAACTTTCTCCATTTTCGGAGGATACCATTGAAATTGAACACAACGGGATCGAACACGTTGGATATTCGCGATATAAAAGAGACTGTAGTAGTCGATGAATATCTGATTCTCAGAAAAATATTGTCATATTTATTCAATCAATAAATTTCAAATAGACGTAACCATCTCCAATTGAGGAAGAAAAATATGTCCTTTCGTTTCTATATTTTAAAGAAACTAAATTAAATTGCATCTAAATTGTATCTAAATTAAATTGTGTGTGATTCAAACTAAATTAAATTGTATGTAAAAAGGTATGTGTATGTCGAACAAAACTATTATTTGTGATTTGATATGTATGTTATTGTATATATTAAAATAATATAAAATTGTATTATATTATTTTGTATATTTGTATATTAAAATATATAAAGTAATATAAATGGGGAAATGATTAGGATTCGTTTCATCAAATAAATTATGTAATAGAAATTAGATATGTCGAATCAATGTGTCTCCAATTGGAAATTACTAAATCATATATTTAGTAGAATATCTATGCTCTCGATGCTTTGTAGATTTCATATCGTTATTGCATCAGCTATCCCAATAATTTGTTAATATTATGAGCACAGTTTAATTAAATGATTTCTAATTTTCAGCGTGTTAGTTTTAATAGGAATTAAATTCGTACTAATTGCTGAGAAGTATTTCTAAATATAATTCACAGAATTATACACAGTATTACTTTACTTTAATGCTACATCTTTTTACGCAAATATAGTATTGAATATAAAATTGGTATATTTGTTTGCTAAAAAAAAAAAAAAAATTCTTTGTGACAAAAGTGGATTGCAGGCAATTAGTATGTGAATCACATAACTCCTCTGTCACAGTAACAATTAAACTAGTAACTTATTAATTACGTAATCAATTTTACAACATCCCGTATAAAATTTGAAAATGCTCGTCAATGATAACTATCGAAACTGAACAAAAATATCATGTTCTTGATAGAATTGGCACTAAGTGTCCAATTATATACGCGCGATGATATATATATACATACTCGTGTGAACAACTTATTAATAAGTAATTTTGATTTAGCAATCCCAGCGTTAATTCCCAAACTTTTGTTGTTAAAGGTAGAGCAGCACGATGCATGTATAGATATCGCGATATCTCATATTCCTACCCTCTCCACGCTCATAAGTACACACATTAGATCCGCGCGTTAATTTCAAGATACAAGTTTGCCATCGGTTAACACCAACACCGACTGCCTCTATCGCTGGTGTGCGAACAATGTATTATCCCGGCAAGTTCCGGGCTCCTATTGTCGTGTAATTGAAACGCGAACAAACGGATTTCGAGGCGGTTCACAATGGTAGGAAAGAGAATCTGCGGCGCCGAAGTTCTTCGTTTGAGCGAAGTTGGGCGAGTCAACCAGCCTCTCTCGTCCCTCTCTGAAACGAGCCGCGCTAACGATAAAAAGTTTCGCTTTAATTGCTACGCTCGGATATCCTTCTGGTGAGCTTCAAAGCTGGATATCGTCTGTGAAAAAGCCGGACTTCCGGGACGCGCGCACAGAAACGCCATTTCATAACAGGATTTCAAGCGGCTACTTTCAAGACGCGCTCGCCGCGCCATTTCGAGAATCAAACGCCAATTAAAATTAGCGACGCGCCCGCGCCGCGAACACGCTCAAAGCGTATCGGCCGGCTAACCGTCCGACGAATCAATTTTTCAAACGCAGCCGTTCGCCTCGTGTTTCGATAAATTGACGCCGCGCAAGCCAGTGAATTTCCGCCGGCCGGAAATCCTCGGTTGGTCGTCCACGGACTGTTTTTTTTTCTTTTTCTTTTTTTTTTTTTTTTTTTTTACAAAAACCAACGAAATTGGTCCTCCCCTCGGAAAGAGTTTGGCCCTTCCTCTGCAATTTTTATTGTTTCGCGTACAATTTCAAAGTACGATTCCTAGTTGCGCCAATGGAATTGCTAATGCAACCGGCCGCTGAAGAGAAAAAAGGAGACACGCGCGCGCGTGTACAGCGAGGTATTTGTTTTCGGGAATAACATTTAGAATTCAGATCGCCCCCTCTCCCTTGATTGCAGGATGAATCGGATTAAAATGATATCTGATATGTTTGAACTTTCACCGAGAGACGTATCGAATAAACCGAATTTTCCCGCTTCGATTTCGAGAAAATCCTGCTTCGATCCCAGAGAAATTGAAATTGAAATTGAAATTGCTCTTGATACGTCGAACAAATGTTCAAAATTGTATACATATATATATATATATATATATATATATATATATAAAGAAAAAAGAACCAAAAGACGCAGCAAAGTTAACAATACGAATGACAATTAATAACCTTACAACCTTCAACTCCGACGAGACCATTCGTCGAGTGATCCGAAATTATGCAAATTGCCCCGACACGACGATAAATTACCGCTGCACGATTTTTACCGGCAACGGAGCGAACGTTTATTGTCGCTCGATTCATTCTGGAATTGCGACGTATAAAAGGAGCGGCGCGCTTCCTCTGCCCGGGCAATGTTACTTCTCGAAACGGTTTTCGAACGCAAATCGCCCCCCGTATAACCATTGCCCGGGTGCACCGACTCGAAATCGCAGAAATCACGTGCGCGTTTCTCGTGTTCCTCGTCAACGTGAAACTCCATTTCGCCTATCTGATCGACGATATATTCCGCATTCCCGTCGACGCGGACGTCGTCGTGTCGAGAAAGGAATGACTCATTTTCAACAGGGTGAGAAGGGTAAAGTCCTCGGGTATGCCGGTTCACACCCGTTGGATTCCGGAAACAGGGAGGAGAAACAGGAGAATGACGTCGTCCGTTGGCGACGGACGCGATCGAACGAAATCGACGAGGAAACTTTCGGAATCCGCTAGAACGAGTTAGAGATAGCATCAGAGACAACGTACAGACACACGGATACCGAGGGAGACATATTCTTGCCGACGTTTTTTTTCCCTTCCTTTCTTTTTTTTTTTTCTTTTTCTTTCCTTTTCCTTTTTCGAAAACTCCTCGCGAGAGCAGCCTTGACGGATTTACGAACCTCCGCCAGCGAGAAGTATGCCAAGAGTTTTAAAAACAACGGGGATACTTGCGTATGTATGCGGCGATATGTCGATACACGCGCACACATATCGATCCCTCGAGCGTGTAGCTAGAGATGGGATCGAGTGTCTCGCAAAAGTTTCTTCTCCTCTGTTGTTTGCTGTTTTCGCTCATATCGCTTCAAATACGGCGAATTTGGGTATTAAATTGCATCGAGGTTTGCACATACTTACACTGTACATACATGTTCAATAATGAAATACGCATATTGAACTTGTACATTGAGCTACAATAAAGTACATAATTATGCGTATACTAATACATACATCAGTTGTTATACATTCACACAATGAAATAATATACAGTGAACTTCCACACTGAATTACAATGAGATATATGTGTACATTAAAGTGCTCATACACTGAATTACAATGAAATGTACATGTATATTGTACATATTGAGTTACAGTGAAATGTGTACACTGAACTACAATATAATGAATGCATTAGTGGTATGTGCATTAAACTATAATGAAACATATACAACTGAACTTATGCATTGAACTGTACAATGAAATGTATACATTGAGCTACAGTAAAATACATTCACTGAACTTATACATAATGAAATATACGTATAGTGTACATATTGAATTTATAAATTGAACTATAATAAAATATATACATTAAACTACAATGAAATGTGCATATTGAATTTTATACCACAATTACATAATAAAATTTATATGTACATTAATCTTGCGAATTGAACTACAGTGTATACATTGAACTTGTGTACATTGAAATACAATAAAACAAATATACATACATTCTATAAATTAAACTTGTACGTTCAATGAAACATTGAATTTCAATGAAAAATACATTGAAATTGTATGCTGAATTACAATAAAATACACATGCACATTGATCTTGCACATAATAAAATATATATGTACATTGATCTTGCAAATTGAACTACAGTGTATACATTGAACTTGTGTACATTGAAATGCAATAAAACAAATGTACACACATTCTATAAATTAAACTTGTACGTTCAATAAAACGTTGAATTTCAATGAAAAATACATTAAAATCACAATAAAATACACATTGATCTTGCACACTAAGCTACAACGAAATGTATTACATTGAACTTGTACGTTGAACAGCAATGTAATGTATTCGCTGAACTTGACTTGACTGTAAAATGAATACATTGTGAGTGTACTTAGATTCGTAGGTACATGTTGGACTCAATCCCATCTCTGCACATAGCAGCGATAAAGAATCCGCGTGTAAAGTATGTACACGTACGCGACGTTCGATATGGTCGTACGTATACCACTCGACACGTGTGCAGCCCCGTGTCAAATGCTCAAAACTTGCGTCCATATCCGCGGCAACGTTTTAATGTAACCTGGCGTATTTCACTTCCAAACTTCGCGTTCAGAGTTCAGATGCAATATTTCCGGCTTACTCGACAAAGTCGATACACCCTCTGTGCGTGTGCTTGTGCGTGTGTGTGTTTGTGTGTATACGTGTACGCACACATCTTTGCCAGCTGCTTCTAATATTTGGAAGAAAGTAAAAAGCGACATTTCCTACGAATTTCTACTCTGCATAGCATATACTTTCATGCTGCTGCAAGTACTCCGCATCTCGGTTTATTTCGTGTAACATAGTCGCACCCTTTTCTTCCGGAAGATACTCTTCTTTTAATGCTACATACTTGATAGAGTTTGCCATCCCATCTATTTTATTATTAAACGTAGGCATAATTGTATTCGTTTCATTTTGCTTGGTCTACATGCATTCAACGACACGTATCTTCGACTGGCTAGACGAAAAGAGATTTAAATTATCGGAGCAGAATCGAATCTGAACGCGAACCCGCATCTCCCGCGGGTTTTCTGTTTGAAGATTTCTTTAACCAATTAAGCTGTTCGATTGATCGATCGACTCCTTCTTCCAGAACTTTATATACGTACGTGTATAAAAAGACTCGGATCAATTTGAACTGAGGGGAGCTCGCTCTTGCGAAAGTTAAACCTAAAGTTTAAAATTGAAATTAAAATTATATATATTATACAAAATTATATACAGAATTTGAATTATATAACAGAATAAAAATTATTAAAATTATATACAGAATAAACGTTATATAACAGGAACAATAATAAATGTAAAGAGTAAACTTATCGTTTATCTTACAATTAGATCCGTTAGTATCAGACGTTAGTTATTTTTCAAATAAATATCAATAAACGACTTCATAAAACAGCAGAGAACGGTTCATCGCTAGTTCGGCCATCCTAATTGATTGTTTCACCTCCAGAAATGTGCAAAATTGCAATTTTACGTTCGTAACACACAGTCGAGGAATTTTTGCTTTTACTGCAAAGTTCAAAAGTAGCAATGACCTCGCATTTTTGCTGCTCAATTGTGTCTGCTCCACCTCAAATAACGAGGAACAGAGGAATATTTTTGTAATAATAAAATTCCTCAACATTTCACATAACCTCGATAATTAAATAAATTAATAAAATAATTTCGAATAACCTCCTAATTAAAGCAACTGAAATATCAAAGGGTCTGTCTATTCCAGTTCAGCAATCGGATTAGCCTGTACCTTTTTCTCCCGGTGAAATCTAAAATGCAATAATTTGCTCTGAAAAAGAAGATAAATTAATTTTATTTTAACGTAATTATTAACCCTCTTTCCCTTTCTATATCTATCGCGTATTTCGATCACGGTTTCGCCGAATGTTTTAATATCAATTTCTGGTGTTGTTCATTGCTGCAGCATGACTTTACAATTTCAATACAGATTGAAATTTCGAGGGCACTCGACTTTCTGAAAAATCTCTCGATCAGATCTGAAAATTTTGACGGACGCTACACCACGGCAGTTCCAGCAGACGATTTCCAACGCATTTTCCGCCATAATATCCGCACTCGTCGGTCAGTCGAATATAAAATTCAAATCGATTAATCATATCCGCGGTAATTTAATATTAATCGTCACGTTTCGCATGATGCCGGCAAAATGTTCTAATATTTATGAAACGGAAACGTGCGTCATAATGAAAATCAATTCGAATGAATCACAATAATTCGAAATCCGACGCCGATAAAAGCCCCCTCCCCTCCCACCCTCCCCCCCCCCACGGGAGTAAGATCTTATTTGATCAACGTATCAATTTTCGCCGAAATTATCGAGCGATATAATTTCGCTCGGTGTTTATAAAATCGCGACTAATCCAACGGCGAATTAATGAATCCGCGATTGTGATTATCAGAGACGCGCCCGGATGGTAAATAACGGGAAGTATCTGCCCGTGTGGTTTGCGGTATTTTGTGACGCGGAGCAACGAGAGAGAGAGAGAGAGAGAGAGAGAGAGACAGCATGTCGACCGAAGCGGCGAAAAACAGCGCTCGAAATTGTCGGCAGCGCCCGGCTCAAAGGTAATCTCTTAAATAGAAACGTTCGAATGGCCGTTTTGCATTGCGCGGGAATTATTCCGCGCGAATAACGAAACGAGCTGCCGGAATCGTTATCGTTGATTACAATTGCAAAGTTGGATGGCAACGAAGGGGGGGAAGGGGTGAAGAGGGGGTGAGGGTGGGGGGGGGAGGTAAACCAGACAGCCAGGAAGGAAGGAAGGAAGGAAGGAAGGAAGGAAACGAAAGGCGGGCCTCGGGACGGGAACTCGGTTACACACACTGCCGAACCGACGCGACGACGACGGCAGCACCGGGATCTTTTGTAATGTAGATCGCGGGACGATTTTACGACGGTTATGCTCCTCGAAAGTGTGATAAACAGCCCGCATCCACCCGCATAGATACAGCGGCGGGAACTGGAGATGGTCAGAGATACGGTGGCATACGAGGCGGCGATCTAACGGAGGTTCCTATTTCACCTGCGCACGTAAATGCAAGGAAAAGAAAAAAAAAGGGAGAAGACAAGATGTGTGGATCTCGATCGGTGGAATTTTTCATACTCGTTTCAAAGTGTACGAGAAGTTATCACGAATTATTAACACGTTAATCGAGAGTAGGTTTTTCTCCTTGTCTTTTATTCGTTTTTTGGTGCTTTTGTTGTTTGTTATCTACGTGTTTCAGTGTCGGTTTGTCAAATTCGAAGTTTTCACACATTTCTTGCATCCCTCAAGCGTAGACTAGAAATTTAGAGAATTTGCAGCGAGATCCTTAGATCCCTTAATGTCTCTTTCAATATGTCACAAGTAGAGAAGTATGACTACTTCAAAATAATTCAAAAATTCACTAGTATTATTGCTATATCGAGTTCAATTTGCTTAATTTAAAAATTATTTATTATTAAAAATTCATTCCTCTGCTAAATATTTCTTGGTTCAAGATTTAGAAACAGGATCATTACCCAATGAAAACTTGACTGTCACTCAGATACGCGATTAGCGTGTTGATACAGTATATGTGAACAAAACATACATATACACATGTATAAAATGTTAAATACACATACGCGATTTAATGATTATATTGCCTATATATTGAATATTAGAAATAACTACAGTCTACTTAACTTGCTTCTATTAAAGAATGTCTGCCACGCAAAAAATCGCCCGTTTCTAATATTCTCTAATATTCCCTGAACATAAATATATGTAAGGATATATAAATCTGTATAAATATTACATGTATAAAAAGATATATATAAATATTCGGGGATTTCCAGAACATAGATATATATAAATATTACGCGTAAAGATATATATAAATATTAGGCATGTAAAATATTTATATTTAAAATATTAATTAAAATATATATATCATAAATATATATATATTATAAATATTAGGCATATAAAATATTTATAATATTTATAAATATTATGAATATTAGGCATATAAAATATTTATATTTAAAATATTAATTAAAATATTATAAATATTAGGCATATAAAATATTTATAATATTTATAATTGTAAAGATATTATAAATATTAGGCATATAAAGTATTTATGATATTTATAAATATTATAAATATTAGGCATATAAAATATTTATAATATTTATAAATATTACAAATATTTATGTATAAATATTAGTCGTGAGACACGCACACGCATATTAAGAACGCGAATTCTCAATTTCTCGAGACACGTTTCGCGTGGATTTTAGTACACGTTCAGAGGCTCACGAGCGACCTCCACACTGTCTCCGGATAGAATTGAGAAGGTGGTCCGCCCTGGAAGAACATAAATTGCCAGCTCGTATATACTTGAACATTCTTCAGCGGCCCGGTATTATAAAAGTTCTTGGCGAAACTTTATCAATTTAACGGATTCGCCACGTGTATCAGGGAAAAAAGCTGCTCCCGCTCGCCCCGCGTGACTTCCCGCCGCTTTCAATTACTCTTCCCCGCGAATGGCTGCACACGTACGGCCTCTGATTCAGAGAGCTTGTCGGCCACCGCGAGAAGAAACACGTCGGATATTATGGAGACGGCGAATGGCCTGCCAGTCGCCTGGCGACTTTTCGACGATTATGTAGATCAGCGTTTTCACGAACGGCGCTGCTGTTTAATTTACAAATTAGATAAAGCGGCTTGGCCGAAAATCCTATTCACCTCGAGTGCTTAGGAAAAGTGTCGATCGTTTATTGGGTAATTTCTGACAGAGGTTTTCTCTCAGAGTAAGTGGCCTGTTGATTAGCTTGTTTGGTTGATTCACAATATCGTTCCTATGACAGTTTTGTAAAGAGAATTAATTTATTGATCATTTCACGATTAAAACAAACTGTCGTTTTTTACTCGCGGTGCTAGAAATGAAACAAGAATTTCCCATATACTTTGTCGCAATCTCAAATCATACAAATTCTATCATTGGAATTTGATATCTTACAAGACTTCTTTTCTTATTCCGTACTACACGTACCTCTCGATACTTTGCCAATTGCGAATAAATTGAACTCTGGCAACACGTACTGACGCATTATCCAATAAAAACGTTGGCCGATCTTTCGATCGACAGTACAGCTGTGCGACACCGTGCTAAAAGAATCTCCGGCTTCTCCCCGTTTCTCCCAGTTGCGCAATCCCTCGCGAAATAGCTTATCCTGGAAAGTCGCAGAGATGTCGTAAGGAGGCCGAGAGAAACGAAAGGCTAGGGTTCGCTGGCGGTAGCTCGCAGGTCAATAACATAAAAATGGCACGTGATGCTTCCCGTAGGATGGTTACGATAAATATTTCAAAGGCAACAGACGTCATTGTTCGTCTGGTGTGTATCGATGTACCGAGTGCCAGCCGTTTCATCCCAACGGTGTTAGACGAAAACCGAACGTACTTTCGCCTGTATGAATTCGATTCCGTTGGTGGAAGGAACCGATATCCGAGCGGAAGCGAGACGAAATTTTCTCAGGGAATGATCTTAAAAAATTGATGCCGTCGGCTCGTCCCGGGCTTGGTTTTATCGTCGCAACGGGCTACTAAACGTACCATTTTATTGGATCGTTCACGGTACAGATACCAGACGCGGTTGTGTGTAGCCATGCACAAATCTCGATGGCGAAACGAACACGCTCCGGCCAACGGCGAACAGAACTTCTCTCCATTGTACCGCGTAAATTGCCTCCGGCGGAGGGGAGGAAAAAAAAATCGCGCCCGCCGATTTCGAATTATGAATCTGTATTCTCTTGGTATAACATTTGATTTCGCGCGAACTCGATATTTCGCCACGTTTCAGACGTGGAAATTCGAGTAGTCAACGTAGGGTAAAATTGTTCGATAATTGCGAACGTTTGCGAAACTTTTGTATCAAAATGTTGGAATAACACTCGCGCGTAACAACAGCAAGCATTTTTGAACCCTTGGCGATTCATCATTGTTTTCACGGCGCAGTCGAATCGAAAAAAAATTGGGGGGGGGGGGAAGAATGAAAATGTTTGAGAATTGAAAACTCGAACAAAGGCTCTTTGTTTTTTTGGTTCTTTGATTTTGCAACTTTCGTTAACTTTCGTGCGTATTCTACAGTTGATGTTAAACGTCGATAAGCGAAACTTTCTTCGTAGTTCGGTGTGCAATCACGTCGCTTTATGCCACCTTTCATTTTGATTGACATTTGCAATCAACGAGAGTAATTATCGATAAGTACGTGTTTATAGTTGTAGATGATATATGAAGAGATATCCATCCCACAATATAGTTTTCAACCGTCAAAAAGAATTCCATAGAGGAGCCAACAGTTTTTGCCCAATTTTTATAAATGTAAAATGGTTCCTGAATGGGAAAAACTATTTTCTTTATTTCTGACAAAAGAGTGTTACTGAAAATATAGCAGCTATATTTTTTATCGAAAGATGCTTTCAATGCTTGCTATTGACGATAAAGGAGCTTTATGGTGTTTCTCTTTACTCGTTGACGACATGAAAGTGTTTCACTCGAAAAAAAGAGATACTCTGCGCAAAACGATATACCAAACTACTTGCACACTGTTTTTGCCTGTTAATAAAGAAAATAACAAGTCTCTTTAAATATTAAAAATAGGTAATAAGATTTAAAAAAAAAAAAAGACTACGTTTACATTAAATATTAAAAGAGACACACTTTGGTGTTTCGTGTCCAAAATCTTTTGGACCATTTGCTGGAATACTTTCATTCATATTATTCAATTGGTATTAAGCATTATTTCTGCTCAATTAAAATATTTACATGAGCGTAGAAAAATATAACAGTGATACAAATACCTTTGAAAAATTTTCGTTCAAGTACATTTTGTATATCAAATAATACGGACGGTCAAATAAGGACGAAACTATGTGTCATAATCGTATCTTTAGGATTAAGGATCAAACGTATACATAGATCTTCAAATGCCAATGATCAACATATATATGAACAAGCGAGACACTTCAATTTGAAGATACACGATAGAAAAACAAGTGGATTTTATAAATTTTCCAAATTCAATAAAATACTGTGTCCCTGTCAATTGATAAACTCTGATATTTGATCTGATATTCCATACTGATAAATGGTAGAATTGACAGCCAAATCTAATAAATCGTCCATTTACGATGCACGATAAATTTTATTCGATCGTATATATAACGGGTGCATTTAATCTTTAATATACGTATGTTTGATACATTTGAAGCTACAACAATATAATATAGTTTCGTTTTACGATAATATTTATACTATAATTACAAACATATTTTTATTACAATATGCTAAATAATATTTCACTCACGCGTTTAATAACCATTACTATACATTTATTACATATTTATTTCCCTACTCTTGCTACATTTGAAGCTTCTTCAACAATGTAATATAGTTTCGTTTTATAATACAATTACAAATATATTTTTATTACGCAATGCTAAAATATTTCACTCACGCGTTTAATAACCATTACTATACATTTATTACATATTTATTTCCCTACTCTTGCTACATTTGAAGCTTCTTCAACAATGTAATATAGTTTCGTTTTATAATACAATTACAAATATATTTTTATTACGCAATGCTAAAATATTTCACTCACGCGTTTAATAACCATTACTATACATTTATTACATATTTATTTCCCTACTCTTGCTACATTTGAAGCTTCTTCAACAATGTAATATAGTTTCGTTTTATAATACAATTACAAATATATTTTTATTACGCAATGCTAAAATATTTCACTCACGCGTTTAATAACCATTACTATACATTTATTACATATTTATTTCCCTACTCTTGCTACATTTGAAGCTTCTACAACGTCACTACCAAAAAAAACACAATATATTTTTTCTTCAATAATATAATACATTTTCATTACAATACTTCACTCAACCGTGTGTTTAACAATCGTTGAACACCTCGTTCATCGTTCACCACCCCCCATTCTAGTCACATTTGAAACTCTCGCAATGATAACACCAAGAACAGAGAAATAAGAGAATCTCCGAATGACAAAGTGAAACGACAAAGGGCTGGCCTGTTACTCAGTGGCCGTACAGTCTAACAACATCGAAAGCGAGTTATTCTCCCTAGTTAGGTAATTCGAACGACGTGCGCCTTTCTTCGTCTTCCCTTACTTTCCCTTCCCTTCTTCCCTCTTTGCTCCTTTTTAATAATTCCACAAAAGCCAAAACCACACGTACACACGGCAGCGTCAAAGCTGAAACTCTGTTACCGTGGCCAAGAGGAGGAGGGAGGAGGAGGAGGAGGAGAGAGAGAGAGAGAGAGAGAGAGGAGTCAGGTCATAGTGTCAGATGTTGGAAAGCCATGGCTGCGGCCGTGCAAACAACCTCCTGTAATTTCCGTAAAAAATGCACAAAGCGTCGGGAGGGAAACGTAGCTATCTCGTTACTTTAAACCACCCGTTCTGCCGGTGTAATCGAGGACATCGTTTGTCGCTTGTAAAACAACCGGGTCCCGGTGTCGAAAAAAAAAGAGAGAAAGAAGGAAAGAAAAAAAACAGGGGGGGGGGAAGAAGCGGGGCGGGCAAATGCAAATAGGATCATTCGAAAATGAAAACTCGCCGGGACAACGGACGAGTCCGCGATTCCAGTCCTGAACAGAAATAAACGAGAGAAAAAAAGGAAACAAAAAAGGAGAGAGAAAAAAGAGAGCCTAGCTACGTCGGAACTATCCGGGGTTGAAACCGGGCAATATGAGGCTCTAATTTAGGACGCGGCCAGCCAGCCCTGGCCGGGGTGCGTACGTGTAAAACGAAATGGAGCGAAAAAACGTTGAGCGATATAACGTTTGGGGGCCGCTGTGCCTAATTTCCATCCCGCGGTTTCCTATCATTCCCTTAGCGTTTTCGTTTCATTGTTATTCATATTTCCGTGAGCGGGAATGTTCCCTGGCCTGTATAATATTGACGCCGGGGATAAAAGCAGGATCGCGAACAATGTGTAGCTGGGAATTGGTGGGAGAAAGCAACGACTGGATTAATTTCTTTCCGCGAAATTAAATTCGACCCCTCCAAGCTTTTTGCCTTCGAAATTTCTGTTATTCCTAGAATAATTTCTTTTCTCTAGTTCCTCCCGTTTTTTTTTCTTTTTCCTTTTTTATACACCTGTTTGAATCGCGAGAATAAAACAGAGAATGAAACAAACATTGCAACGAGGAACGATAATTTTGATTTTCGATACCACGAAAAGGTATTTCCTATATTAACTGTCGTGTTATTACAATGTACAGTGTTTTTAGTAACGATCATTATGTATTAACAATATTAAATAAATATTTAAGAAAAGCAATTCGTGCTTAAAGGTTGGGTTTCAAAAGCTCTAATCAAATTGCAACAATGTACCAAGTTCGTTTGTACGAACTTGTTGATAATAATAATTGCCATTACTTAAATAATAGTTTATCAATTGGATAGTTTATATAAATAATATTAGTTGATTAATGAGTTTACAATAATTGGATAGTTTATTAATTGGAGTTCATATAATAACTAGTGGCCAATATAATAACTTTTCGCAATAACAAGAGATTTCGTTTCAAATAAGTATTTCAACTCGAGTGCCGAATGGATTTCTACCATGTTATTATAATTTTCTGTTGATGTTTCCAGTGATAGTGCTTCAGCACGTGAAAACGGTGAAACACAGTTTACGGATTTGATATATATTTCAGTTTACATTTGTTCTCCTTTGCGTTACGGGATATAGCATGTAAGCAGGATGTATAGGTTTGCGATATAGTAACGTATGTGGAGGATATATTTCAAAACAGTAAATCGTGTTTCAGAGCCGAATAAAATCTCGGTGATGCGGAGATATATACGGAAAAACGTGAAATTAACGCCTGATTTCCCATCGATTACTGTAGCGTATGCTTTAATGCAAAACGATAGGCAAACTATGTAGTTTCGCGTCGTATCGTTAATTACCTAGTCAAAGCCGTTTGTTTCACAATAATCCTAGCGTTCCAGTGCAACGCTAATTGTAAAGCAACACTCCGGTAATTACCTGTTACGGAGAAAACATTTCGTTGTTATCACTGAATCGATATCATCGCTGAGCGACGACAAACGATTTTATTAAATATTTTACGGGCAGACGTACGTAGCTGAATTATGAACACAGTTGCACAGTTGTTATCCCGTATTACAGAAATGAACATGACGCAACTTCACGCTGAAAGTATTATTAAATTTAAAATTGAAAATGATACGTTAGACATGTCTGTGTAACATAATATATATATATATATATATATATATATATATATACGAGAGAGTATCCTTATCTCTTAGAAACGCGAAATAAAATTGCCGATCCCATTCGCCTCACTTATGTCAGTCGATCTTGAAATAATTATAATTATGTTACCAGTGAATGCCAGCTCACTTCCACTTCACTTCAATTCAATTTCTTTCACATGACTCTCAGGCCCCTTCGTGGATTTCAATATATCCTATTTATTAGCGGCTCTTTCACTGCGATTTTTCATCATACATTGGTCGAATGTTGGATAACACTCTGTACTCCGTTCTTACGTTTTTGCCAATTAACTCTACAACTCTAAATGAGCCAGTCGTCGCTTCTACGTTGATAAACAAATAAATTTTAGAGGAATTCTTAGTAGGTATACACTCAAGACAGAAAATCGTAATTAATTTATATTTTGCTTAGACTATTTTTATTGTGAGTCTCAGTGAATAAAAAAGGAACATAGATGAATCGAGCTAATCTTCGAAAAAGTTAATACAATTGTAATTGCCATAAATTCTATGGTCAACTGATCACGAACTTTCTCATTCTTGAATAAGGAAAAATCATCTTCCTTCCTTTCTTTTTCAAAAAACAAAAAAAATGTATAGAAATGAAAGAAAGTTTTATATTGTCTTTACACGTACGTCTGAAAATTCATAATTTTCACATCTGGACAATTTTGTTTTATCTATATTAAGAATCGTGTACTCGTTGTTCTTACTAACGATACAACATATAATTTCGTTTCATAAAATCACGAACTGTCTCACGTGATTTGCCTTTTGTCCCCCACTGTACAATATATACATAAAATACATATATATAATATATATATGCAATAATATATTTTGTATAATGTATGCACAATACATGTAAAATTCCCAAACTGTTTTCTTATTGCCGCAGACAGCAAACCTTCCCCACAGCCTTCGCGATATTCCGGTCGATCGTTCGAAACGAGTGTAAGCAATCTCTATAAATTCATTACGATCGGATTGCAAAAGGGTCCGCTACAAATAGCAGAAAATCGCATTTAACCGATGCGTGGATCAATATTTATTGCCTGGTTGCTCGTCGACCCTTTTCAAGCTTTTCAAAGGGGTTCCCCTTGATCACCTTTATTTATACACCGCTACGCCGCGCGGCAATGCAAAAACAACCTAATAATCCGCGTCCAATAATAAAGCGCGCATGCATCGGCCGATCGCTCGCAAGCAGCGACGTCGATCGTCTCCAACGCGAATAATAACGATCCCAATTATCTTCACAGCAGATGCGTTCGCCTAGCAATAATTTGCCCCGCCTCGTAGTAACGCCTTGTCTCTAATTTCTTTCGTCGCGTCGCGATCGAGGGAACGCGTACAAGCATGTGGAATGCATAACGATCGACGAACATGAATACAAAGCAAGTGGTACCGAGTCGTAACGCGGCGAGCGAGTAACAGCCAGGGTGGTAAAGCGGGAACGAAAGAGGGAACGCGTCGCGTAGTCGAGTAGAGTAGGTCCTCGTGCAACGCGACATTCGCACATGCGACTGTTGCAACATTGCAAGCATTTTCGCAAGGATTTATTCGATTGCAATTAATTTAGTTGAAATACCACTGTAACTCCAAGATTGTTGTTTTTGTTACGACTGACGAACATTTTTCTGCGTCTTCAAGTTTCGCATTTTTCAACCCTTTGCACTTGACTGTCCCTTCTTCGTTTTGTAAGTTGCTGACACATAATTATACATTTGGTTATGTACGACGTGTAATAGTAAAATATTTGAACGAACGCCTGGAATGAAAGCTGCAACAAGAACAAAAGAATTTCAGAAGACGAACAGACATATTTATTTAAAGTCACTCTGCAGAATCTCGTTGTTACATAAAATATTATACAAGCACCTAATTGTTATATCTATTTATTCTTCCGATCGATATCTATTAACTGTACGCGAAGATTAAATTAAAGAGATTCGTTGGAATTGTATTCTGTACTGTAATAATTTAAAAGGGTTCAAATATCTATGCTATCCAATTCGATTAGGATAGGATTGCTGCGTTCTTGTATTTTCCAAATCTGCACAAACATTGCAAACATTTGTTTTCTTTATTATAACATTTTCTTAAAACGTTATAAATTCAATTTCACTTCGTAAAATAAATTTAAGCTACGATTTAGAAAAGGATAAAATCTTTTTATGATTATATTTTAATTTCAAGTCTATTGGTAAAACTAATAAGCTATTTCGTTGATATGGCTATAAATAATAAAGAGATAATGAAAAATTTGGAGGAAGGTTAACTATACAGTCCATGTTTAAAATTTTTACCAATTCATATAAATTCATTTAAGAATCGAATCACCTACATTAAATAATGGCTACGCTTGAAAATGTTATCAGATATAAATATTGTTGTTGACTGTGACTTTAAAACCGCGTTCGAAATTTCGCAGTTTGGCAAACTCTAAACATGGCTCGCAACCGGAACAATAATATTGATCTAATTCGTACAAGCTATCAAATACAACATCGTATAACATTGTATAGTCTTTCTGTTGCAAAACTGATAAATATAGACTGTCCTCTACAAAATTTCCAAAAAGGAAAAAACTCTAAGTCTATAAAGATCATTAACCTTTATGGACAAAAATGAATGCTTTATTTAAATCAAATTTTCAGACAAGACTTGACATTTTGATTAAATGATCGAAATTTTTCCAACGATTTCTCCCGGTCGGACGTTTCGAACAGCGTGCACTATCGCTGGAGAACAGTATGAAAAAAAAAAAAAAAATGAAAAGAAAAGAGTGAAAGAAGGGATGATGCAGCAGCAGAGCGCAGGGGCGAGCGTGCAACTCGCGAACCTCTCCCATTTGGTTTGCCACAAATGAATATCCGATTGCTCCTATATATAGGATATGTACGCGTTGTATATATGTATATCCGTTATCCGGTGATACCTTTAATCGTGCGTTATCTTCCGCAAGCTATCGACAAACGTCATAAAATCGGCCGTGATTCTGTCGCGAATCGGTCGTTTCAAAATCTCGAAATGCAACGATCCACCCTTGCTAACCCCATGGTTCGACTAATGCGAATGTTCGATCACGTTTAAGATCAGTTTGCAATAGTTGTACGTATTGCCGTGTCATGTCGTTTCACGTGCAGGCGCGAGTTTGTTGGTACACGATGATTCAATACACGGCTTTAGTACGTGTGTTTTATAGGTTGCAGTATTCTACCCAGAAAGCATAACTTTACCGATGAAAAATTAATACAACATATTGCAAGAAAAAAATATCGCGTAAAACTATCTAGACAGTCTCATGTTGTGAAGAGTGTAGCTTTGATAATCGTGAGCTCGTCCTTCTCGAAGATAATTTTACGTCATGCACCGAGTGCTATTTTCTCGAAAATTGTGAAAACGTTGAAAAAATTTTTCTCGCAACTCAGATCCACTATCGTTTTAAAGATTGAAGTCTTCTCTTTGCAGCGATTATACAATCTTGAAGCTTGTTGCACGATTTTTTTGATGTTGAATATTAGGCTTGAAAACAGGGACAAAGAATCTTAACATTTCGTCAAGTTCAATAAAATTTACTATAGTGGCCGTCCCCATTTATTTAACGATATGGTTTTTGCTATTTTCTTTTATCTCTACGTAATCTAACTTCAATCTCTGCCACCTGTAAGCATAATATAATTCTTTACTACAATTTCGCACTACAAAGAATAAAAAATTTTGTTCACGAGATATTGTTAATATCACCTTTTTTTTTTTTACTTTTATCACTGAAATCGGTTTTTAATCAATCGTATTCCAACGAAATTTCCTTCTCTATTTTATCGAAATAGTTAATCGCGCTGTGAATCAATGTCGACTAAAATCTCCATTTAATTTCTATCGTCGAGAAAATTTCTCAAGTTTAAAAGAAAAGAAAAAAAGAAAAATCGTTATTGATTTCACCGGTTAAATTGAAGATTTTCTTGATACGCCTTTTTAGTTTACAAGAAATCAAAGCGTTAATTTCTATTTTATTTGAACACTTCTCTGCAGTGTTAACAGTTCATCGTGTACGAATAAACAAAATATTCTCTCGACGTCTAAATTATGTTTCACGTGAAAACGCGACTTCTCCTTTACTATGTTAGAAATATACCAGGTAAAATATGTGTGCACTTTGTCGCATAAACACGTTCACGTTTGCTTTCGTGTAAACGAAACAATTCATTACACGTGCGCTCCTCTAATAAAAGTACACATGCCAATTGCAAACACTCTGCGCTGAAACACTTTGTGCATTGAAGAAAATTAATTAACAAAAGATACAAGATGAATCACTATGTATATTATCTGTACTTACTACATTTTATGACACATAATTATGATTTATAACATGCCTAGTTTCAACAACGATCACACGATTTGCGTTTCCGCGTAAATAAATTTCTAGAAATTTTTCAATTTAATATTTTCAATTTTTTAAATCTATCGTTATACGATTCTGCATAAATAAATAAAGGGGCACGTTTGAGAAATCATAAAGACGAGAAAATTAACGTAAATCAACGTATCGCATTCAGACATCGCGTGTTTCCAAAGACATAAACGTTTCCTTAATTGGAGTTTTTGCGAACGAAACTCGTGAAACTTAAATTATACATAGGATAATACGGCGCGATTTCGCATGTTCAATGGCGTGTTTCCAAACTAAAATCCGTGACGCTTGCGCGTCTTAATTTTTCATACTGTGACTTTACACATTCGAGCGGACGTCGAAAATTGGAGTGCCTGTTGACCTATTAACGTTTTGCTTTAAAGTAGTGTGTTTCGTATCCGAAACATGTTCGAGTTTTCGCAGCAATGTAAACGTGGAAATTTTTATTCAAAGATGTAAAAACTGCCTGTCACGTTTCACTGTGTTGGAAAATGGCTCGTACTTGTTTCTCAACTTTTGTGCACATCCGTTTCAAGGATCTATGCGTACGTTTGTTCCACTAAGAATAAATCAGAGTAAATCGTTTGAAAAAAATTCCAAATTCCCCGTTTCATCTCTCGGATGTTTCGACGAAAATTATTTTGTAACTGAACTGCGAAACAACTCCGATCTTGGCTGATTGTTATCCAAGTTTCATAATTCGCTGGTATAATGGTGCGTATAAATGTTGAATAACAAGCCGAAAAGGGCAAACACCGGAAATACGAGCGTCAAACTTTAAACTCGTTGAAATATTTCACTCTAAACTCTCTCTCTCTCTCGTCCCTCTAAATTTCTGCGTTGAATTTTCTATTCGTTGCTAAAATTCTCCTGATGAATATATGCACACAGAACTCTATACACCCGTTCCAAAAATTCAAATGTTTGCTTTATGTCCGTGAATCCCACGTTTTTTGAAGATCCTACGTATAGCACTGCAAAAAATCGTTTCGCGCATAAGCACCTTACATTACTTGGCGCAATTAAAAATACGTCCGAATTCTGACTAATTTAATGGAAAGGGAAAATTGTTATACACATATTTATTAAAAATGAAATAAACTTGACTAATTTTAACGAACTAGTTAATTTACAAATATAGTAATTGATAAATATAACGTCGTACTTTTCATGATTATTATTTCTCGACTGCGTTATAAGAATTTTTACATCGTTATTATTGTATAACGTTCTGCCAGAAACAGTCGTTAAATATTCACAGTGACTTTCTCGTTGCGTGGAAAATGTTGCAGACCGGCAGTTTTCGACTTGAAATGAAATATTTACACTCGATACTTGTATCAAATGATGTTCGTCGTGAATAAATTATCCAGCCAACTTCAAACTTAAATATCCAGCCAATTTCAAAAATTATTTCACATTATCGTAAAGAATCGAAAAAGAAATTACTTTATATTCCATACGAGTTGAAATTATTTTCAGCCTCAGTGTTACAAAACCATTTCACATTACGCTCGAATTTCTTTCAGTCTTTTAATCAAAGGAGCTACGCGTTCAAGCAACTAAATATTACAATTCCGTGAAATCGAGCGTGAACTTCGACGTTTACTGCCGGTAATTCGGATGCAGTATAATTTATACGCGTATTTGCAAAATACACGTACATGGAAATTCAGATATCTTTATGAATTACGAACTCGATGAAGTAGTCGAAGCAGCAAACTCGTAAACCCCCCCGGAAATCGTAAAGCGTCACGTGTGCTGTTTACTCGCGCGGCGCGAGAATAAATTTTTAATTAACATCACGGGTATAATACGGGATAAACATTATTTCGCGACAGAACAATCAGACTTCTCGTTTCAAGATTTATATCGACGATACCCGTCTTACATTACACTAACTTGAAACCTAATTTCATAAAGGATCAAGAATCGAAGAAAAATCAAAGAATAATTTGTCAATGTACCACGAGTATTTCAACTTCTTGAAATTTCATAAAATTATAGATATATAGAAAAATAATCGTCGACATTGTCGTCGATCTAGCCGTGAAGAAATTTTTTCCAACTTTTCCTTTTTCAATCTTTTGGGAACATCTTTGAACTTTTGCAATTTTCGAGAGCCTAACACCTTCGTTGGCCAACTCCAAGTTCAATAAAATAGTGAAAAAAAGTTGCAATTTTAAAAGCTCGTTGTAAAGGGAAAAACTCAGTCTTCAAAGCTATGGCAGATTTAGTCTCGAAAAGAATTTTCTATGCGTTTTTAGAAACGTTTCCATTTTTACGACATTGTCTCATCGTAACGTTTTACTTTTTACTTCTTCTCGCAAATGTTATTCGTGTATAAATACGCGTATATATCGTTGCCATCAATTGTACTTTGTGAACAATAACAACAAAACGGTCAGTGAATTGTTTTTTCATGATACGATATACATACATCGCGCGTCTATGCAGCCACACGAACAATCGCAATTTTAGTTCTTCTGGAAATTATTTCCATATATACATTCGCTTCCATATTCATTTTACGAAAGCCCCGTAATTCGTATTACGCGAAGGTCCATTACCATTTTTAATACGTCCATTAAGACCTCGATTTTAAAATTATTTGCAATAATCTACGCGCATCTAGGTTACGCAATACGAAGCAGTTGTAGAGATGAAATCCATTTCTGCCTGAAAATTTAATTCCTCGTTGAAATATCTTATATTATTTTTCACCGTCGATCGACAAAAATGTGTTTAATCGTGACGTCGATCAGAATTTTTTCTCCCCTGTCGTAAATAATTAAAAAAAATCCCCGTACGATTCCGTGTAATACCTAAAAAAAAAAGAAAAAAAAGAAACAGAGTCGTGCCATAATGTGCTGTTATAATAAATATTCCACATCTCTGTCGATTGTCGAATCAATTTCCTCGCGAGGAAACAAGTAAATAATTCATCAGATCCCGAATAATTCTCTGATTTAAAATTATCGTCTTACCTGTCGAAGGCTAGGCAAGAATGCTTTTCAATGATTGCGCGAACAATAGTTGCCTCGCTCCTTCTTCAAAAAAAAAAAAAAAAAAAACAAAGAAAAAAAGGTTCAATTAGCAATCCATTAACTGATATTGCAGCGAAACTGTCTTATCGCTTATCGGTGGCAGCAATCTGGTCACTGCACGGCGAGCAACCCGTAATGGAATTGATTTCAGACGTTATCAGTTATCCACATCAAGTATAATCAGCCGTTCCTGCAGTGTCCGCAGTTATTCCGCGGTGTATTCCGCGCCGGAATATGCAGTATATTATGCGTAAATATTTACGGTCTATCCAATCATTTGCGACAACAAAATTTACTGAAGGCAGATGCGATGAAGCGCGTGCTTTGTGGTCGATTTGCCCCGGTCGGTGATTATCGCCAACTACACCCCTCGTTCATTACGTTAATACACACGTGCACGCGCGTGCTTGAAAAATGCAAACACCGTGTCCGATAATTTGCCGAATAATTTCACTCCGACTTCAGCGAGGTCCGATGGAAAGACGATAGGTTTCCTTTTCATCGTTGGATTCCGCGGCCGGGCAAAGTCGAGTGCGATAATTTGAAGGGAAAATCTCGAGGAGGAATATTTGTTGTCGTCGATATTCATTCGATACAACTTTACAACGTGTAAAGAGAAGTCTGGGGGGAATATCGACGCTAGAACTGTCGGCGATTAACCTCGATCGAGAATTCTTTTGTACCGAAATTGTAATATTCTGTCAGTCTTAAGTACACTTAAGTGAAACGAAATAGGCGAAACAGATAATAAATTTATTACCTCTCAATAATTTCTATCCAGCGATGTCGTACCGACGAGTTCAAAGGGAAAGCGACGAATCACTGGAATACGGGTTCGGTCGCTCGTTATGGTCCGCAATCGGTTGCCAGCGCACCATAACGCGTGGTTAAGAACGTAAAATTTCCACGAGAGATGCTAAAGTAAAAAGGAGAAATAGAAAACTTTACGAGTGCAATGAAGTGCAGAAGCTTTCAAATTTAAATTCATTTTACGAAAAATCATTTAAATCTCTAAAAATACATCTTTCAAAGTGTCTAACGAATATTACAAATTTTGACCATTTTGGTAGTTCCAGTGTTAAGAATAGAACGAATAGATACAACTGTACTTCAGGATAACTGAAAGATGATTGACAGAGAATTTTTGTGTCTACTGTGAAATACTTGATAACTTGATATTTCCTCTGCTTGAACAATTGAATTTGAAAAGGAATGACGAAAATGTTATAATAGAGATAATTTGTGCTTTTAATAAAACGGCAAGATTTCTCTTGAAGGAAAGAGGAATAAGGGAAAAACTTACTGCGTATGTGAAAAGTGAACCGAGCAACAATTATATTATTTGTAACGTATTCAAGCAACACATTTAATTCAAACAAGCGTTAAACAATCGTTTCGAAAGATATCGCAAATTGGAGGTAAAGATATCTGGATTAAAGCGGATAGAATTAAAAATCACCGACAAGAATTACCAAGAACGTGTAAAATTATTCAACTCTTAGAGAATTCTAGCGCGACGATAGAATTGGAATTGCGTTCAAAAGAAAAAAAAAAGAGAAAAAAGAAAAGAAAGGAGGATTTTGAAACGAAGTACCTTCAATCACTCTCCATCTTTTTAACAATATTCTGATTGGCGGAAAAAGGAAACGGCGGTGGTGGTTAAGAGGACCTTTCAAGTCGAAGTCAAGCACTCAGGCTAAAGATAATTTATGGCGACGCGAACTGGGTGAGATTTTCTAGAGGACAGTAATTTGACTCGACGTTCGACTAAGACCCCGGATTTAAAATATTTCTTTAAAGGGGAGTGCGCCTTATCGGATTTATGATACTTTGTATCGTAAATATAACAATATAAAAGTGAATTTCTACAGGTGAAGTCGGTGTGCATTTCAGGAATTAATAATAATAAGTGTTCAATGCATTTTCGTTTTTTTTTTTTCAATCCTTCAGCTGCTCTGCATTAATAGTCGCTCTGACAATAATTCAAACGATCCAGAATGTTCGCATAGTTCACGATAGTAAGACAAACTTTTAAATCCAATAAAATGATAGAACTTCGTTAATCCGCAATCATCTTTGTTTATATGAACAAGTATAATGCTGAATCTCGGATATACAATGCAAAATCTCATATCATTGTTATCCTTATCTATTATTTCTTACTATTCAAACAAATAAGAATGGGATATGAAGAAAGCCAATGAATCTCTGTTATTATTTCTGTTATAATTTAAACAAAATACAAAGAATAATTCAATATGACGAATAATCAAATGATGCAAAGAATTTCATAATAAAAAGAAGGATTTTATAGAAATTTCGAAATCAGAAGCTAATAAAAATTCAATAAATAAGCTGGAGCTTGTACACTCGTGTGTTTCGATTGGGGCGATTTTGGGAGAGGAATTTTGAGCGAGTCCTTCTTTGCTCTCTGAAATCTTTAATATTAATAAAATGTTTTTCATTCTCTGATTACTATCGCGTGTTTGAATTATCGCAAATGACTGACTCATCAGCCAAACTTGTAAGCCTGAGAAGCAGTTCCTGGATGGGCAGAGCTAATTTGCTTCAAAATTACGCAAAGTTGATTAGATAGTTCTTTGGACCGCTCCCTCTGAAGCGTTGCCGTCTGTGTTTGTTAGAGGTTCATCTTGTGACTGTAAAGAATGCAACGAATCTTTTAACGACAAAATATGTTTATGAAAGACATTTAACTTGACATTTGTATGCAAGTAAATATTTAATAAACATGCCACATTAACATTTGTCAAATTTCAGTCTTTAATACAGTATTTCAGTATTTAATATTCTACAGGTAGTGAAATTTCGCGAAAGCTGGAGAATTCAGAAGCCAAATCAGTATAAGTCGTTTGTCCCTAGAAACGTTAAATAAATATTGTTACGATATGTATGTGAATAGCATTGAGCGTTCTTTTGTGAACTAAACTTTCAGTCAACAGAACGAATTAATTTTTACATAATACGTAATAATTATATTGATCATATTATAATGACCAAATTGTTCTATCGACTAAAAATTTTGCGTGGCAAATATTCAAATCGTTTTTAATGAAAACTGAGACGAGGTTTTTATGCATTTGAAAATTGTTTTGAACATAATCAAGAGAATAATAAAATGGAAATTTGTCTTATCAATTGAACATTATAATAAACAGTCTACTCTGGACACTTTATGTACTTTTGCATATCGTGCATTGCACTTTTATATTTCCAAATTTCCCATAAATGCATAAAAGCCTGCAATCCATTGATTTGCTCCTGAATTCTTCATCTCATCCCGCTAGTTTTTACATCAATTAGACGTCGTTTTAGAAGTGAATTTAGATAAACGTGTACTAAACCTTTATTATCGCATATTGTATATTTTTTGGGTCTACGTATATTAGATCCGGTATATTTGTTTTGTACTGTAAGTACTTAATATCAGCGCCGTCCTGAATGGAATATATAACGCCGGGCTACAATTACTTTGTAGCAAGTTATTGCACCGTTTGTCGATCCATGTTTCAGTGTTTACTGTTCCATCAATAGAACCGGTATTCCCGATGGTATTGCATCCAAATTCGCGAGCCGATACACGCTTGTTACTTGACTTTAATTAACAGCGGGATATTCTTCTGTTTAATTCTCGTAATCTGTACCATACGTGTATAAATTTGTTGCCTTCCGAACGTACATAAAAATCTTTAGAGGTCTTTATTTTACTAGAGTCTCTGATTTAGGGACGAAAATCTTCATCGATATTTTTAACGTCAACCTTGAATCGATATGATCCTGAAAAAAGAAACTCACGCAGAAATAAAATGCACGCGAAGGATTGTCGCGAAACTATCACGTACAGTTGCTAATAAGCTCTTACTTGTTACATCTATACTATATATGTCTCTATTAATTCTTACGTACATATACAGAGTGTGTCGTAACTTGTGCGACCCACTTCGGGAGCTGATTGTACGCCTAAAAATAATGAAAAAAAGTCGTATAAATATATGTCCTATCTGTCTTCGTTTATGAGATATAATGAATTTTATAAACAGAGCAAACTCTAGTAAGCTAGTTCTACCAGGGATGGTATATTCAATTTTCATAATAATCGTAATTGGGACGTACGTGTTATGCATTCAAGACATCAACACCATCATCTCCATTTCTATTAATTCTTATATACATTTTCATATTGTCTTCAAATTCTACAGATACAACCATGACATTGGTCTCTCGTTACGGTGTTGGTGATTTCGCACAATGCACACAAAATATATATATATTCTACAAGTAGTCCTTCACAGTGTTTGAATACTTTCGCGAGTCGTATATTGCAAGGCCATGAATTTCAGGAACAAGCTGAAACTCAGTTCAGACTTCGTCATTTTTATATCCATTGTCTCGAACGTTAAAATTCGAAGAACGCGAGCAGCGTGACGAATCAGGATGTTACTCAACGACGAAGCGAAGAGGCGTGGGAGGAAGCGTGTGCAGCGTGCACGAAGGAAAAAGACGCGAAATTCAACAAGAGGCAAAGTTCGCTGTTTCGAAAAGCGCGGAGGCACGGACAGGAAGAACGGAAGTACGTGAAACACAGCGAAACCTGGTGTGCGTGTCTGACTAGGCCTTGCACGAGCCGGCATAATGCCGGATGCTAAATACCGAGGCGACAGTCCCGAGGCTGGCGCGACGCTCAGGAAATTTCTTCTTCAGAATCTCCCGGCTGCAGGCCGTAAAAGTTGCCGGAGCAGTTTCGCACACTTGCGTGTTAATTGCGGAGGATCCGCGTGTCGTTCCGTATCGTAAATAATTACGATGGGGAGCCGTCCGTGGAGAAACGAAATCAGGTCCATCTGCGTTGCACAGAGCAAACGTTTCTGTAAACCTTAGTATCAAGAAGTGTCCTTCTTTTTCTTCTTTTTTTTCTTTTATTTCTTTTCGACAAACCTAAAAAGTATTGAAAATTCAATTGACAAAACTGTCTTTATAGATTTCGTAGTTCGTTGAACGAAGAAGTTCCGTAAGCTGAAAAGTAGAAAAGAAACGATGATTATTGTTGGAATTTGTAATTTATCTGTCTTGCAATAAATCAGCTCGCACAGTGACAGTGGGTAACTTGATTTTTGATTGATTTTTATATTATGTATAAAAATTTATAATATACATCATATAAAGATTTTTATATCATATATAATATGCATAATATAAAGATTTTTATGTCATATATAATATAATATAATATTTTATATTATAATATATATTATATCTTATAAATTGAAGAAATTTATAAAAAGTGGGATTGATCGGTTCAGTTCAAAATAGCAAGACATTTTAGTAAAATATACAAGGTAATGGGGAACTAATGGAATCAAACCACACAACATTTTGCGAAACGTTACGTAATTATAGAAAGTAGAAATCGTCGATTAAATTGCCAGCCAGTAAATTTATTCGTGCCGAAAAATGTAGTTCCTAGTCTCCTTACTTTGCCTAAATACTTGTTTAGCGACAATTTAAATTTGTAATGCAGATCGCATTTCGCTTACTCGAGTAAACAGATAGTAAGAGGTAAAGGCAACCTCTGGAACTATGGAATATATTGACGCACATCCGAGATCTGCAACTGTTTGTAGTCGTAGCTTGATTCGAAACGTGTTCATCACATACACACGGACGCGCGCACATGGACAGAAATTGATTTAATTCTTAAGGTCGGAAGTAAATCGTTTGTTGACAGGAAGAAATTATACGGAAAATATCGCCTTCTAAAAACGATGAATACTCAAATTGTTCGTTAATACAATTACACTGATATAAATTTAAATTAATTCAATTTGAAATCCGTCATTTCCTTAACAAGGTTATTTAAACGAAATAATATAAAAGATAAAAATACGATTCTATTTAACAGAAAATTTGTCGTTTAATAAAGCTACAAGTTGCGAAAGCGAAAGAGGATTTATATTCGCAAAGTCGGAATTTATCATTTCCAAATGATCTCGTTCTAAATCAAAGTTTCCAATGCGAGGATACAAGTATCGTTCGTAAGAATACCATAAAAACTTCAAACCGTTGGAGTTTCGAAGCTGAAATGTTATTTCACGGAGTCTCTCCTACGCGCTTTGAACAACCATAAATGTTTACGCGACTTTCGTATTGCAAAGCGTATAAATGAAACGGGTCGGAGGAATTAGTAGTTTTAATGGGTATGGTGCGAAAGCACGCGTATCACTAAAGACTGTCACAAGAAAGCGAGTAATTGCTAAATAAAGTCGTTTATCCAAGTACTAACGAGACTCTACTTATCTCGTACAACGACATAACACACGTTTCCCAAGGAAACGTCGAAGCTAAAATCCTTATTGCTTTCGAAAATGCAATTTCCCTCGTACCTTTAATTATTTACGTGCGTGTATTCTTTTTTTCTTTTTATTTATTCGTGTATCGTGAACAACAAAAATTTTCCAGCGGATAAAATATCACGTATTTAACGGATGGCCATTTTAAATTACTGTTTCATTAGACTGTGGCTCGAAAGAATGAATAATTAATATTCGTGCAAATTGAAATTACAACATTAAAGTGCGCGTATCATTTTTCCAAATGTTGCGAAATATTTCACCCCCGATATCGGTCGCGTCCGCGTGAAACTTTAAACGAATAAGAGTGCAATTTTAATCGTGCACGCGCGTTGCAATTTAATTTGTTACGGTTCATTTCACATTCTCGCACAAAGCGAGATTTTCTTTATTCGTTATTCAACTTGTCGCTGATTGTGCGAGCAACATTTTTTTTTCCTGAAACGCGATTGTCGCGCCCGGTTGCAGTTGGGAGAAAATTTCTTTTTTACACGCCACTCTAAATAAATGCAACGTTACTCAAACGAACGTCGTTTCTGTGTTGGAAATTTAATTTCGTAAACCTTCGGTCCGCGACATTTAACAAAAAAAAAAAAAAAAAAAGAGAGAAACAAGCGACCGATTCGCACCGTTTCCGAGTAATTCGTCGGATTCGCGCAGGTTTTCTTTAATTCTGACGTGTGATTGGTAACGACTGGGTTATTTAGCTGGCAGATTACAGTTGTAGGAGTTTCTAACCGCTGAAGCTAACTGCAAACCGAATTTCCAAATGGTCATTAATTTAATCGCTAACCGTATCTAAGTAATAGTCTGGTCACTAATTTCAGTGATTAAACGAAACTTGCGCTACCCGGCGTGCAACAACTATCGTTTATTTACTAATTTCGATAATACACTGCGTAGTATATTCCTCGTGACATTTTCTTTTAGTTATCAGAAACTTACTAGTTTACGTTATTTTACCTTGCGTTATTTTCCGCAACGAAATTCATCGAAAACAGCTGTCTCGTTTATCAATCTGAATATTTCTCTTTATTTGTAATTGATATATATTAAAAATATCGTAATATAATATAATATTGTTATAACTATATTGTAATATAATATAATTAATATTTATTAAATATTTTTATTCACCCATACGTTATTTCTATAATATATTTGTGGTTTATAATTTTAATTTTGGAACGTTCATGTATATACATATTAAGATATTTATGTCGATTTATTCTCGTATAAAAATGATAGATATACATACGCATTATAGTAAATATAACAATATTTTACATTTCAATTATACTTGTCAGATCATAATAAGTAAAGAAAAGAATTCTTTACAAAGAAACTGGGTGATTAGAGATCAGAAGTCAGGTAAGTCAGAGAAAACAATTCTACAATTTTAATTTCATAGTTGCGCGACGCAGTGGTAATTTGTTAATAATCATGTTGACGCGAATCAATGTTGACGCGAATAAATAACAGACCATTACAAGATCACGACCGAATGTATTTACTTTGAGTTATTGCGGTGCTTTAAAAATTAGATTAACACGCGAGAAAAAAAAATATCTCCAGATAGATAAAGGTTGGAAGCAGCATTTACTTCGAGGGAAGCCACTTCGTCCGAAGCGTTCGGAACGCTTTATCATGCAGCCACTTTCTTTCCTTTCTCGTAAAGTACACAGCCACGAGTAAACGACAGACACCGTCTCTGTAAAATTAATGCCGGGAAAAAGTGTTAGGTTTAGGAGGTAGAGCTTCGGAACTATGGTTGCTTTGTTCCCCATCTGAAATGAAATAAACCTCGAAGAAAATGGGTGTGAATTATTGTACGCGGGAACCGATGGAAACGGAAGGCGAAACACAAAAAAATTTCGTTATTTTAAGGAAAAACCTTTGTTTTGATATTTTTTCTCTTATGCTGAATTTAATTCCAAATTCCACCCCGCTGGCGGAAATTTTAATTAAAAACTAAAACAGGTGAAAAAAAAAAATCTAAAGGCAAAAATTAATTCTCGTTCCGGTTACAAACACAAGTATTTTGTTCGCAATTTCGTTTCGAACAAAAATATTTCAATAGAAATAAAAATATGGGAACACGCTTGTTTCCGTTTTTTCTTTTTTTTTCCATTTAAGTTAAAATGTGCGTAAGTCATTCGATTACTTTGTATCGCTATATATTTCTATACAGTAATGATCGATCGATCGCAGCGACTAATTTTCCATGGTCGAGTTCAGTCTGAATATATTTCGAGAAATTTAGAAGAACGTATTTCGAGAAACAGGCCAACGAAATAACGTGGATTTTTGACTCCTGCGCGTTAAAGAAATTATCAACGAGATGTGTTATTGCTTCGCACGTGCACGAACCAACTGCTTTTCCAATTGCGTTTGGGAAGTGAATTCCGGTCTCGAAAGGTCAGCCACGTTCGGTACGCTCCGCTTCGAGCAAACAAAAACAGCATTCACGATCTGCTAGATTCTAGATGGAACAAGAAGTTTATTGGTTCAGAACGTGTGTCTAGAGTCTTGAATATTCCGAGATCGACTGTCCATTTACTGCAAAAATTGGAATGCCGTCGGAAATGGAAGTTTTCAAACAACACGCACACACACACACACATATATATATATATATATTTATCGGACCGTCTAATATAATATAATTTGATCGACAGAGAAGAACGACATCTCCCCGACGCTTATTCGATTCGATAACTCGAACGAACGAGAGACGAAAGTTTTCAATGCGGTGTTGCGACTCGCGGGCATCGATAAGAAGAACGAAAAAAAAGAAAACAGAGAAGAGTGTTGGATGACCAACCCAGACAATACTGGATCTATGCAAATACTGACAACGAGCTAGCAACAGTCCACATAAAAGTGGACTGTGAATAGTTAGGGCAAGATCCAGTACTTGGTCATCTATGCTCTTTCCCCTTCCACTTGAGGATGATAACCAAATATATATAAGGACATGTTCTAGAACAGAATATAGAGAGACAGACTAAAATACTACAGAATAGCGTAGCTGAGCTTAGCGTAAAATTCATCCTACATCATACACGACCACGAACAAGGAATAAACTCTTCAAAATTATAAACGCGTTGACTCCACTACACGGAATCCAACAAGAGAACGATCTCCAATCCACTTGTGGCGAAGACAAATACCTTGTGGTCGGCACTTTTACAGTAGCTCAGCGAAGAACAGTCGCAACAGAGGAAAGTTCAATTGCACGTGGCGTTTACGTTCGAACGAACGACCCGTCAGCCAGCCGTCCGGTAGCGGTTCACGCCGCTTTGTCACGCGTCGAAACGAAAGACGAGGCGCATCGCCGGTTATAACAAATGCGACTAACTAGGCGCGTCCGCGAAAGCTTATTACTCGATGTTTACAATGGCGAGGGAAACTTGGGTCGGCATATATAACGGGCGGGTGGAGTAGTACACTTTGGCGAAACTGAATGGTGGAAGTTTCGCCGCAGAACTTCGCCGGCCATGCCCTCTCCTCCTACCCGAACGATTTCAAACCTGACGACCTTCCTCCTCCTTTTCCTCCCCCCCCCCTGCCCCGATCTTATAATTAACCCATTTCGCCGTGGAGCTTTAATTTTCGGTCGCCCCTCCCCCTCCACCCTTCGTACCCCCTGTCAGAGGTTCAGAAGTTGCGATTCAGTGGCACCCAACGTCGCTGAACTGCGCCAGTCGCGAAACTTTTATCGTCTCAGCGGACGAAACGATTGGGGATGGAGGGCGTGAAATCGTGTAAAACGATTATATTTTCTTACACAATTTATCGCGTATAAAAGGAACTAGGGTGGGAACTCAGTGGAAGATCGAGACTCTAATGGGGGAGGGCGTTGAAAGCAACGTTCAGAGGAGGACGAGAGCACGTTTGTCATTTGCAATGAAAGGAACGGCGAGCACAATTTGAAATAATGTATCTCACGGAGTGATGAATTCGTTTGGCTTACGAGCGCGTGCTGGAAGTTACGTGCAATCGGGCACGAGACGACGACTCCTTTGTGGAAAAGTGGAATTTCGGAGACGGCGGTTTTAGTTTTCGAGATAGTCGACGTTGAAGCGTACTGGCGCTCCACTGATTCCAAATTGAACAGGATAACAATCAACAATGATCGAGAGGTTAATTCCAGAGTGCTAGAGTAACGTCGAAAGCGTAGAATAAAATTCTCTTTTGTTTAAAGCTTCGTTTCTGAGACATTGGTAGCTTGTACATAATTTTCAAACACGTTTGGCATACATCAGAATACTTCCTATTTCACGTATTTAAACGTAATTAAACAAATTTTAATCTGTGCAATTTTCGACAATAATATTTGTTCACATGTGTGGACAAGGAAATATTTCTATTCAGATTTATTGGATAAAAAAATTGTTACATCGTTAGAAACTTTGTATACCTTTTAAGACACAGTATAATTTTCGTATAATTATTTCTATTATTATTCGAATTAGTGTACACTTTCAAATCATTCTTAATAGTCGCCACGAAAGAAAATAGTCACGGATGAATTTAATCTACATTTAATCAGATATGAAACGTGAGTAGATGAATTAGAACTGTATCAATATCGACAAATTTGTCATTTTACAAAAAAAAAAACCACTTTTATTTTCTTCGATTGAACGTTGCCGTTAACACTGATTTTTAATTGGATAGAAATGATTTTAATCTTACGGTCACCTTCAATCTCACTTAATGTATATGTTGAGAAATTCATTTGTATAATGATGTGAGCGTCGCCATCTATTAATGTGCAGTGGAATAAGCATAAGTTTGACGATGATCTTTTGTTTTAACAAATGAATAACGTACGTGTAACATGTGAACGGAAGCTCCACGTGTTTCTTCAGTGAGCTTCGACGAATATATAAATGACATAATTGCTAATATATTGTCTGTAGTTTAACATAAATATATTTTGCGAATAATACTTATTTATTCTTCGGTATATAATACTGAGCACACTGCAAGTATATTTAAAGAACATTGAAATTCGAATTTACCCTTGTTTCGAGTAACTACACACCACTTTCGCTTGTAACTTGTCGTTACTAGGCCCGATTGTTGAAACCTGGCTGCATCACTTTCTATACAGAGTGCAGCAGATGTTAAAGAGGATTAAAGTGGAGTACGCGGAGGAAGAGAGGAACTTTTTAAACATTTAGCGCGATCAACGGATGGTAGATGCACGTTCTTGCGTATCGTAGCGGTGAGAACATTTTTATTGGTCAATAAAACTTGGCGAGTAGAATGCGGCGGGGATGGTAACTAAATGGTTTTAAAGAGGATGTAATGTAGCGGATGGAACGGTGTTTGAAATTTAAATGGTTTTTATAATTGTCGAACGTATCTTTTCACGTTTCGTCCCATTATCCTTAAAAACAGAATATCCAATATCGTTGCTTCTACAATCGTAATAAAAAGCGTGCGTTACTTTCATCGATTTTCTTTTTTTTTCTTTTTTTTTTTTTCTTTTTAATTGACACCTGAAACGACGTTCTCGATACTGATGAAGTATCAAAAATGACGGCAGACAAAAGAACGTGCACGAAAATTCTCGAACGCCCGACGAAGTGAAAAGCAAAATGCCAGTGTCCTTCGTTCGCCGAGTTAATTTCAACCGGTTCCGGACTGTCAGGTCACGCTAATCTCGTTTCGTACGTACTCTTATTAGCCGTTATTTACACATTATTTGATCACTTCGTGATGTTTGCGATTGCCTGCATGATATCGCTATGCATCCCGCACGCTTAATAAATATTGACGTTCGTTAATGAACAGCCCCGCGCGCCGAAATATATAAAGCGTCACTGTCATAATCGCCATATTGTATAACACGGTGAGCATTAATAAACAACAAGAGCATAATTGCTTACGTATTATTAACTAGATGTTCGAAAATCAAACCAAAGAGAGAGAGAGAGAGAGAGAGAGAGAGAGAAAGAAGAGGCAGCTTCAATTTGTCAATGAATGTACAATTCATGTGTCTGGATACATTAATGTGTAATTTAGCTTCATGTGTCAATACTTTGGCGCATGACGTAAGACAATTTAATATACCACGGTAAATATTAAGGGACATTTTCGTAGTTAATCGATTGGGCAAGGTATTTTTAATTATCACGTGTTTGCGACAGATTCACTGTATCGAAAGCAATTATTAAATAAAATCGTGCTTGACATACAGTACACACGGTTCATTCGTTGTTGAAAATACGAAAGAAAATGTTTCAAAGGAAAGTTGCATGGTCTCTGAAGGAACAATATTAACACTGTAGTTATTTTGCTTTTTTTACCGAGATACGAAGGTTACTTCTAGTTTGTTTTAAATAGAATGATGTATTTCTCTGACCTATTAATCGATGCAGCTCGACATTCTCTACAAATAGTGTTCATCCATCTATTGCGAGAAATTGTCTAGTTTAGTTTAATTAATAATTAAATTAATAATTTCTCTTAAATTTAAATTTAAATAAATATATTCTCTCGAAAAAGCTTGATCTTCATATCTTGATAATGTAACAAAAGAAAAGATTACGGTGTTGCATGCTCTTCTGGTAACCATGCAACATTTCTTTGAAACATTCTTCCGTGTTTTCAAAAATTAAAGATGCGTGCGTGCGTGTGACATTTAACGTTATGAGAATAATTAACATTGTGAAATTATTATCGTTGATAAAACTTTCGCACAATACTGTCATTTTATTAAAATCGCTTATTACGTATGTGAATGTTACAATGTTAATAAAATCGATCGATAAAAGAGATGATCCTAATAATATATATTTCGTCGAATTTTCGCTACGTAACTCTGACATTCAGAGTTCTATAAAACAGTGAGAAAAATTGTACGAAGCAAAATTGTTACAAAGAGGAAGCTTCAATATTTAAGACCATGGTAGATTCAATCATAAAAAAATTTTTTTTACAAACGTTCGAATTTTTACAACCTTCTTTCCACTCGCTACGTCGACGTTGGAATATCTTTAAAAAAATGAACCCGACTCTTTAAAATAAGCGCAAGTAGATTTTTTTTCACAGAATTATACACGCAACGGTTTAAAATATCGACAAGTTTTCATCGAGCGTCCAAATACTTTCGCGATGTACGTATTTCAGGTCAAGGAATCCTCGAACGCGTGAACGAATATTTCACACACGACAGAGATTTTGTCGACCTGACGAGTCGTGCAGCGAGACTTAAATTTAATTAATTAGACGATAATCACCCGCCATTTCGATCGATTAATACCGAAGGAATCAAATTCTTCAAACAAATTTCAAATAAAATGTCCCTAAATAATTAATGCAACATGTATTACATACAGGGTGTTTCGTAACTTGTGGGACCCACTTCGAGAGCTGATTGTACGCCTAAAAATAATGAAAAAAGGCCAAATAAATATATGTCCTATCTGTCTTCGTTTATGAGATATAACGAATTTTATAAACAGAGCAAACTCTAGTAAGCTAGTTTTACCAGGAATGGTATATCCAATTTTCATAATAATCGTAATTGGGATGAAGGAAACCCACGTGTTATTGTGCATTCAAGACATCAACACCAGTTTAGTTTAAACGTATGGGCAGGAATAATTGATAAATTTTTAATTGGATCTTCTTTTCTCGATAGGAAACTAACAGGCACAAAGTACGTTGATCTTTTGAGCACGCGTTTACACGAAATACTAGAGAAAGTTCCAGTCGATGTTAGACTTCGTATGCGGTTTATGCATGATGGAGCTCCGCCGCGTTTTAGCCGAGTGGCTAGGCAATTTTTAAATCGACACTTTGCAAATAAATCGGTCGTGGAGGCCTGCTCGTTCTCCGGATTTCAATCCATTAGATTTTCACTTGTGGGGACATTTAAAATCTATTGTATACGCAACATCGATTGAAAATGCTGAAATACTACGAAATGGAATAGAGCAAGGCTTCCGACAAATTCGAGAAACACCAGGAACGACAGAGAGAGTAACCAGATCAATGACAAGACGCGTGTCTTGTCTTCAAATGAAAGGTGGTCATTTCGAGCATCTTTTGTAAAAGTAATTAAAACAGAAAATTCATTACATCTCACAAACGAAGACAGATAGGACATATATTTGTACGACTATTTTTCATTATTTTTAGGCGTACAATCAGCTCCCGAGGTGGGTGGCACAAGTTACGAAACACCCTGTATATGTAATACAATAAGTATTCTTATGTTATATATGTAATACAATTTGAATGTAAATATTAATTTAATACAATCGGCCGATAAAAGGATCCGCTTATCCGAAGCGCGCTCTTTGAACGGTTTCTCATTACGCGGGTGAAGAAAGGCGCGAACAAAGGTGATCCGTGGGGTCGGTTCAAAGTTACCGACTTCCTTCTTCCCGCAATTAAGTACTTGAAACAGCCGCGATTTAATTAACGAGGTCGAGCCACCGTCATATTTGCCACCCCCCCCCCCACCGCCGTGTCTAGAAACGGAACAGGGCAGTGGCGCCCCCGGCCGGAAGCTATTTCCACTTGGCGCGGGGGTTTTATTCTCGACACTCGGCGAGGAAATTTCAAAGAATCGCTAACGCGCTATATATAACGTTTGCGTGTTGTTTCAGATTTCGGGATAACGACGGGCCGGCAGGAGGCGCAATATCCCTGTTCCTTTGTATACAACAGCAACGAGACACGAAACGGCACGTTCGCATCGCCGAATTACCCGGGCCTGTATCCACGCGACACCGAGTGCCATTACTTCTTCAATGGCCACCCAAACGAGCGGGTCCATCTTCACTTCCACTTCTTCGACGTCGAGGGTGTGACACCGTAAGTAGAAACGTTGCTCGCGCCCAACGATCCATTTTGAACCGCTTGCGCTGGCCAACTGGCTCGCGGACCATAACGAGTGACCAAACCGTGTATACAAATAATTCGTCGCTTTCGTTTCTTTTTGAACTTCGTCGGTCACTATAGATGGAAATTATCAAGAAGTAATGAATTTGTTACTTTATTTTAGCCTAGGTTATATTTAAATATGATAATATTAAGGTTTTTTCGCGAAATTAACAAGCGAAAAAATAGGAAGTTTATAAAGAGCTTTTATTAGCAATTTAAACGAAGGTGAAATTTTTGTTTCGGAGATGTGCGTCTTTCCTTTTTGCAAAACAAAGTCTATTTTCTCAAATACGAAGCTTCAAATGAGGAAATGTTATTTTCGACTTATTTTTTTTTTTTTTTTATGTAGAATCGCGTTGTACCACCCTGTGTACCCCACAATGTACGAGTTTTGTTATTTGCAATAAATATCGTGTAATTCATTTCCATTTATTTCCGTAGTTGAATTAAAATATCTCTTGATTTTTATTTTCTCACGTGTCTCTATTTGCAAAGTCTACCGTTTCGCAATATGATTTTCCAATTGTGTAAATTGAATGAGAATTTCGACCCAGGAGGGAATTACTCGACAGTATATACATTGATGCAGCATTTCTGTTTTAAAAAAAAACTTGAAAAGAGTTACCCATCTGGAGTGGGTTAAGTACCGGTATTCTATCCGTCACATAAAGGATGCCTCCAGTTTCTAACATGCAAAGAAAAGACTCTGCTATTATCCATAATAGTCTCGAGGGGCAAGGCTTGTAACCATTTTTAGGTTAATATTTTTACCAGTATGAAACTTCAATCTTGAAGTGCATTTTACATTGAGAATTAAAAAATTTTAAACACACAATAAAAAAAGGGTGGGAGAACAAATCAAACGAATTGAAAGAAATATGAAACAAAGATGGCACGAAATGGCATTCGTTATAAAAATTTGCGACACTTTAAGAAAGAAGCTCTTCGATTAAACGTTCGCGAAAAAATAAATTTCAAACTGGACAATTCCACGGAAGTTGAATAGCCAGTGTAAGCTTTCTCAGTTTTCAACCAAATTTCAATAGTTCAAAATATTTCCAGATTTATGTAACTCCAAATTTCCAAGTGTTGCAATAGTTTTGGCGTGCAATGTATTCCCTGTAAAGAAATAACATTTCAGTCGATTAACTGCGTCGATATCGATTTCGAGTGTGATACATTTAGAATGTGTCGAATCAAAATTTACAGTAAATAAAAATTCATCGAACTAACACTGGTATGCGATAATTAATAGACAACAAGCTAAGTGAACAAACCGAAAGTTGGACGGATTGTTTCTGCTAACACAAACTTCCCGAGGAGAAACGTTGCTTTGTATTTAAGTTTCGCATTCATAATTCTCAGATTCTAACAAATCTGTCGAACAACGCGAATACTTCTTAATTCGTTCGTTTCTGCCTGATATTTTGCAAACAGTTTCATTTTGTTACATTTATCATTTGCGATAATTAAATATAATAATTCGTCGAAGACAGCATCAGTTTTAATTCCACTTTCCTCCGTCTCACGAGTAAATTACCGTGTTACAAACCTCGTAATTTCGAAGAGTTAATGTAGCATTGATCGCCAGTCGCATATTGATTCTCACAAACTAAATTGAACGTGCGACAACTTTCTACAAGGTTGACCAAACTACCGTCCATCATCCATGACAGAGTGATTCTGTTCTGTTTTTAGAAAAATGACGCCTTCAGAATTTGTCGTACGATTTTCTTTCTCCATTTGATTGAACTCTGATTTCTCCAGTTTTTGTCGTTTAATTCTGATATTCAACGTTAATTAACATTGAATATCAAAGCAAAAAACATTGTACAACAGAGGATTTTAAGAGGATACAGAGGAGAGATTTTAATCTTTAAAAACCATGGTAGATGTACCCCTGTTTTTAGAAACGTGTGAAATTTTTATAATTTCCGACATCCTAACATTTCGTTGACTAATCTTGATGAAGTTCAATAAAATGAAAGGGAAAAAATCGTGGTGCAAGTTTTAAGGAATCGTTGCAAGGAGGAGACTTCAAGATTATGATCAATCTAGTTGTAAAAAAAGTTTCTCAATATTTTCAGAAGAACTTTGAATTTTTACAATTTTCAAGATTCTGAAATTTCGTTGTCTAACCCTAATAAAGTTCAATAATGCTAGAGAGAGAAAAATGCACGAAGGAAGTTTTAAAAAGTCGACGTAGAAGGGACATTTCAATCTTCATGACCGTGGTAGATCCAGTCTCGAAAAAAATTTTTCAATGGTTTTATCGACGTTTGAATTCTTACTACTTTCGAGAATAAAAATATTCTCCATCTGTTACATGATGTAAAAACATCTGTGAAAGAAACAAACATGAAACTACCAGAGAAGAGACTTCGTTACATTTTCATTACATTGGAAATGAAACCAAGTGAATTATAATGTAATTTCTGCTTTTTTTTTTTTATAACGAGGTTATATAGATATAAAATATCTACTATTTTTCATGACTATTAGTTATATTTCTTATCACATCATAAATTGAAAAAAATCCGCTTTAAAAAAAATCTCTTCAATACAACTCAACATAAATCTTGAAAAGAAACGTCTGTTCTTGTGAATAATGATTGTTCCGTGTTATACTCTTCGATGTACGACGTAAAATGAAATAATATGCTACCTATGCTTCACTTCACGTCACCGTACGATACAATTACGTTCACACTGCAATTTCGCGCATCGCATTTGGAAAAATTACCAAAACGGTGATAAGAATCGCGCGAGAGAAACCGTGGAGAAACGCGAAGAAACAGGCAACGTCAGGCAGGAGAAATAAACTAGCTACTCGACCGTGACTAGAATCCTCTGTATCGATCCTTCCTCCTGTTCCTCCTCGCCACTCAGCCAGACGAGGTGAGACAAACTGAGTATCCTTAGCCAACTAGAAGTCTACTGGAAGCAAATCGATGCTAGTTCGATTGGGTTTCCTGATGTAGTTCGACGTTCCACTAAATCAAACTACGTCAAACAAAGTTCCAAGCTGCTTATCAGGGGTGAAGACTCCACGTCCGACGAGAGAGAATGCAGTAACCGATAGTCCGAAAGCCCATCGGAACGTGGAGTATTTGCATCACGCTGACCAATTAGCGTGGCCACGGGCCCACCCTCTCGCGTGGCGAGAGAAAACAGAATGTGATCCGTCGTGTGATGATGTTAAAACATTGATTGTTGATAGTGTGCGTCGTTTATGACACGTGGCCTGGACAATTGCCATTTTCGCACTTTTTTTTCCTCTCTCTGCCATCCGGGCGCCAGCACGCGGGTAGAAAGATACGCGACTTACGCGGCCGGATTACCATCGGATTAGCGTCGCACGAAGAAATTTTCTTTTTTTTTTTTTTTTTTGAAATGTCGCGAGACGCCGTATGTGCCGTGGAAAACGAGACGTGGACACGAGATAAGACACGAGCGAATGTCCATTCCCTTACGAGAAACTCACAAACATAGACTCGAGAGTGCTACTCTGTTTGCTTTCGTCCGTCCTTGTAGCATCTCGCGTGCAAAGGTTTTTATTGTACTTTATTGCCGAAACCGTGCGTTTTGAACTAATCTCGAAGACAGATAAGAACAACAGATAAGACGATTTTCTATCTGAAACTAATTTAGATAATTCGTCACCGATAAAACTTGACTCGAATACTTTCTAAAGGTGCAACGTGTTGGAGCGCGTAGAGCAATTAGTGAGGAATAACAAGTTTAATCAGCGGACTCTTATTACAAAAATGAACTGCGTCGACAATACGTTAGAGCTGCTTATATAAATAGTACATACACATCACACACATACAAATTGTACATTTAACGGATACGAGATGTCGATTTTTCTCATTTTTCAATTACCAGAAAGAATCTCGTAACGTTTCCTATCTCTGACAGTCAATGCTTATTACAATACAATTTTTAAGTCACGAACATACATATTTTGCAACGCAATTGCATTGACATTTCACAGATTCTTTCCAAAGTGTCGTTTGATGCTTCGTACTTTGAAACAAACCTGACACTTGTTCCGAGGCTTCCGAGCGAACGGTACGACAGAAATACACGCGAAACGGGAATGATTAAAAATTATTAAAAATTATTGCAATCGGATTGGACTCGCTTACTCCGCTTACTCTGTATTTATACACGCGTGAAATGGATTTTCCACCAGCGGGAGAACCTTTTATCTTTCCTTCGCCGTGGCGATGAAAGCCAAACGAACGCGCGCGAGCCGTGGAAGAAGGTTGGCGTTGCACTTTGTCTAATTGAACTCTCATTCGAACGGTAATATTTACGATCGGTCGTGCGTGCTGTTCGAAAGGGAAGAAGGCTGAGAAAGAAGGCAGAGAGGCAGAGAAATTCACCACCTGCGCCGCGTAACGAAGCCGCCCCTGCACCTGTAATAACAGATTCGTCTAACGATCTCGATATCGGAATTATTAAATTCAGGCCGTGTTTCGCTTGGCGAACGGAATCGATGAAGTCGCCGAGGCCTACTTCGTGATTCCTCCACCGGTGTTGTTGTTCAAAAGTTCGACAGAAATCGGCAAAACGTGACTAATTAGCGGCCTCGAGTAATGAATCGACCCGCCGGCGTATTACAACATGGTCGTTGTTGGCGATTTAACACGAGCCAATTACGTTATCGCGAAATCTGCCCTCTTTCTTCTTTTTAATATACGTACGTGTATTAAGAACATCAATTCGTGCCACACGATGCAAACGTGCATCTTGAGGTAGAAATGCATATGTCACTGTCGCGTTACTTTGATAGCAAGTACTCGTGGCATTACACGTTGGGAGCCATTAGTAACGCCAGTGATATTGGTATTCAAATTAGTAATTAGTAATTAGATTCGGTAATGCATTTAGTTTCTTGTTCTTGTTGGTACAACCTCTTAGGCAATAGCTCTTCTGGCTCTAATTTTCAATGAAACGCGTGAATCAACTCGGATGTACGAGATAAATGTGCGGAAAGAGAATCGAGGCGAATATAGCTATTTAGTTGAAGAATTGTAAGAATATTCTGATATATATCCGAATTTAATCGAGACGAAGTTAAAAATGATATTAAAAAGAAAAAATACAAAGTTCTTTTCTCCAACGAGCACCTCGTGCATCTTTCGACTCGTGTAATTTAAAGATTTTATCAAATAACATTGTTTTCTCATGCAGGGTGTCCCATTTGAATCTGTAAACGCAATTATTTCCATAAATGAGATTATTCGTCGTTTAAAATTTTTTTTCTGATTTGAGAGGGCAGTAACTCCTAAACTGCCAGCTTCTCGATATACATATTAGTTGATAAAAATAAAAATGAGAAATAAAAAAAATAGGTTAATAAAAATAAAAATAAAAAAGTAGTAATAAAGGTTAATAAAGATAAAAGTAAAAAATAGGTTAATGAAGACAAAAATAAAAAAAATAAAAAATGGGTTAATAGAAATAAAAATAAAAAATAAAAGAATAGGTTGATAAAAATAAAAATAAAAAATTTTTACAGAAAATGACTTGCTGCGCTGAAAATTACGCAACTATACTTGAAAAAAATAACAGTATCTCTTCACAATGAATAACTATCTCTTCAAGTAGCAGTATCACTTCATATCTCGTACACGTGTAAAGACAAGAACAAAGTTCCTCTCAAAACAGGAAGAAATACATTTCTTTTAAATGTACGAACAGCTTTGCAGATAATTGTATTTATCGATTAAAATTACTCCATCGGTAATAATTTTTCTACTTAAAATTGCGAGACAATGTGAAAAATGAAACGCGATTACGTTTTCAACACTGGAAATGACAAAGGTTTCTTGAATTACTTACTATCGCGTAATAGGAATAGTAACGTGCTTTCCATCCACTATGTTCGAAACTCCGATTTCTTTTTGCTGTCTATGTGTATGTGTGTGCGTGAATCCGATTTCGTAAACACTCCGAAATGCACGTGAAGAAACGCGCGAACCGAATGATGATCTATCACGGGAATTGCCACTTACGTCATCGATGAAAGGAGCGACACGCGTGATATATATCACCGCCGCGGCGATAATAGCGTCATCGCTCACGTATCAATATTTCTTACGAGCGCGATATGTTATTTACAGGGGAGTCTGAATGCATTCCACCGCATGGACGAAACTCGCTCGCGTAAATCGTCGTTATCAGTGCCATTTATCCTTTGGTTGATCGCCGCGGTTTCCTCTCGTTCTCTTTAATTACAGGATACGAGGCGTAATATTTTCGCCGCCGGCTTTCTCTATGCAATATTTCTGATACGTATGTATGTATTTCCGCGGCCTGCGATCGCCAGGAGGCGGTGACGTGACGTTCGCATTGCCACACAGGCGTCGTGAGCCATATTCGAGCCGTTTATTTCGAAAGTGGCCCGAGTCCATTTATCTTTAAATCGAGATGTTTAACACGGTTTGCGTTTTGATAAATTTAAAAATATTTGTCAACGTGGCAGTATAATGTTTTTTGTGTTTCTAAGGGTGTATAATTCACCAACGCCAGCTCGTACGACAAACGTTGTTTGGAAATGACACGTTTCTGATGGACTCAAAATTAATGAAGTAGCTGTTTTAATTTTTGAAAAGGCGCGAGTCCCGTGAAATAAAAAGAAATATTGCAATTTTGTGTTATAAAATTAAGAAATGTCCAAATTTTATTCGCTATTAAAGAAATGTTACATTCGGATAACGTCACGCAATTTATAATTCATTCTTCTCCAATTTGCGTACGCGTAAGAGATTTAAAATAATTATTGCGTACCGGTGAAATATAGATATATAGCGTACCGGTCGATGTTATTAAAGTTTCTCTCTCTCTCGACGCGGTAGCAAATCCAGAGTTTTTGAATAGTGCATCCTCGTTCATAATGTTTCATAAAACCTTTTAAAAATCGCATCTTTTAGAGGTTCAGTTGAAATGAAGCTGTATTTAATGGAATTATTATTATTTAAAAAAATCACTATCTGAGCCAATCGTACTACTATTTTAATAATAATAATAAAAATATAACTCTTATCTCACGAAATTTTACTGCATAACATACTTATCACATCAGTTTGAAACTCTTGAAAATGGAACACTCTTAATTGAGCCACTTTCAAAATGAAAATTTTTATCATTCTATTAACCAGCTAATTTCCTTTGTGCAAAATCTTAGCGATTTTAAATATATCAGTTTTATATTATTTTAAATATATATTATATATTTTATTATTTTTTATATGTTATACATTATTTTAAATATATTAATTACAACTTGTCTAAAAACGAAAAGACGTAAACGTAGAAACGTAAATATTAAAACAGCTAGCTTGATTTCTTTTTTTTTTTTTTTTGGAAAATGGACTTAGGCCACTTTCAAGATAAACGGCTCGTTTAAAGTTATTTTCGCCCGTGTCTTAATGGACGAAAACTCGAATCGTTCTCGCGTCGGGCACTGAAATAAAACGACGTTCACCTTCCGACGCCGGCTTTAATCGCACGTTACCGTAATCGGGGGAAATTCGTCGACACCGTCGGACGATAACCCGACGCGGAGATACACGTTTATGGAGCACGAAAGGAGGTGGGCCGTACGAAAACAGAATATCCAGAAGGATACAGCCGATTGTAAATATTCGGCGATGAACGCGAGCACGCGTGCATTCACCGATGCTGCACGTGGCTGTACGTGTATCGAAATTATGCGCGGCAAGAGCCAAGATTGAATTACTTATGGAATTGCCGCGAATGCAATTTACGAGCACGCGCCACGCCGCTCGTTGGAACACCGGGGGAAAAATCATTCGGACCTCCTCGATATTCGTCGCGAAAAGGTGAATATTTCATCGAACGTCCCACCCGCCCACGTGTATATCAATTTACCAGTGATTGCGTGACACACGACCCGACACGAAAAATATAAATTCAACGGACGAATGGCGAGCTTAGGATACTACTGAATAATACATCCGCAATTGTATTTTGTAGCGGTGATAGTAAACTAACCGCTTGCCGCGGGCTTGTCATCGGGCATTGCTGAAACAGGACGCGACGCCATGAACTTTCGCCGCTGTTTGGTTCTCGTTCAACACACAGAGACACGATGTTGTTTATTGATAACGAGTAATCTGTCGAATATACGATGCCTGCGTTATTGTATTTAACAGATGTCGAGCTGTTCACTTTAATACATTCGTGAGTTACAGTTTCACAATGAAATTAAAGAAAGATGATATCGCTAAATTTATGTATGCGAAAGCGATATGATAATGACAGTTAATCCAAAGCAGCGGTTCCCTGCGGGGTACGCGAAAAATAATATTGACAATTGGCAGGGGACACCAAAAAAATAAGAGCAGTTGAAGGAGTTGAAATAAAAATGGCAAAGTTGTATGATTTTGACTTACAAGGAGAAACTCGTGCTGTTTTTATTCGTTCTCGATATCTTGCGTTAGGCTGCTCTTATAAAAAAATTGAAGGAAATTGTAAAATGTAAGATCGAAGATACAGATGTCAAATCAGGTTAATTTGAGTCGTTTATGACTGTTTAGCTGATCTAAGAAAATTAAAAAGAAAAAAAACTTTTTCGATGGGAACCGCTGATCTAAAATATAGTCATAATACATATAAATAATACATATATATATATATAATATAGTGAAAATATATCACTGCATTTTCAATTTTGTAAGAATTTTTTAAAAAATTCTTGGAGTTGGTAGCTCTTGTTACTTCTAACATGATATATTTCTACATCAAAGTAGAGACTTCGATAAGCATCTCAGAATTCTCTCAGACTTTTTAAAAGTCAAAAACAGCAAGAAAATTAGTCGGATTACTAACAATTGCCGGTTCTTTTCTTCTACCACGAATTTTTTCTAAATCGTACATATGCTCATAGCAAATGATTAACCTTTAATCGGACTCGATCGCGGCAACGAAAATTTTATAATTAACGCTCGTGTTTCGCGAGCGATTTTAAATCGGGTTTAAAATTTATCAGCCAATGTGGAATTAACAGTAAATGGGCGTATTTAAATTGCAGCCCGACGCAGCACTCGTTATTGAAGTTATAACCGGTAACATTTGAAGAAAATTAATAACTCGCGCGGGTGTACGCAACGAAAGAGGCAGACTTCCGTAATAAAGCACGCCGAAAATCGTGTAAACTTCGATACTCTGTATTCTGCTCGCATATTGTGTGTAATTTTATACAAGCTCGCAGACACGGATAAGCTTGTCTCCTCGTCGTTTCTACGGGGATAATATCGAGCGCAATATCTCCTCGCTACATTATGTTATACTATCCAATTCATAAGATTATACCGATCCTATACGCGGGTCGTTTTAAAAAGGGCGGGATTACGCGGGTCAGCGATTTTGAAATAGGAACGAGGAGCGAAAGAGTTCGAACGAGAGTGTAAAGTAACAGAACGCGATTCATCGATTATATATATATTCATAGTTTCGAGATGTGTGTTGTTAGCCTGTTAACCGAGTCGATTTCTTGATCAAAAACTCTCAAAATCAACGAATTAATGATTAATGAAAGCATATTGATTGCGATTTGGTCAATCTTGGTCCTGAGTGAAGTTATAACGTGGTTTGTTTTTTGATAGATATTAAAATATCTACAGCATTAAAAAATAATAAATCGATAAATGATGAAATTATTATGTTGGGATCTTGTCTTTCCCGGTTAACAGGTTAAAGACAACGTTCTGAGTAATTCTGTCGAGTGATCAGGTCTTTCGTTAGTTTTCAAAGTACAATTATCGAGAAAAATATTCGAACATAGAGAAATTCATGTAAAGTGCCTATTGTACGTACGAAGTTGAATATTAGATTAAGATGAAATAAAAGACTTGAAAAATTTCTAGTTGTATATTTTATATATATATATATTCATCATGTGCTACATCACATCCAACTTTCTCAAAAATTAATAATCGTTCGATACAACATCAAACACTTTACGTATTAAAAGAATTAAAATAAACTTCACAGAACTTAAATATTACAACGTAATCGCCATCTTCATTTGTTGGGATATCGTGTTCAATATGTTACGATGATATCGTTCAGTTTTGTGCAGGATCAGCTGCCATTTCCGATACGTGTAATTGAATATTTTAAACAACACGACGGTGTGAAAACTCGATTCATAACCAAAATTAATATGTTTTAATCGTTTGACATTTTCTTCTGTTTTTTTTTTCAAAAATCTCCGTTAAATTTGGCACTCGTCGAGTGTTTTTCTCATTTAAGGGGGTATTCTAGTGTGAAGTGCGTGTTTGTTTAATTTTTCTAGGGAATTTTTTGCAAAGAAACTATTACACCTTTTGCAATCAAATTGACAAGGTGTATTTGTACGTATTTCAACGACGTTTTAAAATTTTTTGAGACAAAAAGAGTTAAAATATGCATACTCTCAAACATAGCCGCTTGTAAAAAATACGAAAAAATCGGAAATAAAAAAAACATGAATGTTCCTTAATTAGTATGAGTTTGGCTGTAGCAGGTACCAAAACAAAAGTCGGTAATTAAAAAAGTGGCGATACTGCGAAGTTCGATTATCGATTTCTGCATGTTTCTGTTAAACTTCGGAAGCCTAGAAAAATATAAAGAATAAAATTTTTTGGTTGATTCTGGTAGGGACTATAGTCACGCATGCACTAAATGCGTACTTAAAATTTTGAGTCAATTGGAGTCAAATAGATGTTGAGACATGGACACTATTCTGAAAAACATAGTTTCCAGAGAAGTGCCTTTAAAGTTTAGTATTGCGGTAACAATAACAACTCTTGTCGTCTCGTCCTTCAAACCCCCATAATTTCGTTAATTTTAGGAGTTCACGCGTAAGGTTGCCGAGATTTATTTTTGAAACGATAATCCTTTAAGAATATGCGAAAAAGAAAAAAAATCGATTTTTTTCAAAAGTTCAGGCTAGAACGACTCCATAATAGACGAAAATCGAGAAGCTAATCCACCACTGATAGAAACGACGTTGATGTTACAGCTGCGAGGCGGTGTCTGCGAGCGACTTCGTCGAATTTTCGAATTACATGTCCAGGGACCGGAAGTACTCGAGGCACTGCGGCCAACAGAAGGAGTTCGACGTGGAGAGCGACAGAAAGTTCTTTCGCGTAACTTTTAAGAGCAACGACAGATACGATGCAACAGGATTTAACGCAAGCTACGTGTTCGTGGACGAGGAAGGAAATTATACAACAAAGCCACCGATGAGCAACGCATCAGCGATAAAAGGTAAAGCTAAACTTCCTCCGTCGCGTTTCCCTCTTTCTCGAACTCAAATTTTCACATTTCCCTGCACACGGTGCCGGATATTTTCTTTTCCCTTTTTCTTTTTTCTTTTTTTCCACGCCGTGCTGGTTAATTTCCGCACAACGACAGAGAAACGAAAATAGAATTCTCGAAATATTAATATAATCCTCTGGTTCTGATTGTACAAACGAAAATTTAAATACGCCTCATTTAATAGCGCGTGCGCCACGAAGGAAGAAAGGCGCGTGATATCTCTCTTCCCGCGTCGTTTTATAAAAATATGTAATTACGACCGCGAGACACGTTTCTGGAACGAAAAATGTACCTGCCGTTGACTCTACGGGGAAAATATTTGTAGTACGAATCGCCGATAGCTTAAGCTACATCGCGAAGAGAGATCGTGCAACGAGTGTTAACCTCTTGCGCCACGCACGTCGAGAACATTTGGTCCAAAATTGCTATATTTTCTCAGTTTCAAGTATATTGGAATATAACCCAAGCAGATAATAAATTTACTTAGCATATTCACTTCTCAGTCATTTCTATCCAGTGATATACCGACGAATTCGAGAAGAAGACGATTTATTCTGTACGGTTCGGTCACTCGTTATGGTCCGCGAACCAGTCACTGGCGCAAGAGGTTAAGGGCACGAAGAAGTGAATTTCAATCTTCAGGATCAGTTGGGAGAAACATTTTCCTCAGTGTCCATAAATAATAATAATGTTCGAGCTTGCAGAATATTTTCGAGAGAGAGAGAGAGAGAGAGAGAAAAAGCATTTTTTACTTAACCCCCCTTTCGAAACGATGTTCTTCGAAAAGAAAAGGATATTGTGAGAGCAGAATTTCTCGCTTTAGAATGAGCCCAGTTGGATTGTTCCACGATTCCCTTTTCTTTCTCCTTTCGTTCCTTTTTTCACGAAGTTATGAAAGTTTAAAATATCGACAATTTTTCATCGAGCGTGCGAATACTTTCCGTAGCACGAAATAACCGGAGGTGGTTATGGAAATTCCATGGGTACTGTTTGGACGTTGATACATAAAAGATAGCGGAATTCACGTACGCGAAAGAAAAAAAGAAATGCACGATAACGCGTTCGAGTAATTATAAACTGGTAATTGAGCGCAAATGAACCATTAATATCTCGTTTTAAATATAATATAATTTCAACGTTTGTTTATATGACAGTGGTAATAATTAGATATTAATACAGCTGTCGCTCTGCGTTCCCGGCTTGTCGTTAAATTATTTTGTGGGAACGATCACGGGCATAAAACATGCGATCGAGTCCGCGTTTAATGTTGAACGACATGAAAGTAGGAAATGTTAAGATAACGTAGCAATTTTATACGAGCGGAGATATGAAAATACAGCTGTACATGAAATTACAAGACTCATGCGGAGCTTTTACAAATATTATTTAAAAAAAAAAAGACGAATGTATGCAAAATAAGAGTATATCGGTGTAACATTTTCTGGTTATTTATATTGCACGGTTAAATAACATTATTTAATTAAAAACATGTTCGTCGGCAAAAAAAAAAAATGTCGATATAGTACACTTCCATATTTGAACGCCCATTATTCGAATATCGAGACATGTTCTGTTATTCCAACGGGATATCTGTTATTTCCTGACATTTCCTCTCGTTAGATGTTCCTTATGTATGCACGTTGTCGAAATAAATTGTTAAAGAATAATGATCGAAATTTATAAGTGATCAAAAAATCGGAGACATAAATTTTACAAACTAGATTAACCAAAAATGATCTATCACGTTTGGAAAAGAGTTTTGAGCAATCTTGCTTTTTAATTAGAACCAAAACGAATCTTTTAAAATCACTTGAAAATCTGTAGCATATTTTCTTGTCGTCAAAAGACGTTTGAACAAAAAAGAAAAGAAAAGAAAGAATACAACTCGATCGAAAACGCAGCAACGCACGAAATCTTCCAACGATTCATTATCGAGGCATACATTCTAATGAAGGAATCGATATCGCGCTGCTAATGCCAGTCTTTAGAAACGCGATACCGAGTTAGCGAGGCTCACGAAACCATAGTCTGCATAGATGCAAAACACATGCCAGTTGCGAATGCGCGTCGTGAAACGTGTAACGTGCACTTGCATTTTCCATTTCCACGTGCAAAAGTCTCGGGACAATTTGTATTCTTAATGCTCGTATTAGTGATACTTAATACTCGTATTTTTATTCTTAATGCTCGTATTATTAATACTCGATACTTGCACGTATCATATGTCAATTCATTTATAAAAAAAAAAAAAGAAAAAAAAGGAGAAAAAATTCTGAAGCAAGTTACAGTTAGTTAGTTAGTTATAGAACTTGCCCTAAAAAAAAAGGTGAATCTGCAACTTGTTTGCACGAATTCTTTCTCTCCGTGCTCGCGAAATGAAGAAGCAACATTGGTCACGGTTCTAAACCAAAAAAAAAAAAAAAAATCGAACCTCTCGTCGAATTCAAGTAATCGACAGTTTATCGAGCAATCCCATGAATAATCGACACGAGTTTACGTCGGTAACAGCGGGGCCACGCGTTAGTGTAAAAAGGATTATACGCGATTTATAAGAGGATTCCCGTGTCTGCCCTGCAGATGTTGATAGAGAAAATCGAATTTTTCTGTACTTTCCTCCATTATTAAATCATCTCGAAAGATGGATTCGCTCGCATTAATCGCACATAAATCAAGAGCGACACGCGAAACGGATAACGAGCAGCAGTATCGCAGTTTTGAAATTTTCAACTCCAAGATGTACATGACTCCAGTTGCACGATAATTTACATTACTTAGCAAATTGACAAGTGACAAGTTGATGATATAGATTGTAACGATTTTTGGAATTGTGTAAGCAGGTTGGACTCGAGAAGAGCTTCAGTGATAAAAGTAATTTAAGAAAAAAACGTATCTACGTTATATAATTTAACGTAGTAATCTGGATTTTTAAAATAAAATTGTAATTTTAGACGCAAGATGTGCTTTTCTCAATGATAAAAGTAATTCGAAGTAAAATCTAAATTTCTAACATAATAATCTACATTTTAAAAATAAAATAAAATAAAATTTATTATATGTTGGACTCGAAAATAATTTAAAATAAAATCTAAATTTCCAGATTTTTAAAACAAAAGTCATTAAAATAAATTTAAAAAAATCTGAAAGTGAAATATTTCTTGTATCTATCGAAGTCATTGCAAAACTAATATTTATAACATTAAAAAGCTTCATATTCCTTCTTCGTCAACATAATCTGAGTTACATATTTTTGTTTTCAGTATCTATAGAGCAAAGGGTACTGGAAAAATGTAGTTTTTAATTTAACTTTGCAGCTAGTTAATAATATTTAAACAGGTTACAAATAAACTGCAGAAGATTCTGCATCTATTTATTATTAATCGTTGTTAAGCGTAAAATTCAAATGTAAAACAAACGTCTAAACTCATCGTTACAAAGTAAGTATGGCGGAGGGAACTTCTTATCAACAATTACTCGCGGTACAATGCCGAGAAAATGGCGGACAGTATCCGAGTATCAATGGTTACAAAAATTTCAAGTTTGCAGCGGCTGAATTCACATTCGGAACACGTTTTACACAGCGGCATCGCGAGATTTTTATTTTACAAAATCTCCTTTACGAACGACACAAAGGGGCTTTCTCTCCTTTCCGTTTTTATGATATTACACGCACACCATACAGACAGACGTCTGCGCTTGGATAGAGAAACAAAGCAGGAAAGAGAGCGAGAGCAGAGCAGAAAATGTACTCGTTGTGGCCCTCCTCGAAATTCGAATGCAATGTAAAGCGAACGGAATGCAAACCAATCCCGAAGACAAGAATCAAGTTACCCGGATATAAAAGGAGCCGAACAAACTTACGGAAACCTTTGGCATGATATACTCTAAATTACGCGGGGGAGGGGGGGCCTCCTTTTTCTTCGATTCGCTCAAAGACACCGTGCTAGACCCGGTTCATTTCCATATGTATCGTTCGTAGGGAATTTTACACAGCGGATCGTCGCGAACAACGATACTCGCTGCTTCTGGCAACAAGTTGGCTAAAATCTATTAGTTGCAATTTCAACGATCATCTTCTAATATTTGACATATATATATATATATCGTAAAAATATAAATATAAAGTGTACCTGTGAAAATGTAAAATTTATCACTTGCGATTTTAACAAGTTGGCTAAAATCTATTAATTGCAATTCCAACGATCATCTTCTAATATTTGACATATATATATATATATATATCGTAAAATTATAAATATAAAGTGTACCTGTAAAAATGTAAAATTTATCACTTGCGATTTTAATAAGTTGGCTAAAATCTATCAGTTGCGATTCCAACGATCATCTTCTAATATTTGACATATATATATATATATATATATATATATATATATATATATATATATATATCGTAAAAATATAAATATAAAGTGTACCTGTGAAAATGTAAAATTTATCACTTGCGATTTTAACAAGTTGGCTAAAATCTATTAATTGCAATTCCAACGATCATTTTCTAATATTTGACATATATATATATATATATATATATATATATATATCGTAAAAATATAAATATAAACTGTACCTGTGAAAATGTAAAATTTATCACTTGCAATTTTAACAAGTTGGCTAAAATCTATTAATTGCAATTCCAACGATCATTTTCTAATATTTGACATATATATATATATATATATATATATCGTAAAAATATAAATATAAACTGTACCTGTGAAAATGTAAAATTTATCACTTGCAATTTTAACAAGTTGGCTAAAATCTATCAGTTGCAATTCCAACGATCATCTGCTAATATTTGACATATATATATATATATATCGTAAAAATATAAATATAAAGTGTACCTATGAAAATGTAAAATTTATCACTTGCGATTTTAACGATACAGCGAATATTAAATTATTTTTCGAATATTAAATTAATCTTGAAAATGTACAATAGTCTGATTAGGATGACAAATGTGTTGCTTCGCTGCTGGAATTAAATGTTCCCTTTTTCGTATATATCTTCAATTTTGTACGAGGCCGATGCAATCGTAGCTGGAGTATTATTGTTTGCAATATTTAACAGACGAAACGATCTGTTATTTAAATCGCCTTTTTTTCGAAATTTTACAAAAATACGAATTTACGTGAAAACTCGCAGTCTAATCAGGATGGACAAAATGTTTCGTGCGATACTCGTAGAAGCGTGTTCGTGTTCCTCGAAATATGAAATTGCACGATAAATTTCCAAATTCGTCAAATTTTCAATTCGTCAATTTTTTACGTCTTCTCGTTTCGTACGAATGATTCGTTAACAATTGGTTTTCATTGTCAACCTTCCCTCTTAAACAATTAAACGCGCGAAATTCGTTTTCAGATTTCTCGATGTAATCGATGGCGATTAATAGACAGTATTCGTTATTGCCACGTAATAATCTACGTACTCTCGGTTCCATAATGTGGAGTATTATGAATAAATTAATGAACGTATTAATTCCGAAAAGAAATTGAAATAGGCTGTTCAATTAAATCCCGCGAAAGTTGAATGGAATCGAAATTACTGTAACACGATTACGTAACATAATCTCCGAAATTGCCTTACTGCGTTCGCGCGTTCAAGCTAATTAGATCTGCGTGCAAGAACGATTCACGACCGAGCGTTGAAAAATCGGGGAAATATTTGGAAAAATCGACGAGCCAATACCAACGAATGAGGTGCAAGAGAGGAGCAAATTGGATTCTAAATAAAGTGAATGGCAAAATTCATACTGTTAAACTGTCGTGACTTTGTAAAAAAAAAAAAAAAAAGATCATATAACAATCTACTTGGTCTCATTTTGAACAGTGAAACGTCTACTTTCACAGTCCCGAGCTCGTTTCTTCCAAAGATAAAAGTACAAAAGATACGTTTTCCTCAAAAATTGTAAAAATTCGAACAATTCTCTGAAGAACAATAAAGAAAGAAATTTTTTTCACAACTGGATTTATCCATTATCTTGAAGAACAGTGACGACCTCTTAAAACCTGCTGAACGATTTTTTTTTCACTATTTTATCGAATCTTTGATCGTTAGGATTAAACGAAATGTTGGGAGCTCTTGACACCAATATTCAGAGTTTAATAAAGTGCTGGAAAAAAAAATCGTATGGCGAGTTGTAAAAGGAAGACTTCACTCAAAATGATGGTGAATCCAGTGACGAAAAGAATTTTTCACTGTTTCTATATATATTCTTCATATTTGATTTTTGCAGTTTTCGAGAAGAAATTATCCTCGGTTTCCCACTTGTTATACGATGTAAAATCTTTGAAGAAAACGAACTCAGCGCAGTCGAAATACAGAGTCTCTTCTCTAAAATGAAATCAAATGTATTGTTATATGATTTTCATTTACAAAGTTACAAGAGTTTAAATTATCGACAATTTTTCATCGTCATTGGTCCATTTGTATTCTTCACTTGTATCTATATGTTGAATTGAATAAATTCAATTAATATAATCATGTATTAAATATAAAACGTAGAACGAAATAAATATATATATATATATATATATATATATATAAAATCCATGAACATAATTTTCGTATAAATCTTTACATGAATTTGAAGAGAACTTACGTTGTTACTTAACTTTCGATATTTAATTGATTCTTCACATTCATCGTCGATACAATACATAATTTCTTTTTCTACAATATAAATTTAAAATCTTTCACAACTTTTAAAGTTTCGACAAAATGCATAATATTTGTACAATGAAATTCACATTTTCGAGAGACGAAGTATTATAATTTGTCACGTAATACATATGGAAAATTATATATCCATGAAATATTAGATCAATTTAATTGGGGAACCTGTATGTTAATTAATAAATGTAATAATGATAAATGATTTCAGTGTAATAACAGTGTACAGCTAGCTGTTAATACATTTGCATATTTGATTTAAGATTATTAAATATAATTGAAGTTTGCCTGGATGCAATGATCGAGCAAATAGAGATACAACGAGAGGCAAAGTGACACAAGTTAAAAAAAAATTAATTATAACAACTCTTAGAAACTCATCTTCGAGAAACAAAAAAGTGGACAAGTTCATTTTTACCGAGTTTGTGAACAAAAAAAAAAAAAGAAGAAGAAGAAGAAAGAAAAAGCAAAAGCAATCAGTGCCAAACTGCTATTTCTCTCTCGGACGGAGAGTGGCTTTTTCTTCTTTTTTTTTTTTTTAACCGAATAAGAATCGAGAGAAAAAGAAAAATGGTTCCAAAAGAAATTGGAAACGAAATTAAAAGGAAAATTGCATGGATGTAGCGAGCAGCAATGGTGCGAGTAGTAGGCAAGCAAAACAATACGACTCGCCAGCATCAGTCCGTGCAATTTAGTCGATCATGAAAGTAATTAATGCGTTCGACTTTCTCTCTCTCTCTCTCTCTCTCTCTCTCTCTCTGTGTCGATGTCCTCGTACAGACAGTGGCTGGCGACCAACAGAGAAAGTGTGGCAAACAGAGACGAAAAAAAAAGGGGGGAAATACAGGGGGGTGAGAAAAAAAAGAGGATTCGGTGAAACTAAACAGAGCCAATTATTACGCGCGTCGTGTTTCGAGGGCGGCTGATAGAATTGAATTGGACGGCATTGTTTTGGGACAAACTGCAAATGGAACGCGGACGTAGCGTATTTATGGCAGTCGATAACGCCGGCTTGTTCTCTTCGGGCCATTCGTTTATTTTTTTTTTTTTTTTTTTTTTTTTGTCCAAGACAGAATAAATCCCAAAGGACTCGATATTTCTAATTATATCATTGATCTTCAGTATTTACGAGATCGCACAGGATTGCATAATGTTCCATTCATTACCAGGCAGAAGGTATGTATTGCCAGCTTCCGCGTCTGAGTTCCTTACCCTCTTTCTATCTCTCTTCTCTCTTCTTCCCTTCTTTTTTTTTCTTCTTCTCTTTTACTCTCAAACGTGCTTTCGAACGCAATTACTCTGCAAGTGTATGACCCCCCCTTCGAGCATGGCCCGATTCAAAATTTTTCTCAATACACCTGCATTACAACAACACGAAAATCCGCGCAACTCGTTTGCTATGCAAATCAACGCGAGAGAGAAGGCTTCCGGCCGCTTTCTCCCGCGTTGCACGCTGTTGCGGAAATACAAATGAACTTTCGGCACGGTACGTCGAAATCGGATCGAACGAAAGGGAACACTGGGAAGAGCAGTTAAAACTACGCGACGATGCAACAATTAACGAACAACGATCAAGTTATCGTTTGAACGAGTAATCGTGAAACGCGCGATCTCATGATCGCTGTCAATAATTTCCCTAGTAAATACAGCAATTTGAAATCGTTTCCCCCCTTGTATAATGTTAAACGTCATAATGTTGCGCGTAATTAAATTTGTCTTACTCTTTTCATATATATATATATATATATTAATAATAAATTAATTAATAACAAATATTAATATAATGTTTCAGCTAAATCTCTATCTAAAAACATATGTTCACTTGAAAATTTGCTCACGAGAATTTCTTCTCCCTTTCGTTCACTTTGTCGAAGGGGATCGATCGGTCAAGTCATAAAATCGCGGTCTTACAAAGCATCAAACGGAAGAGAAGGGTAAAAACGAAAACAGAGAAAAAGAAAGAGAAACAAGCAGGAAGAAGCAGACAGTTAAGAATTAGCCAAGAGCGCATTATTCTCGCATAAATCATTTCACGGACACACGGGGGGGCTTTAGACGGAGATAATTATACAGACGATATTTTCCACCGTTTCCAGCAGCGGCGGGTGTCGTAGTTGCAGCAGACGAGTATTTACGGGGAGGAGGACTTGAGCGAAGCGGTACATAGTTATTTCTGTTATCGTAAATGCCTGTTATCGCGTCGTACGTCCGTTCTTTCTTACGTCGTCGTCAGAGCCCCACTAACCCACCCCCTAAAAAGATTTTTAGTATACGTCGTTATCGCGATCGTGTCAAGGGTAATCACGAGTCTCGCTTACTTTATTTTTTTTTTTTGTTGTTGTTGTTAAAGGTGCAACGATGGTGCTGGTGATGCTGTTCGTGAGCCCACTTCTCTTTGGCCGAGTTTCGCTTTAATCACGATCAGTAACTTGGACGGCGGAGGGGCGAGAAGGGAGTGGAGCAGGGAGGTCTTGGCTCAATTTACAACGAACTATAACTTCGAAGACAGGAGCCATCCAAAATCCTCCATTATTCGTCGTACCGAGGAAAGTGGCTGCATCGTTTGCATCAGTGAAATTGCCAAAGGGGACACACACCGGAGCCGATCTCCCTCTGAAGACATACACAAGGACACACCAGGACATCGTCGACTCGTTTATACATTAGACCTAACGTCACCCGCGCGCTGACTCGCCCGTTCATTCTCCATCGTTTTACCTTTTACACACTGGCTATCCACGGTGAACAAGTATTGGCAATAAATCGACACTCGTGGTATCATTCGCGAATGCGTAACCGCGATGTTTCGAAAGAGTGTCTAATGGGGATGTCTTGACTAGTGATACGCGGTTGTTGTTTGTCATTCCTCGAACAGAGTTCGAAAAACACTGACAGATTCTAGATTCCGAGTCGATCTTAGTTGTTGCAAAGTATATAATAGACATGTGTATATATATATATATAATGTAATTTATTTTTGACACGAAAACAGGAATCTACAAATCATTCGTTCCCTCTGCTCGATCAATCTGTTTTTTTCTTTTTTCCTTTTGTCAATATTACGTAGATGATGATATTATAGATTCTTTTTTAAAAACTGAAGAAGATTCGTTAGGTCTTTACGTCTCTTTGGAACAGAGAGAGACGGCCGGTATTATCTAGCAACAAGCCGCGTACACTCGTTGAAAATTTCATAACGTTTTATCTTTACGAACTCGAGGTCGTTCCCTGTTAGTATACTTGACGAACGCGTACGAAGAGAGGATATTACGAGAGTTGTATAAGTAATGGTATAAATCTATAATTTGTTGTAGCATGACGTGCCCAGAAGTGCTGAATTGTTAATGTTTTTCTCCTCGTACGGAAACGAATTTATTAAATCGCTACGAACTATCTGTCCGAAGAATTTATTCGAAAGTCATATACGTATATAGTGAGAAAACCGAGTGAACACGAAAATTCGCCTTCCTAAGTACACTACGAGCATACTTATTATTACATCCTCTATACGACTGTGATGTTTCCATTCCTTCTTAGTTCATTAGAAACCGCGAGTACAAGTCTGATTATTAACCGCGAACAAAGCTGGTGGAGGTGTTTGTAACGCGAACAATAATCGAATCGAATGGTTACGAATCGCCGCTCGAACCAAGTCACCGACTAAAGGGAAGAAAAGGTTAATCACGATTAACGTCTTGCTAACGTCGAAGTTTCGATATCGTCGAAGAATCAATGTGAAAGGAGAGGTTATCGATGCGACACGAATCTCGCGATTTAACAATTTACGCACGTGTTGGACACGTTGAAACTGGAGGTGACCATTAAATCGAGAAATTCAACAGTCAGACTTCGTCTGAAGGAAGAGCAATAAGTTTAATCGTCGATCGGGACGATTACCGATGGACTATGCTGGTCAGTTCGCGAAATAGTTTGAAATAATTTTCTGAAAGTGGTGTAGAAAGATGATTCTATTTGTTCTGGATTACACACGAGCCGTGAATTGAATTCGATTTTGTAGCAACGTTGACGATTTGATAAACCCGCTGATAAACTACGTTGTTTATTGAAAAGAAAGAACTTGCTTAGTTACGTGAACGTATGAATAGTAAAACCAGCAGCAGGTAATGTGAATTGACCCTCCTTTTCTTTTTCATTTCAGAATGCAAACTATATCGCGAATAATTCGAATAATTTTTTAATATAGATTTTCGTCGCGTAAATATTAATATTCTCACTCAGACGGACGATGTTGCAAAGCCAGCATTTAAACAGTAAATCGAAAGCAAAAACGCGAGCGAATGGTTGGCCATCTCAGTGTGCAAGCAGCCGCGATTTGATGAAAAGAAAACAGAGGAAGGGAGTTGCAAGTCTCGGGGACGTTGTCGAGATAAAACGATACACGCAAAACTTTTGTGTTCAAACTTCATCCACTTAAGGCGCAATCAATAAAGATAAATGTTTAACGACCAATGCGAGAGCGACGACGGGGAGAGACAATAGGGAAAATGCATCGGCACATCGGCATGCCGGGACACGCCGAGGCAGAGAGTCATTATCGTCGGAGTTAACGATAGTTTCGCGAAACTTCATCGCACAAAGGTTTGCCACTTTATGCCGGAAAATTATTTCGAACTATAAGCCGGCCAAACTGTAAACTGTAAGCCAGGCCACTTTCTCGAGCTTTCGCGCGGCAAGCGTAGCCAGCAGCAAAAGTGGAATACGGTTTTTACCAATCGGTGATACGCTGGTCGACTGGTATCGTCTAACGAACAAACTGAACTAGCGAACACAAGAGCAGTTCATTCATTCACCTACGATCGGTCGTTGACGTTCGAAAGTTGAAACGCCACGAATACATCGATAGAAAAAAGACGAAACTATTGAACTCGTTCAGTCAAGCGTGATGTATCCAAAGACACATAAGGATAGGTAGCAATACTGTCATTGTGTATGTTAGACTACTGTGGATATTTTTTAATAGGTTTATAATGCGTTGACTACTTCTCCCAAGTTTCTAGTTGATTTGTAAGAAAGAGATTAAGAAAAAAAAAAAGGAGAGAAAGAGAGAGGAGTGTGACTGTGTATTACGATTTGAACGTCTCTGATGCGCGTGAGAAAAGTAAAAGATAAAGGACTGTACAATGTATATGAGCAGTTGTCACTTCGGTTCATTGTTATTTATATGTTGTCTATGAAGAGATGAATACGGCAGAAAAACACTATTAGGAAGTTGTACACCCGAATTGGCACTATGAAATGCTTCTACGTACCTATCACGTTGTAAATACTGTTATATTTAATCCGTTCGAGTTGCTGTCACAACCAATGTGTATTGTCAAGCTGTTTTATTCCGTACCGGTAAGTTCCAGCAGCACGTGGCGGAGTTTAAATGAAAAACGACAAGTCGTAGTAGCGTCGAGGGCCGAAACCCTGAACTCTGCTAATCCTTTCTGTTCCGTTGCGCACGCTCTATCTAAACTGAAGTCTCCGTTGATTTAGGCAGCGAGTTGATAAACAGGCGAGTTCCGTTCGTTTCGCGTTGCGACCAAAGCCTTGATTGAAAATCGAGACACACACTTGTCGTTTGTATTTTGTATTTTTAGGGGCTACGGTATTAAACAGCAGAGAATTTGTAAACGCGTACGCGCTTCTAAACACGTAGGCGAGAATTATACTTTTCGCGTCGTTCTACCATTATATCGAGTTGATTTGCCACCAATAAAAAAAGAAAAAAAGAAAAAAAAAAAAAGGAAAAAAAAACACATGCCTAGTTGAGTTTGCGAAGATTAGTGCACTTGTATGCAGTTAAGGGAGGATCTATGTGTACAAGGACGATTTAACTAGTTGAATAGTTATTAAAAAAAAAAACAAAGGGAAAAAAAACTTCAATCTCTTGCGATTTACGACTCAACGAGCGCTCCGTAATTAGGCAGGAAGTTCAGGAGCGGCCTAGCAGCAAGTTCCTGAGTCCAAAGAAACAAAAGAGAAATAAAAAAAAAGAAAAGAAAGAAAAGAATAAACTTTTATCCTTACACGCCGCATATTACTGGGACCTGCGAGTTATCAAAGTTGCGCCTGGGGCGCTCCAAACTTTGTCCTGCGGTTAAAACTGTTCAAAAGCATCGTAGTCATGCTCCGGACAAAGCGCGATCATTGATCGGAGCATCGACTATGGTATCCGCTAGTGGCGGATGTATTTTCTTATTCTGTTTTGAGGCTCTTGCCGGAACATCTCACGCATAAGTTACTGAAACTGTAATGCAATCATCGTTACTGTCCTAAATAAAACCTTAACATATGACTCTGTACGAAATGCCTGATCATTTCTCCCCGCGTGTCACGAGACGATTTCGTTAGTATCTCTAGATACGATTTAACGTTGTCCGAGTTGATGATTGAGGTATTCACGACGTAATCTCGAGCAGTATTTCTTAATTGTGTTTTGAACAAACGAGTTGCTCTTTGGTCGCAAAAGTTCCTGCATCTTTCCTGAATGGAACTGGCATTGTTGTTCAAAATTTCTCCGTTTAATTACATACGTTTCTCTCATTTTTTTCCACCACTTGACCAAGTATTTCCAATATATTATTCCAGGAACGTGAACAATTCAGAACATATTTTATCTCTTGTCTTCATTCTTTCACGGAAGAAGTCTGAATTTTTAACTTCCAGTGCAAGATATTTTCAGCCAGTTTTCTGCAATAAATTTTCTCACTTTATTAATCGCACTTAAAACTGTGCGCAACGCGTTTGCGGGTACGAATATCGTGGCGAAACGACGTTACTTATACCAGCCATCACGTTGCCCGTTTGTATCGAAAACGCCGACCGACCAGAATATCGAGTAGAACGTTCCGCAAACGTTCGCCGCGTAGAGAGAACTGCTTTGTAGATTTACTACGGAAACCTGTTCATCAATTTCACGTCCTGCATTCTCCGCTCGCCTTCTTTTCACGCTGATTGTGAGAACCAACGCCGCGGATATTCGTCCAGACGCTGGTTTAAATTCCTTCGTAACTCCGCAAGATTGTTAAGCGCGAGAAAAAGAGAGAGAGAGAGAGAGAGAGGATCCTCCCGCTTCAATTTAAAGAGCTATGAAATGAGAATACACTCCTCGTTGTATAAACGTCCGAGAAGTAAAATTGTTTGAGATAATTATCCGCAGCAATTAGAACGTGGACGAATGTTAGCGCAGCCGGTGAACAAACTCTCGTCGCGACGGTAAAACGTCATTGTACCTTGACGAAATTATTTTTTTTTCAAGTAGGGAACGTGAGAATACACCACGAAAAGCCTTTTGTTTCTCCAACGGGGATTGGTCACTTGGCCAGATGCGCGTGCTACGTACGTAGATGTAACCGTGAGATGAAATGCGTCTGGCAAAACACGTGCGGGAGGGCTATGTTAAAAAAAAAACAAAAAAAAAAAAAAGGAAGAAGAAGAAGAAGTTTGTCATTATTAAAATGTTCTCGACCTTTTATTTTCGAGCTATGTTCCGTTCACATCGGAATAAAGTGCGGAATAGAGTTTACCCTTCTCTTTTTTTTTTATTTAGCTAATGTCTGTGCACGGATCTTGTTGGTTTGTTTCAAATAAATTACGTTCCTTCGTCCGCGGTTTTGAAAGACCTCTTTGTAAACAGACAAATAAAGAAGAACCAAATGTACTTTTACGAATATCACATCGGTGTCTTAAAAAACGATAAAATGGAATATTTTGCGACGGAGTTAAATTAAAATACGCGGTTAATGAAGAGCTACGTAGATATCTCGGTTGATAAAAAATTTAAGATCGAATGTACGTTTTGATTTGTTACCGTACGACGTTATCGGATAAGATAACCTAGCATACAATGTATTTTTTCGGCCAACGATTCGGCAGTCTCAGGACCCACTTACCATTTTCGTGTCACATCCTACTATACCTATTTACGCAGGTTTTGCACGATAGCGCCACTAGTACCGACGAAATATATGGATAGACCTTGTACCTTACGAGGTTTTGTCGCAAGGGATCTGAAATACCGACATATAGTAAAAAATAATTGGTCTTTTAGCGCACTCTACGTTTAAAGAACGGTGAATTGGGGAATTACATGAAGTAAAACGATCGAGGTTGGTCAAGTAGCGAATGCGCCAGGAATATGATTTTTGAAACCCATTTATAATGTCAAACTTTCAATACCGAAATGTGAAGTTTGTAACTAACCGAAATCATCTTACTACATATATGTCAGAAAGAGCATTATTTATGTTTTACGGATTTCATCACAACTCGTTAAACGTGACTAAAGTTATTTCATTCATATATTATTAATATGAACAAGGTTATTTCATTCATACATCATTAAATGAATAAAGTTATTCTTTACAGTGTATTTTCTGATCACAACATTCGTTGTAACAATAAATAAATAGACTTCAAGCTTCCAGAAGGCTAAAAAAAAAATACACAACTTTGGGAAACATTTTACATGTTTCCGTGTGCCATTTCCGATACCAAAACTGCCTCGGCACTCATTGTCAGCTCCATCTCAAAAGGAGATCCACGTACAGTCGCAATTCTGTAACAAACAGAAGTTTCTACAGTATTCTACAATGTTCCTTGGTCGCAGCTTCGACAAATTCTTAACCGATTGAACGTGTTGAAGAAATCAACGGCGTCGCGACGCTCCTCCGACGATACTCTATCAGGTATACATACGAATAAAATACACACATACGTGAGTCAGTCGGGAGAATTCGGGTGTTTTCGCAATGGCTGATCGGCCATAGCGTCCCCTCGCCGCGAACGAGATTACATCTGTGCCATCGAATCGATTTACTCGTACTGGCGAGTCGCTCGTACGTACGGTCGGCGCCTGGTGGAACACGGGAGAGAGGTTGGCAAGGAAGAAAGGTGTGCGATCGACGCGCAGCGAGACAGCGGACAGACGTGCGAGTGTGAATCGCGCGCGTGTGCAGTACGGTGTATCGCGTGAAGGAGCTGATTGTGAGCTGAGCCGAGCTGATTGTGAGCCGAGCTGGTCGTGTTGTGCGTATGCGTGACCGGCCGTATGGACGAACTTGAAGCCGAAAGGGACGAAGGTGTGCGAGAGTAGACAGAACGGCGGCGGCGAGCGCGGGCAAACGCAGGTCGGCATTGGCGAGCACGATTAGCCGAAAACGCGCAGTCGCGCGGTGGATCCTGTCGGGTGGGAGGCGATCAGCTGTAAGCACGCGAGGAGCGAAATGTTCGTCCTGCAGAGGTCTATATTGTGAGTACCAGACAAATTTTTGCACAAATCGTGTACGTAACGAGCGAAACGGCCGCTGACGGGCTCGATGGTGTAGCCTGGCCCCTGCTTGCACCCGATGCACGAACAAAAGAAGGGTAACACGCACGTGCGCGCCCGTCGAACTCGGATCGTCGTCGGGAGAGCCCGGTGAATGCCAGCGAAATTCGCGAAAAGGGCCGTTGATAACCTAGCTTCTGCCGCAATGCAGTGCTGAAAATAGGAACGCGCTGGGTATCCCTGGTCGATCGATACCCAAGGCTACTTTGCCCATAGTTCTCTGTGGTTCTCTGTGGGACAGTGGCCAAACGAAATTCGTATCTCGCTCACGTCCGGACGAATCTCTAAAATTTTCTCAACTTCTCGCAGGCTCTTTGTCTCTCCCTTTCCATTTCGTTCACCGGCGATCCAATTTTCGCCGGTATCGCGCCTAAAGATCGCTACACGTTTTTACACGCTCCGTGTCACACTCTACGCCTGTCCTTTCCTTCTTCTCATCCTCCTTCTGAGAGTGCGTTGCGTCCTCCTCCTTGTGAAACGTGCCGATTGACACTCGACGAAAAATTAAAAATTCAACGGGAAAAGAAAAGAGTGTCTCGCGTTCGCTCGTAAAATTCCGTGAAAACTCGCGCTCTTATCCTTCGAACCATATATTCATGAATGAACAGCACGACGAATTCATTAGCACGAAACGGTTGTTCGCCCGTTTGATGCCCATTCGGGCACACCTGTCGTCCTAACGAACTTTTCCATCGATCGTGGCACGTGTCGAATGGCTACGTTACGAGATTTCAACGAATCCGCATTCTATTCAGCCTGTGTCTCGTCTTTCATCAAACCGTACATATGCTCCGCCGTCGATCTATTTTCGTTACCTGACGATGTTAGGCGTTGTTCGATGTGTGTGATATTGCGTTTTTCGTGGAAAGGCGCCGATGTCGAGTTGAACGCCCTCGCGTTTCGTATATTCCTCTACGTTCGTCGATTTTTCCTGTACTTTCGTAAAATGTTTAATATTCTTCGATGAAAAACGGATGTATTATTGTCTCGTTTGCGATATAATTAATGAGAGATTGCTCGGATTATTTTTTTTTTTTTTTCGTTCGACGAGATATTATCATTTTAACACCAAGAATGTACTACGTATACTTGTTTACATGACTTTACATGCATTCTTGCTCGTATACATTGACTGATTGTTAGTCCTGACATGACATACAGATTGAGGCTTTGTGTGAATAATTGTAGGTGTGAAACATTATTCACGCGTGCGTAGATTATTTAAAAGGAAAAGATAGACTACGAATGTACGTACGTTAAATATGCTTTAAATAAAAAGAAAATTTTAAATATAATGTTATTGTTGTCCTAATCTTTTGTACAACAATAAAATAAAATAAATTTCATTTTCATTGTTTTTTAGATTATTTCGAAGTATCGCGCTTTATTTCATTAGCTATCGTTTTACAAGATAAGAAAATCTATCTGTGAATTTACCTTCGAGTAATTCAAGATCAGTGGAGAACGGGGAGGGTTTAAATAGACATCTAGCATAAACTACAAAGGTGACCTATAAACAGGAGTTAGCAGATGTCTAAATTCTCTTTTCTTGTTTGAATATTAAATATTTGTCTTTTAGCGACAGACACTTGAGCACTAATAGCTTAAGATAAAAATCAAATTAGATACTAGAAATTTGGTGGAAATGCTTTTTATCGAAAGGTTCTTCAATTCAATTACAGCGATAAAAATCTGAAATGTCTGTACACTTTCGTTTCTCCCTTTATACCACGTCCGCGAGAAAAGTAATAAGAGTCGTCTAGAAGGTTTCTCCTTATTTAACACAGTTATTTTATGCACGTGCGATCGCGAGCAAATCGTGCAGAAAAATTTCTTCGTATCGATTACAAACGATTGGTTATCGGTAATCTTTAGACATTACGGCACTCGACCATGCCATTTTATACTCGATGAAACTATGTCGCTGTTTTATGTAATGTATTAAATCGATTAGCTTACATAATACGTGTAAACGTTTTCGTTTTCTCTCTGCTCGATGTAATTCAATTTTGAAATGTTCATGAAATGTCACTGAAACGTCAAGTTCTTACATATGACTAATGCTTGGAAATAATTCACGACATAGATTAAAATAAAAAAAATGATAAATGGTTTTTAATTAACTAATGTCAACGTCGTTTAATTTTGATATTTTTGTCAAACATATTGAACTCCTCGATGCCTCTTCGTCATGTGCTTCCTTTTAAAAGAATATTTGTAGAACTTGATGTACTGCGTAGTTAATGTTAACAATAATTATCATTTCAGTGTTAAACTGCAAAGTGTAAAAAACGCTTAAATGCATCTTCGCGCGTAACAAATTTCTGAAAATAATCCCGTGTTTGCTGTTTCATTTACACACACACACACACACACACACACAGTGTAACCAAGTCGCGTACAAGTGTTTCGCGAACTTGGTTGAAAAAAACAATTGTAGTCCTTCGTGCGCAAATGTTCGTTGTTCCTGGTTTTACAACAAATGGTAATTTACAAGCACACGTGCTTCCGGAAAGTGACGCCATTACTGTCACGTATGTGGCTGCACCCAGTTGATGACGAGGAAACTGTAATGACCAAGGTCGTCATGTGATAGAGGACAGGGCTGATCTCACAAATGAGTTGCGTAAAAGAGGCTGTCGATTCAGTAGAAAAAAAAGAGTGAAATCTTGAACATTGTCGCGTTAACAGTATAATTACATTAACATTTTTATATTTTATAATTATATATATATTTTATAATTTATAGATATAGTATAATTATATATGTATTTTATAATTTATAGATATAGTATAATTATAATATAAATAGATGTAGTATATATAGATTTTATATTTTATAATTATAATTATATATATTTTTTATAATTTATAGATATAGTATAATTATAATATAAATAGATATAGTATATATAGATTTTATATTTTATAATTATAATTATATATGTATTTTATAATTTATAAATATAGTATAATTATAATATAAATAGATATAGTATATATAGATTTTATATTTTGTAATTTTTCGTGAGTCTCGTAAATTTTTTAGGCTAAACGTATGCGATGATATTATTAAAGCAATTGCCGTAGTGCCAATAATATTGCAAAAATTATCAAATGGAAAAAAAATCGATTCGTTGTGAGATAAATGTTGATAAATGTATCGATAATTTTTTTCTTTCTTTAAATTGCAACTAACAACAGACACCCGATGAATTCTCATTAATAATTCTTATTAAATCAATAGGATACTTATGAAGTAACAGTAGATATGGGTACCGACATATTTTCCAGAGAATCATTTCTTAAAATTTGGCCGCATGCCATTGAAACAATAATAGATTACCCTGTTCTCTTTATAGAAATGCAATAACGTTGTTATATTGCATTAAGTAACATATGTATGTGACGTATGCTTGGAAATATCTGCCGTTATTACTTAACGGACTGTGCTATGAAGTTTGGCCGTGTTAAAAGTAATGCAGCTGGGAACGAGAATTTTGATCCCGCCTCTGTCTGTAATGCAAAGAGTGATCAATTGCAGTCACGCGTTTAATTCCGCAGTTTAGTCCTCTAATCGGATCAAACCGATAGGGTTTTATCACACAATGTCCAGTTATTATCTATGACTCATAATATAATCGACAAATCTCGACAGATTCAAGCACCAGATAAAGTACAACTGTATACACTTGTCGTTTTCTGAAATTATCGTTCGTGTTTAAGCGAGCATGCAATCACCGAACAACCCGTTCGAACTATATCATATAAGCTTCGTTGCTTTCTATATTTAAAAATCTTTCGAAACGTACGTAATTAATTACGATTTTTAATTAAAGAAAGTCTTTCCTGAACAGTTTGCAGATCTGAGATCGCGGACATTGCAATTTGTTTAAGTTTTCTTTCCCCAGTGTCTCTGAAAACTCACGTGTTTGTTACGACCAACACCTTATGTACGATTCAACCTAATGAATATATGATCAAATGACCAGGGTATCGCGTTATCGACATTCCGCTCGATTTCTCTAGTTGCATTCAACGCGTCCTTAATCGATACGAACCCTCCACTTTGACATTTTCAAACACCCGGATGGTTTGATTTACTACGAGTTAACGTGTTGCACGTATGTACTCGCGGTCCTTTCGTGCCCTCGTGAGAGCCAAGTGTATTTAATCGACGTTTGATCTTTACCGATAAGTTTTCGATTTACGTCAAATACAATTGTAATAAATCTGCTAAATTTGTTACTGTTAACTGTTTCCTCCTTGATGATAATTTCTTTCTTTACGGCGAGCTTGGTACCATTTTACTAATTAGCTTAGTTTAGTTCGAAAGCTTACTGCCAAGGATGAGTTGTAGAGGAACGAGGATTCACGATCTCCAATTTAACAAGTATCATACCTAAATCCTTTTGTACAATTGCTTCTAAAGTAAACTTAAGTTATTCACTTGCTGGTAATATTAGCGAATGACAATTCATTCTTGCTGTAATACTAGTGATATTGTGCAAGAGGATTCTGACATTACGACTGAATTTATCTTAGTTCTTCATCTAAAAAACTACTTGACAAATTTACAACAGTTCGATTTTATTCTCTCGATCTCATTTAAGTCGTAGAGATAGAGCTGTGAACAAGATCGTGATAAAAGTTGAGCACAAATTTCCTGAATGACGTTAATGGGCATTGAGTTTTAACTTGTTCTCACGCGTGTGCTTTCGTCGAACAAATGACTCATTCATTCAGTTGAACGTACGAATTGGCACGCGCTTCTGTTTCATAAACCAGCGGATGTTTTAATTTTTAGAATTATCCTGGAGAACTAGGAAACGAATAGTTTCAAATGAAGCGAGAGAATGTTAAGCTTCTGTTATTCCCTTATTAAATTAGATAAGCATGTGACAATTACTTGACGATCGTTGCCATTACAATATTATTTTTCATATAAAGTTCTGCATGAAATTATAAAGATAATTCGCGGAAGAAACAGCTGAAATGATTATTTTCTTACGTGTAACAGGTCCAGCAGCAGAAATTGTGCAGGATCATGGGCACGGATGCTACCACCTACGCATCCTGCTGCGAAAGATATTCTATACAAGGAAATCCACGAAGTATGTGGAGATGTCGTACCTATCAATATGGTGAAAGGTATTGGCCATTTGAGAGACCCTCGACTTAATAAGGTAACTTAAACTCTTCTTTATTATCGTTGTCAAATTCGTCTTGTCAAATGTTTTTACATTTTCTATTTCTTTTGTATCTTCTATTTAGCGTTCAATTCAAAACAAAAATTTTGTTCAATATCTATTGTCGTATACGTATGTATATGATAATCAGACAGATTAAATAGATAAAAATTGTATAAATTTATTCTGTACTCTGTATTCTATTCAAATTCTAAATTTAAACTGTATTAAAATATAATTTCTTGTTAAATATGATTTAATGCATTGCGTTATAAATTTAGTTTACTTTCTTATCCCATGATTTTCAATTTATCTCATACCATGTTTGCGCTATTGATTTGAACATTGAGATATTGAGTGATTATTCTTCGAGTCTCAACTTGTGGCTAAAGGCACTTGTTTTATTGCGCTATATACTGTCGTGTGAAGTCGCATTTTCTAATATATTTGCGTATTAAATCTGAGAAACTTATTAAAATTTTTTGTTTTATTTTAACTATTCAATTTTTTTTCTTGATCGAAAGTCTTCTTTCTTGCGATAAGATCGAGAAAAAAATAAGGATTATTTTTTACCAACAACCAAGTAACAAAGTTTCCCCATTACGAAAACAAGTATCTATCACAAAAACGTACTTACACTGAAATACATAAGATTATAATTATTTTTACGCAGGGTCTGGCATTTACTTTAGCAGAAAGAATATCCTTAGGTATACACGGCTTGCAACCTCCAAGGTTTAAAACTCAGGAAGAACAGCTGGCTCTGTGCAAGGCTTCAGTCATGAAGTACACCGAAGATTTGAATCGGTATCTTTATCTCGTGGAATTGCAGGTAAAATAAAACAAAAAAAAAAAAAGAAAAATGCGATCGCTACAATATTTGAATAAAAGTTTAGGTCTTTTGCTTGAAACATTTTTTTGTTGAATTAATAGAAATGGCGATCAATTCCTGAATGATCCTTTAATGTTTCAACAACTGTTCTCTTGTATGTTTCATAGGAAAGGAACGAGAGATTATTTTTTCGTCTATTGAGTGAGAACATCGAACAAATGATGCCAATTGTTTATACTCCTACTGTTGGATTAGCCTGTCAAAAGTTCGGCGTTATCTATCGTAGACCTCGTGGATTATTTATAACAATATACGATAAAGGCCACATTTACGAGATCTTAAACAACTGGTTCGTGTATCATAAAAGCGTAATAAAGTTTGTCGTGGATTACATTTTATCGCAATTTTTACTCTAGTTACTTGAAAATCGTCCGAATGACACATGTCCTAAGTATTATTCGAATAATACATATTCCAAGTATTCTACGTATTATTACTCACATAACACGATAATTGTTACCACATACTCGCACAACGGGATTATAAAAATTTACACGAATGTAATTTATATTTAGGCCTGAGCAAGCGGTTCGAGCAATTTGCGTAACAGATGGAGAGAGAATTCTCGGTCTGGGCGATCTCGGAGCTTGTGGGATGGGAATTCCAGTAGGAAAATTAGCTCTGTATACCGCTCTGGCTGGCATAAAACCGCATCAGTGTCTACCAATCACCATTGACGTTGGCACAAATAACGAACAGCTGAGAAACGATCCTCATTACATTGGTCTTAACAAACCCAGAAGTCAAGGTGCTGAATATGATGAATTGATTGATGAATTTATGGCTGCTTGTGTGAAAAAATATGGTCAAAATGTTCTTATTCAAGTACGCTTATAAACGACGCTCACTATTTTCCTTCATTTCGGCCACGTGAATGGATACTTCATGCTAGTGTATTATTACAGTTCGAGGACTTCGGGAATCACAATGCCTTTCGTTTCTTAGATAAATATCGTGATAAGTATTGTACGTTCAACGATGATATACAAGGCACTGCCGCAGTCGCAGTTGCTGGTATTTTGGCATCAAAAAGAATAACCAAGAAGCGTATGTGCGAAAACAAATTCGTATTTCTGGGTGCTGGTGAGGTATGGCAATGCTTTATATCGTAAAAACAGATTACTATTTTCACGATCGTCTTTATTTTGGCTTTTAAATTTATTCTTACTTAATACAGGCAGCTATTGGAATAGCTGACCTTTGTGTTAAAGCGATGGAAGCAGATGGTTGTACCGAGCAGGAAGCTCGCGATAATATTTGGATGATGGACATTGACGGATTGTTGGTTAAAAATCGACCAGAAGGTAATCTGGAAGGTCACAAAATTTGGTATGCAAAAGATCATAAAGTGATGAAGTCATTATTGGAAGTTGTAAAGGAAGTAAAACCAACTGTTTTAATTGGTGTGTAACTCTTTATTTATCGACATATTTTGATGTCTGTCTAAAGTAGAAATATTAATTTATAGGAGCTTCAGCAGCAGCGGGAGCATTCACTCCTGAAGTCTTGAAAGAAATGGCCAAGAATAACGAACGACCGTTGGTTTTTGCACTGAGTAATCCGACCAGCAAAGCAGAATGCACAGCTCAACAAGCTTATGATCATACAAATGTATGAAAATTATTTGTATTGATGAAACTTTATCCAAAGTATGATGCGAGCCGTCGTAATGTTTTTACAATATTTCGTAATATTTTTCTATATTTCAGGGAAGATGCATTTTCTCATCCGGTTCTCCATTTGGTGAAGTGAAGTATTGTGGAAAAGTTTATAAACCTGGACAAGGAAATAACGCATACATTTTTCCTGGAATTGCATTAGGTGTCATCGCGACTGGAGTTCATCATATTACCGAAGATTTATTCCTTATCTCAGCTCAAGCTGTTGCAGATCACGTGAAAGATGAAGATCTTGAAATGGGTAGTGTTTACCCGCCGTTAGGCACTATTCGTGAATGTTCAATTGATATTGCTGTTCGAATTGCAAACTATGCTTATGCTAGAAGTAAGTATTTTTATTTGAATTTAATTCATATCAAACAAATGTTTATACAAGCGGTGCCTAAACTTTTTACTGCCTTTGGACACCTTATCTATAGTAATATTAAACTTTCAAATGTGACTTTGACAATTATTTCTCACTTCAGCTGGATTGGCAAGCGAATATCCAGAGCCAAAAGACAAACGGCAATTTATTGTAAGTAAAATGTATGATGCCAACTATGACAGTCCACTGCCAAATGTTTATGACTGGCCAGGAGATTATGCCAAGCCTCGTGTTTTGCCGGATAAGTAAGTACTATATTTCTTTCTTAAAATATGTAATTCCATCTAGCATTTTTTATTTTATCACGGAAACATCTTATTTAAAAAAGGGAACGTTTTAAAACGAATTTTCAGATTTCATTTACGAAGAAAAATGATTTATAGACAGATAGAAAATAATAATATTAGAATCCGTTTAGAAAAGTAACAGTAAACCTACAGGAAATAGTGAATTTAGAGATAAATGAAACTGTATCAATATCATGATAGTAGCTAAATATCTACTCAGTGAACTCATTAACGTGCATGTGGCTTTCTAATTTCTTCTTTTTATCTTTCTTGCAACAGCGCTTAAAAATCTAGCATTGTTTTATTTCGTATGTTAATTCTGTTTAATACTTTTCTTCGAAAAATCTAATGGTACTTAGGAGCTAAGTTTGTTTCCTAGGTGTAATTAATTACGAATGTAGCTAGACATGAATGTCCGGTATCAAGCTAGCGCATATTCATCATCTGCGAAGAAAAAGTTATAGAATATTATTTGTTAATTCCAAAAAAAGGAAGGAGATCGAATCGAATATTTTTTCTTCGCAGAGCCAGCTTTCATAATAACCGCATAGTATACGCATTAATTATTTCTTTGTATGTTCAGTTATTTCTTTGACATTTGTTTCTATCATCAGCTCGTTGCTCATCTGTGCGACTTCGGTGCAGGCTGCTGAAGCTTAATTAATTTTTTTCAGAGACACTGTAGAAATCCGCCACGATTTAAAACATCTGTAGCGGATTTCACCAAGCGGGATATTCAGAGGCTATCATTATTACCATTACCGATAAAAAATATCGCTATGTCCTGCATTGAAACTATAAGACAGATCGTGACACAAGTACAGGCAACAGTGCGGTTGTAAAACAATTTTAGCTGTAAGGACTGTTACACTCTGTCAGTGACTAATGCCAGTGCTTTAACCATATAACTTGCACGAAGTGTTAAGCACGACAAACAATGACATAGTGCTATTATTACAGCATCGAATGTCTCGTAAGCTAACATTGCAGTATTTTAACGTCCTCCTTCATTCCATATGCAGTATTAGGATTGTTGGTTTATCGTTTGAAACCGTGATAGATATTAACCACTGAAAGTATTTAAAGAAAGTTTATAATATTGTTCACTTTTATGCCCAACATTTATGTTGTATAAGAGCAAAACAGTAATATTAATTTATTGAAGTACGTCCGCATAGTACACTTATGGTTTTACAGTACACGTATGTGTATGTATATATATATGTGTGTGTGTATATATATATATATATATACATACATATATAATGTAGCAAATACATATTTGAACGGTGAAATTTTTCAATCGTAAAATTGATAAAAAATAAAATGAAAAATTTCACAAATACATAGATATCTATATTTAAATTTTAGTAGAACTTTTCCATTTATTTTCAGTGTTTCAAGGATTTTTATCTTTTAGAGATAAATCTTTTTATTTCTCATCATTTTATATATAACATTATTTTCGACGAGTTAGAAACAAATCTTAAATACATTGTACTTTATGTTTAAGATTACCTGATCTTTCCTTTACGAACGATGTCCATCCAAAATCTCCTGTCATCCAAAAGAGCCAACATACTTCCTCCGAATGAAATCCCATCCAAATTCAACAAACGTACGATCCAAAGATAAGTGGTGTACATGGTGGACGCTTTAGCGCTATCGTATTTTTAGTTTGCCATACTTTACATATCTATATACGTTATTATTAATACTGAAATTGTATAACCAAACTTCTCCATAAATGGAGAGGAAGGAAAGAGATCGCAGTGAAATTATATGAAACAATTGTCATTTGTGTTATATAAATACAGTGCACTTGCAACTAGTATCCATTTTTAAATCAATAGACGAACCAATTTATCTTACGTTTGCTCAAGCATATATATATTCGCAGTAAACTATGCGAATAATATTTTACGGGTAAAATATAAAGTTTCAAGCTATCGATCGCACACGCCGACACAGTCGGAAGCTAGTTTCGAATTTGTGTGTTATATGTGAAAAGTATTTTACAAACGATAATAGGATCACTAGATATTTCATATTTCTGAGGTACAGATGCAGATTACGTGTTGTTCGTTCCTGAAACATTTTCGGTGTTTATACTTTCCGGACAATTGTTGTATAAAGCAACTCTGTACGAATCAAATGGTGCGACCTATTTTTCTCTACGCATTGAAGAGTGTCTATTTTTTCGTGAGGGAGTGCTATATATAGATGTTAGTATCCCATTCTAGATTTGTAACGGTATATTTCGTCGAACATTCGCATGCTGCACAATATATTTGATTTTTCGGAAAGATCTGATGAAACGTGTACATGCATAAAATATGTTTGTATGTGTCATAACATATGATTAACCGCTAGTTAGTCAAAGTGCCGGTTATCGAGCAAACACGTACGCGCAAGAATGTTTGCTGCTACGAATTTAATTGTTTACTTTTAACGTTAAATTAAAACGTTACGATGAGTTTAGCCAAGTGACGAGGTGATAAAACTCGGTGTTGAGTTGAGTGATTTTTATTAGAGTAGTTATTAGAAAAGGATGTATTTGCGTTTCAGTTTGATTTGATGTAGCTGAGAACAGATACAGATCGTCACTTAGTTAAGCGTTACAACATTGATAAATTATTACTATATCGTTACTAATAGTGTTCTTCTCCCAACAGATTATGACGTGTTGGCGAGTCGAAAGACAAGACGACTGCTCTGACGTATACACACTCGTTTTAAATTAATTGAAGTCAAATTTCAAACAGAATGACTCAAAAGATGGGTACTACCATAATCCTTTTATTCTGTATCATCAATCAGGAAAATTCAATTTTTCAATCGAGCTTCTTTACACATTGATGCTTCGTACTTATTTATTATTATTAACATTTAAGTATCCGGGGACTTTGCAGGCAAAAGCACGCACTAACGCGCGCGATCGGATATTAGAGCCCGTGAACAAAAGCACGTATTAATGCGTGACCGGGTGTTTAAATGTTAATTGAAAACAATAATTATATTTTAGGGCTGTACGTACATGTAGGCTGTTCACTAATTTCAGATTTCCATGTCTCTATTTATTTTATTTATTTGTAACCTTTTTATTTTTACTTGTATTTAAATCAAACGATTAATACGCGTAAATCAAAAAGTATTATTATATTGTGATACATTGAACATTTAAAGAAGAAATTAGTGAATAGTTACTGCTTGCAAAAATTGTGTCCCGCATATATATATCAATGACACATTGTCATTTATGTTAAATTTTCTATTAATATATTAACAACCCTTTTTCCAAAAACTTAAGCAATTGTGTGGAATTTAGTATGATTATATTGTATTTTTAAAAAACGATAATTGTAATCATCAAAAATGTAAAAATTTCTTAACACGAAGATGTCTTCTGTCCCGCTAGGTACATTATATAAGGCCACATAAGTTGTCACATCATTTCTTCAGTTTATATTATATTAACAAGCACTATGATTAAAAGAGAAGCAGGAAAGCAACATTGTAAAAACTGTATTTTTTGTACTGCATCGTAATTGTCACTTTTAAGTTAAGTAAATATATATGAATCTAAAAATTCTGTCAGAAGGTTCCTATGTGTTATGTGAAATAGAAACTTTGATGAACAACATCGATTTGATTATTACTGCCACATCACAAATGTAACAAAACTGGATTATACTATGTGTGCATACAACTGGAACGAGAGAAAACTGAATTTAAGTTAGCCAAGTACAACTATGTGCTCATTAGAATTTGTTACTGAATGTGTACATTATACGCTAAGGCTATGAATAAATGTTAAATTATGGTCGTTAGTTAATGCGTATTTATTCCTGCTTTGATTCTTCAATGAGAAATACTTTCGGAGATAAAGTGTAAGAAAAATGATTATTTTCAGTTTATTAAACAAAACTTTATATGAAAAAGATTCAATAATGTACACAATTATAAAAATTATTTTTCTTATTAAATACGTATATCCATTGCTTTTCACACATCTATATATAAAATTTATCTGTGTACGAGATACTAATATATTCCAGCCATTATACAAGAGGCAAATCGCACCAATGAATTTTAATAAATTCATTTTATACTGGTTTCACATTTGTTTTGAACACTTCAGTTTATCCTCTGAACTCTAGTACTTAAAGTGAAACATTCAATAAGTAGGAGTCTTGGGATCATCTTATAAATAATAGTGTAGAATCATAGCATATTTATTTAGGCACTATCATCAGAAACATTTGGTTCATAATCAGGATCATCATCATCATCATCTTCTAATTCCAAATCATCAAGATTTTGAAACAGACTCTCATCTACTTTTACAGAATCTAAGAATTTAACAAAATCAACATTACATTTCCTTCAAACGTGTTTTATACTGTGACTATTAAATTAAATAAATTAACCATTTTAAAACCATACCATCATCTAAGAACTTTAAGTCCGATTGATCCAATGTTTTATCAGTCATAAATAATTCTCTACCAGTTAACTTTTTTCCTTCTCTATCAGCCATCTCTTTTCTTTTCGTGAATCCCATTCTTTCATCAAACTCTTCTTTCCAACTTAAAAATGTTTCAACCGTAACTCGTGTTCCCTCGAATTTTTTCTATGACAATACAAAAACTTTTTATGTAATAATTCCAATAAGATCATTCTTGCTTCAATACTTTTTGTGACGTTATATTTTTATAACTTTAAATATATATATATTACCCTTTCTGCTTCTTCTTCTTCTCTGAGTTTCTGTGCTGCACTTTCTTCTCTTTTTAATTTAATTTTATCCCACTGTACATTTAGCCATTCCTGAGCAGCACTGACTAAAGTAAATACCATAACCATTCCAAAATTTTCATTCATTTGTTCTATTAAATGTTCCTTCAATTTTTCAGCACTTCCTTCTTCAAAGTTTTCATGCTCCTCTATCGATATAAGAAGTGATTCATCTGGATATTTTTCTGTATATGTAAACTCCAACCGACAACTGAGACCATTTCCTGTACCTGGTTCATATTCTTCAGTTTTAATTGGTATGGAAAATGTATAAAATGGTTCTGTGGCTAAAACTGAATAAAAAAATTCTATTTAAAAATAATCTCAAAACTGAAATTAAAATTGCAGCTATCTGACATAAATTTATTATTTCACTAAATTAACTATGAGACAGGTAAACAACAACAATTATATGTTATCATGTATGAAACAACACTTTATAAAAATTAACTTATAGGTTATTGGACAACGCATACATACTTTCTAATTCTCCACAATAAATCGACTCCAAAGCCTCAATCTCATTGTGCTGTTCTTCTTTATAATCCATGGCGATTAAAATAAAATTAAAATTATTGAAAATGTATTATGTGTTTAATTGATTATTTGTAATAAATTGCAAGGAATCATGATACGTGACAGCACTGATGAACGGCGCTGTATAATAAACGAAATATGTAGTTATGTTTGCTAGGTATGCTGCGTAGCTGGAAAGGAAACGAGTGACAGAAATGCGGGTCTAATTGGTTGATTCGAATAGATTCAATATAATCTTAAATATAAGGACACCTATTGGCCGAAACAAACTGCTGTGTAGCACAGCGTGTCAGCAAGTAGCCTTTCCTCTGCGCCTCTCCCGTTTCGTTACTTATCTCGCGAACTTATGTGAATCTACGCAAACGAAACGATAAGTTAAGTTTTTCTTTTCTTATAATTTATATATCTTGTAATTTAATGTAATTTAATTTATACGAAAACTTCGATGTACAATTGTGTAACGTTATCTTTTGAAATAAGTAAGAATATTTACTGGAATCAAATTACATATCAGTGAAAATAGAAGTAAGTACACAATTGAATTGAATTGTACGTAATGAAACAACGTTTCTTTTTTTCAAAATAATTTCCATTGCGTTTATTTTTGTTTTAATGTACAATGTTCGATGCACGAAATAAATTTTAAATTTTAATTAACTGTTATTATCGTTATCAACATAAAGGCATAAGATAACCCTACCGCGACTCTAAGTCTTCTGACTCAATCTCGCTTACGTTTCAACATTTATTAAAACGTATTTTTAATGCTTTAATAAACATTAAATATATTTAAATAAATATGCTTTATATTTAAGCAAAATATGTTTAAGAGATGTTTAAAGAGAAATCACGAATATTAATCAAACGATTCTTTCTAATTTTTCTGAAGTTAGAAAAATTTAGAATTCTGTCAGAAATGACCCAAAGAAGGCAGGGAAGTTTAAATATCAAATGCAATAAAAATTTAAGAATAGATTATATATACATAATGCGAAGATGTTACAGTAATATTAATGATGCATCGAAAGAATTTTTCGAATCAAATTTAAATTGTATTCAACGAATGTAACTTGACAAACATATTGTGACAATAAAGTTTTTGCAAGGATCTTCCCAAGAGAAGAGAATAACTAAAATCTGGTTGAATTGCATTTTGGATATACTGTGGTGGTAACATATGAGCAATTGTGATACTACTTCATATGTGATACATGAGCAGTTATGATACTACTCATATATTACTTAAAACGTCATCGACGATATTGTAGTAATTATAAGTATACAGGATGATTCTAAAATCATGTTACATCCGAAAAAGAGACGATATATACAAAATCTCTCATGTAAAAGTAAATCTATGTAAATACTTATTACTAATTCAACCAATCTGAATTGGTTGGTCGTTAATTTATATTCAATGTTTTATAATATTATGATATTATAAATTATAATATTTTGTAATTCAATAATTTATGTTAATTAATCAATAAAATTATTCAGTATTTATATTCAACATTGGTACCACGATTTCGAAATCATCCTACATGCCTATAGTAAATACTATAAGCAACAAAGACTATAACATTAGCCGCTCATAGATATTGGAATTCTTGCCGCCCTAAATCAGTCGATTGAATGTATCGTAAGTAATAAAACACTAAACTAATAACGATCAGCTACCAACATTTCAAGCAGAGCATAATGTTAAACACTCATGCTAGCTAATTAAAACGTCTAATATTATATATAAAAGGTTCTTGTTATTACCAATCCTGCGATATTAAAACCCCCGTAATTAATAGACTATGGATCGACAATATCGATTGAAAAGTCAAGATAATCGATAAGATTTCCGAATTAATCCTTTAACAGTGTAATAAAATGATGAGGAACGATTTAGAAAATAATTATCTCTGTGTCCTTCACTCACGTTTCTGACATAGCAAAACAGAGATAATCGAGTCACTTGAGCTTCAATGTTTTAAAATTCAATCTCGTATTAAATAATCAATTTTACGGACATTTATGAGACATTGTTAATCGTTTGTATAATGGCGAAAGAAAAATTATATAAAAAGTGGATGGAAAATTATAAAAAAAGTATTGTTGAATCACACGAATTGTAAGACAAATTACTTGGTACGATTCAAATAATCCTGCCTTACCTTATCGAATACCCTCAGAATGCGCTGTTAAAGGATTAACGATAATAAATGTCGCAACGCTCGCGCGAAAAATCGGATTATACATACATACGTGTATAAAAAGAGTGCGCGGAGTTAAGTACATACAAGTATTACGTAAAGACGGACCTAACATTACATTCTAAATTTATATTAACCTAGGATTGAAACGGCCTATATGAAGTATGAGACCAGTTGGATTGTGCCGTACGAAATAAAGGAATGGCTGGTCCAATCTCAATCTGGGCTTCTCCTCTGATCTCTCGACATTTCTTATTCTCTCCTTGAGCGAGACTGTACGATGGTTCTCCGACTTTGTGTCGACGGTCCGTCTTATTCTGCTGAATGTTTGCTCCTCGATGCGTCGAGAGTTTCGCAAAGAGGCACTCGCTGGATAAATTTCCACGTGATGTCGTCCACTGGCAATGTTTTCATCGCCGCATGTGCTGAACAAATTCATCTAGAAATGACCAACGTTACCAAAAATAAGTAGAATGTACGTTGTGAGTGAAGAAATGGAAAAATAAACCGGTCGCACGATTGAATCTATATTATTAGCGAAACTTTACAAATTATGCAAGATATAATACTGTAATAAACTCTTTTTGTACAATAGATTCGATGGAACAAATAAAGCGTGTCAGCAATGATATAATATGGACACTTTTGAAGAATAGTATTGGATCAAACTCACGACTAACAGAAGACTATTTTTTTAGAAAATCATATTTGGAAGAAATTTGGATGATCAATTGGGATTGATTACCTGCAAAACGTCGGACAAGAAGAGACGATTTCCAATTCCATTGATCCCTTTGAAGTCAGCCTGAGTTGAGAATAACTGATCCAGCCCCATTCTCTTCAAAGCGGCGGTAGCGTTCACGATAGACCGATGACTGAATTTGGGTATTTGCAGTTCAAGGCCCGGCCTAGGTATGAGAACCTTCAAGAGTTTGTCCCAAGTGCCATCTTGGAAAGCACCTTTAACAAGCCTCTGCTCGAGACGATCCAGAGTGTCGCCGGGCGCAGAGTGACCCTGTTGACCAGGTACCAAGAATATCGTGGAAACAAGCTTGTCCACGCTACCAATCGCACTGGCAGTAGCGTCCAAACTGGGCTCGTAACCAGCGAGAACGTTCGATCGCCAAACGGTGGCTGGAACGGGGATCAATTTCCTCAGTCTGTGAGCAGCTGACACAGCGAAGTATAACTCGCCGTCCCGACCTGTTGCACTCGCGGAACTCGTGTTGCAGTCCGTTTGGAACACGTTCGCCGAGATCGCAGCCAACGGCGACCTCAGAGGCACGGTGTTGCTCTTTACGAAATCCTTAATCCTGCCCCCGGTCTGTTTTCTGACGAGAAGGTTGGTCCTTCGACGGGCAAGGTCGCTGATAGTGGCGAAATTCACTTCAGCCACCAGCCCCTCGTAGAACTGTTGCGCCTGTTCCTTGTAGAATGGCAACAGTTTCCTCACCTTGGCCTTGTCCGCGAATAACTCGCGAACGAAGGCCGCGTTCGCGATACCTTGATGCCTCGCCAGGCTCACCGTGTCCGTCACGTTCTGGAAAATCAGATGCGGATTGAACGTGGCGACGTTGTCCAGCCCGAGTATCTCGTTCATCTGATCCGACGTCGATCCCCGAGCACCGAGGAAGATCATCGCCAGCAGGCTGGTCATGCCGAACGGCGAAAGGGCGAACGATCTGCCGATGCTCAGTCCGTTGTTCGCCGCGATCCAAAATTTTATCGCAAGCTCGTTGCAAAGCCTCGAGAAATTGACGATGTCGACGCTCGCGTTTCTCGTGCTGGTGTCCAATCCGCCGACACTTTTCGAGGCGTCTAGGGAAACTGTCGACTCCGTTTCGTTGTTTGTAGGGATTGATTGACTGTTCGACGGAAGTTTCGTCGTACTGGTATTTGCCAAGGTCGACGCTGATGTCGATGTCGATACCTCGGAGTACGTCGTCGGCGTGGTAGTGAATTCCATCGACAAGGACGGAGTTGCTTGATGCAACGATATTCGCTGCCACGCGTGCTCGGAACTCGCGTGCGTGTCATTCGTTTTACTCTGCAGCATCGAGTCGTTCAATTTCGACTCGTTGCCGTGCGATTTGTCCACCATCTCTAACAACTCCATTCCTGTCGAGTTACTCGCGTGCAAATACGGCTTCGTTTTGTAAATCTCGTCGGAGCTCGTTGCACTTGTACCTTTGATCTCGTTTGGCTCTTTCGTGCTAGAATTTAGAGCGGCGGTTGTCGATTCAGGGGTAGTCGAGGCAACGAAAGACGTCGCGGTTGTGCGAACTGTGTCATTCCTCGACTGCTCTTCCGTTTTCTTCAACGGTCTCTGCAGTGCAATTTTATCCGTCGTGTTCTGCGCTGGATGCTCCTCCGCGTTAGATAAATTCGCGACAGCAGTCCAGTTCGATAATTTGTCTACGGTATGATATGCAGATGGTTTGTCACGTTCTGACAACGATGCCTCTGTCGTCTCGTTCAGGGAAATTATAGAAGTCTCGTCACTGTTCTGCGATGCCTCCTCAGTGACGTTTTCAACATTTGGAACGACGATTCTTGTGTTCGTACTCGTCGAAGCTTCGTTACTCGATATTGTCGTCTCGTAAGTAGGATTAGATGTCTGTTCGTTAAGTGTATTGTTCGCGAACAAAGTACCAGATATTCCATCTGTAACGGCATTCTTTAGAACAGGATCGGTAGTGAACGACGACGTTGTCGTAGATTCTGAAGCGACGGACAGTTCATTGTGTAATTGCGAAGATTCAATTTTCTGCTGTTCGGTGAACAGTTCTTCCTTCGTTGTCGACGTTCGAGAAACTTCGTTCTCGTTCGTTGGATCTCTCTTCGTAGTATCATTCGTAATATCCTTAATTGAAACAGGCAACTTCAAATTTAAGGCAACAGTTGAGTCTCCTGTTGAGTTGAGCTTCTCGTAGTACGACGTTGTTGTTTCGTCAAGTGCAGTTTCTGTTTCATTTGTCTTCAAATTGGACGGATTAGCGATAAGCGAGCTGGCCAAAGTGTTAGCCAAGATGTTCTCCGACAGGTCGCTCGGTAAGGTGATCGATTCGGTAACAGGTGTCTTTGTTTTAGGCGAAGCAGTGTGAAGTATACTGTCGATTAGCGCTATCGGTTGTAAAGAATCGGACGTGGTAGCCGATGTCTCGTTGATATTCATCGGCACTTCCGTTACGTTGGATACCGGGCGAACACTCGTTATCCCATCAAATTTCGTCGAAACAGCCGAATTTTGGTTGGTGATTTTGCCCATCTCTGTCACACTCGTCGAAATCATAATCGGTGTGGTTGTTGCAGTCAAAGAAATCCTCTCTCTGTCCGTTTTGAACTTCACTGTCGTGTCGGTGAACGATTCTTGAATACGTTCTTCGTCAGACGTGGCGTTTACATTTTCCGGCCGGTCCCCGTTGATCGTCGAAGAATACGTCGCGACGATCTCGGAGCCGTTGTTACGTTTATTCTCGTCGCCGCTAGAAGAAATCGACTGAAATCCAAAAGACGAAGACAACACGGGGGAGACTGTGTCGTCGGAAATTTGACTGATCACGTTCGACAGAGAGCTTACCAGCTCCATAGATGGAGAAGATATCGAGGGTTCAACCGACCCGGTTAACTGATCACTCGGTTTTGTTACTGTATCTTGCTGTATCGTCGTCAGCCGTTCCGTCACCGATGTGATTTTATACTTGTTTGTAGCTGCAGGAACGCTCGTGGACGATGCGAAAGATTGCGACGGTGATTTGGTAACAGACGTGGAGGACTGCGATGGCAATTTGGTAAACGACACGGAATACTGCAATGGCAACTTGCTGAACGGTTCGTCAGTTACCACCGTTTGAACTTGATTCGCTTCTACCACGGACGATATTTCCGTTTTCAATAGAACCTCATCATCATCCGTCGATGAAGTGCCGATCACTGGCTTTATCTTCGTTTGCGTTACCAACGAATCAGTAACAGCCTCGTCGACGTGCGAATTATTCTTCCCCGGATGTAACGTTTCGCTTACAAGATCAGCGTTATTGTAACTGCTTTCAGTGGATTCGTCCAGTTGCAAGGTTGACGCGAGAAGAGAAACACCGGTCGTTGATTTTGTAACGGGATTTACGGACGTCAGGTTCTCGTCGTCGCGATCGTAAGATCCGTAACTAGTGTTTTTTAACAACGCCGTTGCCTCGGTCGGCTTGTGGAAGGTGGAACCCTGCGTGGTATATTGACTGTTACCTATCGACTCGGCATTTCGTTCAGTCGTGATGACAGGCACCGGTATCATTAATTTTTCCGTGTAAGAGACAGTCGTGGGTTTCGTAGCGATCGTCGGCTGCGTTCCGTTCTTTTCAATTTTAACGTTTTCAAGTTCTCCAGACGGTACGGCTCCGCTTACGTTGGACTCGAGCGAATCGGCAGTCGAGTCGTTCTGATTATGAGCGACGTGGTACGTGGACGTAGGTTTCGACGCTGGTCTTTCGACGTGATGGCTCTCCTCGACCTTGTTCCCGTATTTATCGCCGGCTAATATAGCTGGCAAAATATTGCTCCACTCGACGTTTACTTTCTCCGGAATCATCGGGTGCGAACCAGAGAGCGCCGACAACGGTTTGTCCATGGCACTTTTCAGCACGTTTTGCACCTTCTCCACGACGTCCATTACCTGGAAATAAATTTCGAAGTTTACCCCGTTTACTCGATAATCGATATTTTCCCCTAATTTCCAATAATCTGGAGGTTCTACTGCGATACAATTCCTCCAGTTTGGCCGATTATAAAAATCGATTGACCTCGAGTCCACCGACCTTTTTTCCACCTGTGAGGATATCCTCGGCCTTTTGGGGCTCTTGAACCTCCACGTTAGAATGATCGGGACCACCGCTCGCGATCAAAGCCTGAATCTCTTGCATGGTCATTTGTTTCGTGATCATGTCGCCTCTCTCGTTGTACGTGTAAAATTGAAATCCATCTGGCTTCAACAGATTCGCCGGGGACGGTGGCAACCGATAGAAATTAACGCCGGCCGGGCTGGGCGACCTGTTGTTCTCCTGTGTTGCACGAACAGCCTCGCTTCTCGCATCTTTCGGCTCCCCGATGCCCGATATTTCCTGATACGTGGTCGCCCTAGAATTATTGCAAATACGTGCAACCTCTGCCAACTATGATCGTGAAACGAGTTAACCCACTGGCACATTAATCTTTTTCACACGGAAACGCTGTGTATACCAGACCACTGGCAGACCGTTTGGCATACAGCTGTGCATGCCAATGAACTTGACTTCTCATTATTGTACGCTTGGTACGTACATTTCATACTTGCGAAAATACAGCGGATTATTAGAACGAAAAATTTTCTTTCTAATTAATTTTAATTATATTTATTCAGTTTAGCATTGTTTAAAAGTGAACGATATCCTCTCGCAATGAAGACGAAGTTGTTCAATTATTGAAACAACGCGTAATTAGGTTGAATAATCGAGGTTTAACGGTATTACGAAATTCTAATCTTAATTTGATATCGTACACTCACTCGTGCGAAGGCTTCTGCATTTTATTAAAGTGTAACGCTACGAAATTTGCCGAAAGTTACGCCGAAAGCGATTAAAAGGGCTATTTGAATAAGACGTGGAACTAAACACATGATCATCAAAAAAGAAAAAAAAGAAGAGATAGGAATCTGTCATTTAGTCAGTTTATAACTTGTATTTCGCGATATATATGTTGCAACGTCAATTGTAAAAACCAATTGAGAATTTCTCGCGTCTCTCTACACAGTATGTGTGGCCTTTTAACCCCTGATTTCTCAATTTCTCCACGTTTTTCTGTCTACTAATGATCTTAAACATTCACTATTTGGCAAATCAACGATCCATGTGTTAACATTACACTTTATCTTTAATTGTCGTCGTCAAATAAATCGCTCGTTCAAATAGGTCGAACATGATTCACGTATGAAACGAGATACTGACCTAGATTTGGAATATTTCATAGGCAGTAACACGGTTGTAGCGGTTTCTGAAACTGGACGTTCCGAGTCCACGCTGAAACTTAAACACGTCCAGAGCACAACTGTCGTCAAAGCTGCGTGAAACAATCCCGTGGACATATTTCGAACGTTTCTTCTCCGGTACAGTATCTGCAAGCAAGAATATTGGAAGAGATGATCAAAGTGATTGAAGCTATTTGCTTTTATATAAAAAATTGGAGAACAACAAGGAACGATACGTAGGGCTATTGTAATAGTCGTTGAACGTCTTTACTATTGCAAAGAGTATCTATATGTGTGAAAATAGATCGAAAGAAACAAATGAAGGGACGAGTTTGTTTTCCTTTAGGTGAACGACCCTACGGTTCCTTGTTACCCTCTTACGGATCATCGCCTTAACACGACGACCGGTTTCCCGTCGTGGTGTAAATCGCTCAGTAAAATGCGATTTACACGAGTGCAAAACTTGCGAACGATTTTGATCATAAATTGACTTTCAACTGGTCGAATTTAATTATTCAACGGATTGTTGATCGAATTTAATCGTCGAGCTACGTCGACCCAAAGATTTCTGATCTTTTGCGTTTCGAACGATACGCTAATACCAATGGAAAAAACGAGTAAAATTAGAAGCACAATATATTTATTTATTAACTCTTGGTATCGAGAGAAAGACACTTTTTCTTTTCATTTCATACCTAAAATATATATCTTCTGAAATGTCGAGATACACCGGCGTGCCATGTACAGAAAGAAAACGGGATCGCAAGGAGAAACAAGCAATCGAGAAATTTCAACGACAGTTCTGAAAATCTCGGAAAATAACAAAAAAGAAAAAAAAATTGCTTCTCTGAACGAAAGCTCAGGGAGCGGATTTATCGTGCTTGTTCGTTTGTTTTAATTATTCTCTCTATCATGGTTTCCCTCGGGTTAATGTTCATTGTATTCTCTCACGATTTTCTCTAAGTAAGTTCAATTAGATAATATTCTAGCGTTTTGACGAACAGCGACGAGATCGATTATGGCGCTTGTGTACTTCGTTTAAATATATATCGACAATAAACTTAACTACCTCGATTAAAAACTGTGATCGAGTGGAAATACTCTTCCCAAATATAAACGCTGCGAGCGACTTCGACTTTCCCCTCTTCTCCGTTTCTCTCTCGCTGTCTACGTTTCTTTTTCTCTCTGTTTTTTTTTTTTTTTTATCCTTTCGGTATCTTCTTCTGACAGCGCGCGCGGATCTGTATATTTCTTCCTGTGTGTATCACCTGTCGTCTCTACTGTCTTCCACCTTGGACGAGCGCGTACTACGTGCTTGAATCCTTGGCTAAGACGAGTGCATCGGACTGAGAAAGAAAAGTGATCGAAGAGGGGGAACATAGTCTTCGAACGAAAAGATGGAGAAAGGGTGAACTTGGAGAGACGAGATGTTGCTCGGAACGGTTTTACGCCGGGGGGACAGACGAATGTTGGAATACATGGGAATATGTATCGAAAGAAAAAGGAAAGACGAGAGAAGAAGAAGGGATAGGTACGAGGTTGAAGGACCAACGCGTACAGCTGAGTTACACGGATAAAAGGAGATGTAAATTGATGGTATAAAAGGTATAAATGAAGGTAGAAAAGTATCACTCGATCGAACTCGGTGCCTCGTATCCGTGCAACCGACCGATACAACGTTTTTGCTTTTCGAGGTAAAAACTGTCGGATCTTCTTTTCTTTTTTTAATTTCAGAAAACGAAGAAACATTTTCAAGGATTGAAAGAACAACGTTATAATATTTCAATAACGTCAGGCTGTCTTCCGATTTTTCTTTTCTCCGAAATTTCAAATTTTTTTCTTTTTTTTTTTTTACGAAATCTGACTTCTTTCCAAGAGAACGATATTAATTCCTCTTTTTTTTTTTTTTTAATTTCGAAACTCGTTGCAATGAGGATAGATGTCAAGCCTCGCACGAAATGACTATATTCAGTGGGAAGAAATTAACAGCGATCAACGGTACATCGACCTTCACGATGACTCGTAATTTGTAACGAAAGAAATTTCGTGGAAACTATTTTGTCAAAATATGCACACGCACAGCATTGGCTCGTTCTTTCTCGCTTTTCTATGTTCTCTTCGTTTGCAAATGTTCGTACAACGATGAAAAATGTGGTGTAATCTGTGTTTATAGATATGCGTATATTTTATTTCGATCTACGACGAGGAACAGCGACGGATGCTTAACGGTATTCGTTTATTCTACTTCCCTTTCTACTCTGTTTAACTGTTTTAAGAAATATTCGGCCAACTTGACCTCTTCGTCCAAAAATCGCGAAAGTATCACAAGGAAAGAATGATACGCCGTGTAAAGCGCAAATAACAAAAAGTCCTAAATAACTTTGCCTCTGGTACCTCAATGATTTATCATCGGTCGTAGGAAGAAATTCGACCATCGCAGCAAAAACTTGCTACTTAATTAACTAAACAATTCGTAATTGTTTAATTACAAACTGGAGACAAGATTGCAATTGTGAAAATATCGTACAATCGTACTATCCCTAGTTTCTTCCCAAAATTCGACGTGCTGACTTTTGAGAAAGAGAAAGAAAGAAAACGAATGTAACAGATTATAAAATATCGAAAAATGTGAGTGTTGTAACACACTTGAAGAAATCGCCAAATGAAAAATGTTTCAATCAATTTAACCGCACTTCATACAGATATTCAATATCACCTGAATAATTGAAAACGATATGACATTCTATTCGAAACAGTTTTCTATGCCAACGCTGTGTTATTCGGTCGGATATTGAGTCGAAATCATACGACCAATAAAGAAGCCAAAGTCGAAGACACGCAACATGAATGTGCAATTGAAAAATTCCGAGGAAGAAACGCGTTTCATCGATGGAAGCGAGTACAGGGGAACATGGAACACACTGGGCATGGAAGGAATCGGCAAATTCGTTCTGCCGCACAGTTAGTACATATAACTTCCAAGAAATATTACAGAAGAATCTCGAATAGACATTACTTTGCACTTTTTTGCATAAATCGTTCGGGAGAAGGAAAGAGGCAAGGGATAAACGGCGACGTAGGGAGCATAAAAAGAAAGTAATCAGTATGGTAGAAAATATCCAGATGGTGAATTGTATAAATAATAAAACAAGAAGCAAAAAAAAAAAGCAGAGTACCGTGCATGTAAGACGCGGCACGTATCTTGCGTTCCCTAGTAGCCGGAATTAAATTTTGTTAGGTGTACACGTTAATTCCAATAATTCTGTCTAACAAATAGGTATGTACAGCACATGTACTGGTTTTTGAGCACGACATTGAGCATTTCTTGCGCGTAAGTCGACACGTACCGTTATGCGACCATTTTCGTCGCTTCGTGTTCTAGAGTTTGTACGCGTTTTTCATTTACCCATAGCTTAAGAATCTCCGTCTGAAAATACACACGTTCACCGTACAAATTTTTTATCCAACTTATAAACATACGTATACACGCATACATTGATTCTTCCTCCTTCTCTCTTTCTCTTTCTCCTTCTTTCTCTGCCTCTCTCTCTCTTTCTTTCTCTCCTTTTTTTTCTACCGTTAGAGAGGTCACTTGCTCCTTTAGTCTCCTTCTGCACTTCAGCCTCATTTCAGTAAATGAACCGAATTTACTTGCTCGTAATAGATGCCATCTTTGAAGGGGAATTTCGTGATGGTACTTTTCATGGCCATGGTAGCATGTATTGGCCTCGAAGACAAAGGATAGATGGAATTTGGTTGCAAGGTGAATGTAAGGACAAGCAATATATCTTCAACGATGGACTAGTTTTTCGTAGCGATGATTGGGAGTACTGCAAATTTCCTGATAGGCGGTTGGTAAAATACATTTCATTTCATTTCTGAAAATATTTTAAAAATGAGAAACTCATCGATATACAGGGTGTCCTGTTTTAATATCTGTTACTAAAAACTAATCATAAACTTACTTATTGTATGAAATAACTCGTTTGACTTGATAAGAGAATAAGATGGAAGAAAGAAAAATTTGTCTTTCGTTAAACCAACACCTCTTAGATATCAAACGTGCATTAAATACGGATTAAGACCAGCTGGAGCAACGTTACGCAGGAATGATCGAAACGAATATGTTATTCCTCCTATGTGTTACGATGCAGGCATTGGAATCTTTAATCCATCTAAATGTTATATTACATCCTACGAAGACTCAAAGAAGGTATATACGTTGAATAGAGAAGCAATACAAAATTTATTAAATTTACTAAATATTCAAAGATACTTGAAATACCAAATACGAAATTAATTCTCTGGATACGAAAGAACTGTCAGAAGGCGTGCCCAATAGAAAATAGAAAAGATCTTTACGAAGATTTGTTTCCTGGCACGGAGAGTCTCTCTACATTATTACCATTTTCAAGTAATTCTTTTGAATCATGGTGGAAAAGGTAAGAACAAAAATACATCAAATAATTGAATGGATCAATGTTCATTATCCCTACCTGTATTTCTTTTTAAGATTGACTACCTTTCGTTCACGTTGAATCTGCGATACGTCTTTAAAAAATGAAAATCTCATTAAGTTTCATTCAGAATTAATTAAAACAAAAATACATACTAATATCTATTTGATATTCAATAAAGAGTGAAAAATGGAATCGCAATAAAAATGTATTTATTATTTAACAATAATCTCTTTTTGTTCTGTTACAATATTAGAAGCATTTGGTTTTTGATGTACACGGTACACCACTAACACTTTTTTTGATATACATTCAGTAGTTTTGCAAGCAACAATATCTAAAATTACGCGCACCTCGTGTGTTTCATTTCCTTCAGAAAATGTTATCAATATCGGATCCGAAAGTTCTCCATTATTTTCCGTAGCTACCCATCCAGAGCTTTTTGTCGACAAACTCACAGACCATTTTTGTGGTGCATCCAGATTCAATTTTAAATCAGATTCAGCAAAAGTTACATTGAACAAAATGTTCAATTTACCGCCTTTCTCGCTGATGATAGTATCAAAAAAGTGAACATTCTTGTAGTTATTGTCAGTTTCAATCGTTAAAATATTTATCGGTAACTGAAATATAACAATGAAGAAACAATTAACTTATTCATTCAATTTTACTGTCAATATCTGTGCTGTAAAACGCACGATAATTTACCGTAGTAATATTTTCTTTTTTTGTATCGATAACTTTCACAACATGATGATTAGTGTCGGCTACATACAGGAGATCTTTTTCTGAACTGATAGCAATACCACTAGGTTCATCAAACTGTAAATTATAAAGAATAATATAATATAAATATATGAATATATGAAGTTGACAATTATACAGTTTAAAAAAAGAAACATACTGAAAATTTCTCATTTGGTTTTCCATCACCATATACGGTTTTACAATATTGAGTAGTCACATCAATCATTTTGATTTTATGATTATAAGTATCAGTTATGTAAACAATATTTTCTTTTGGGTGCCACGCTATACCCAAAGGATGTTGTAGTTTTGCCTGATACTTTGCACCGTCAATATCTCCATAATCATGTAGATCCTGTGATATATTTGTATATAAACTTTGATGCAGAAAGTCATTCAAATTAAGTCATTTATATTCAAACTCACTGCTGGATTTCTATTTGCACCACAAACGACAGAAACTTGTCCATTTTGTAAATCTATGCTCCTAATAGCACTACTTTCACTGTCGACAAAAAATACAATCTTTTGTTCTTCAGCAACAGTTAAACCAGATGGTTGTGCTAAACCAGCCGCATAAGGATACGTGTTATTGCGATTTTCCTCTCTGCCACTTCCCACTATAGCAACGCAAGTACCCGCTTTGTATTTTCTACAACAGATTTTAGAACAAAATACATGATTCTCGTTGATAAAAAGTAAACTTCCATGCACATTGAAGTAATTTCGATGTTACCTATTTTTCCACCAAATAGTATCTTCTAAAAAAAGTGCCCAAATCTGATGTGTACCGGCCATTGCAATCAACAATACAGGTATAATATTTTTACCATGTTCATGTTTATAAACAGCCAAATCCCATGGTGAAGATAAAACTTGATCTTTACCAATTTTACCCCCGATATAATCATGACCTTGAATCCCTGTACCAGCAACAGTGGTTACTATTCCTTTTATTAGATCTATCTAAAAATAAATTTTATGCGCACATTATTTCAAAAAGTGAGATCACTTTACACATTATAGTTTAAATTATTACCTTTCTAATTGCATGATTCTCATTGTCAGCTACATAAATTGATGTATCTAATATACATACTCCCTGAGGTGCATTAAACTTGGCATTTTCAAAATCTCCATCTCTGAAACCCGGATTAGAACCACCAATAACGTGTTGCACATTGCCTACAGTGTCCATTACTAAAATTCTATTGTTGCCCGTATCGGCAATAACTAGACTTTCTCCTTGCTCATTGTGAACGATCTCCAACTTACTTGGAAACAAAAGATTTCCATTCCCAATAGGCAATAAATGCCGTGCCAGTTGCAAAGGAATATCATTTTGAAGTATTTTATTTAATGATTTAAAGTAAGTTAATGCTACATCTACATATAGAATCAGTTCATTTCTGTGTCCTTCTCCTACAAAAACTGCAAGTAATTCACCAGTGGGTCCTAATAGCATAAATAAGTCATTTATTTACTTTCTTAAGAACAATTGTTGGATTCAGTAATCATATCTATATGATCATTACCTAACATCACCAATGTTGGCCAACAGCAGATTCCTAAATTACGCCATACTGACATTGTCTTGTCATTTACAACTGGATGCTTTATGTTATATCTCTGTACTGCTGACAACAATCTCTTTGAATCTCGTTCATTTGAAAATTTTGCACTATGTACTCCAACCTAAAGAAACATAGTAATATTACTAGTAGAAGTAGACTTTTGCAACTGATTGTAGTTAATTGTTGCATATTTTACAATATATACTATTAACGACAACAATGTATATATATACTAACAACAACAAGGCCATCCTTAATTGAAAATCGTTTTTCAAGAGCATCCAAATCTGGTAAAATGTGCATACAGTTGATGCAACAATATGTAAAAAAATCCAAAATAATTATTTTTCCATTGAGATGTCGATATAAAGATAATCCTTCTGCGACGTTGAACCATTCCAAACCTAATTAAGAGACTGGTTTTAAAATTTTATTAAATTATTATATACAAAATTAATATATGATAAGTGTTAAATTTTAAGGATTGAAATGATGAAAGGGTGAATGATAGAAAAAAATAATATGCATATATATGAGAAAATAACTATGAATTTTTAATCTTCCAGTGATAAATTATATTGTTTATACAGATTTTTGACTGTAGTATTGGTTGCTACAGCTATTGCTCCTAAAACCATTTGAGTTACGTCTTTAATATCATTATATTTATGTAATAAGTCCATAATTTCTTCAGTTGAACGAAATTCTGCCTCTTCATTCTTTAAATTGGACAATTCTTGATCAAGCATTTTTTCGTATTCTACGAGCTGGAAATATTCGCGCATCTCTTCTTTCGTAAGTAAAATATTTTCTTTATTATTTGAATACAATGTTTGACTTGAGCTTGCTGTATCTACCTCCCTAACAGCCTTCATATTTTGTTCATTTGATTTCTTAAACATTTAATTGTATAACATAAATGCTATCACGTATAGGTACGATATTTACCTAACGAAAACCAAAGTCATATTACTATTTCCAAACATTGAAAGATAAATTAAATATCAAACTAAATAAAATATATTTTATTCAAATAGTAAAACTAATAGAAGAATCTAATGTACAAAACAGAATTACTTGTTTGCGTAATTTAACAATGGAACCTCTGTTAATATTTGAATAATGTGTACATATAATCACCAGAATTAATTTCGTAGAATATCAATTAATAAAATAGGCATATCAATAACCTGGTTGAAAATCGACGATCCGCGTTTCCTTCTTTGAAAACGCTTTGATGTGTCGTAATACCAATTCCTCTTTTTTGTCAACTGATGATTCCAGATTTTGACGTATTTCTATGCCAATTTGTGTTAATTCTTCTACAACATCTCGTACATTCATATTTTGTTTCGTATAACAACTTTTGTTACTTAAATAAACTCAACAGTCAAACAAAAAGAATAGAGAAAAAGTTGTAAAACGTTATAAAAGCTAGAGACAACATATTGATGGAGGGGATTCCAAGTAATTGCACACGCCTACCTAATTTCTCTTGAACGCGCATCTTATGAACTCGCCCAATATCTATCACATTAGAAAATCATACTATGTACGTATGAACATGTTACAAAGTTGTATTGCTTAAAGCAACGTATAAACATGTATAGCATATAAAATTTGCCAATTACTTAAAATACATACTGTCGTGATCAATTTGACTTTCTTCTGTTCAGTACATGAACACAGTTTAATCGCGACGTTCGTCGCCCCTCCATGTGTTAAATTAGTTCTTTATATCTTTTCATACAAGAAACAATGTTAATAGGCTCAAGAGACGATCCGGAAACGGTAGAAAAATTAGAATGGATTGACAACGTACGTTCTGACTTAAATGTTAATAATATTGATGGGTCGCGTATAATAAAAAGATTGAAAGAAAATCCTTTGATACCTATAGGTTAGTATTGAAACATTTGCTATTTCATTATTTAGTTTATGAATTATTTAACATTATAGTGTAGAAAATATATATTAAACATGCTTTTTTGGAATTCTTTCTTTATTTCAGGTGTAATGGCAACGTGTTCTGCTCTTTGCTATGGTTTATACTGCACATTCAAGGGAAATTCTCTAATGGCTCAATATATGATGCGTGGTCGAGTTGCAGCACAGGGTTTCACTATCTTAACTATGCTCAGTGGAATTTCGTTGACACTCACAAAAAAACAAAAAACTGATGAATAATTATTATATAATTATTTGTTCAATAGTAATCATGTAGACTATGGTATATTAGTCAACTATCATAATTTATTCAACTGTATTTTTTATTTCATCTAGGAAGTGTAACTTGAAAATCTTATAAATCGTTACTAGAAATGTTTTAAAATTATGTTTTATTTTTAAGAGCTAATAACATAATGTTATGAGTAATTTTACTAAATTCACTTGTGATAAGTATTGAAGAAATGTGTATAAAATTTTAATGAAATTAATGGTTGTGTGCCACTATTGGTGCATTATTACAATACCTAAAAGTGAATTTAGATAATTCTTTCAAAACATTTGTTTTTAAAGAAGTATGTGGGTAAGTTGATTCTAAAAATAAGATTTCATTTTCGTATTATGTATTTTTATAATTATAATCGTATAAAATTTTTTGTAATGTTTATTTTTTATTAAAATATTCACAGCTTATATACTAATTAAAATTTTTAGTATTTAGTAAATATTAATATACTTCAAGTTAAAATAAAACTTCTTATATATTTGGGCAAACTATATTTGTTTCTCTACAAATATTATCTATTAATGAAGTTTCATCATAAAGAGATCGTTGACGTTTATTTTTCTCATCAAAGATATTTATTATATTTGCATTTTCATTCGAATACTCAGAATATGGAATTTGTTGAAGTTTTATTGCTGCATGTTTCCATTTTGCATGTTCTTTAATACATGTTGCCAATGTGTCAAACCATTTTTGAACATCTTCGTTTGAATGGAATTCTATAATATCACGCACCTCGTTGTCATTTATATTATTGATTATACATAATTGATTTTTTATTGATTTTGATCGGCGGACCGTGGTTTTCTGAAATATAACACCACAGTAATATTTAATGTTGCTAAAAAATTTAAAAAAATATATTCCGTAGTTTCATTTTACCTTGTTTACACAAATCGCATGCATTGGTTTTTTTAATTTTTCTGAACATTTCTTCGACTTCCAAATTTCAATTTGGAAACCTCGCAATCGCATGTAGCATCGTCGACTATTTATAATTGCGAATCCAGCACAAACTTCTTTATCGATGTAATATGGTTGAACAGCTAAACGACAACAAAAGTGTCCGAATAGCGGCAATGCGTTACCTTTGTTACCAAAATTATTTAACGTTAAATCATGTGAACGTATGTTCTCATCGGTATCGTCAAGAGTCATTTTTGCGTAGGCCATCAACTCAAACTGTGGTACTTTATTAGATTCATACTCATTTCGTAGAGCTGCAACAAACTTTCTACCTACTGTTTTTGAAATTGACGAATGAATAGTTCGTCTAATTTTTCTTGGAGTGCTAGCAATACTGAGATCTTCTTGCAAAATATGACTGTAAACTTCTAAAGATAATTCAAATTCAGCTGGTACATTATTGAATAATAAAACGTCTGGAAAACTAATATCCGTTTGTTTTCTATCGATTGGGAAAAGTAAACTCGTATCCTGAATTTCAGTACCAACTCGAACAATACAAAAAATAGCGAATCTTCGATAATCTCCACGGTTTTTAAAATGATCAGAGTCTCTCCACATCAAAGGAAATCTAAGATCCGAAATGGATAATTTCCCCTCGTTATCTGAATTACTGAAACATACAATATTAAATAGTATTATCTGTGTCTCATCGGTACAATATATTAATATAATTGATACCTTGTTTTCAACAATGCATCTCTTCTTCGATGTTCTAACTCAGTCATATAGACGGACATCCGTTTGTTAGAAGTAAACAAAGTACGTGCTGCTTCTAAACTTTGTGCAGGATGTCGCGCAGCAGCCAACAGTCTCGAAGAGCCTTCTTTTATTTTAGTTTCCAATTCAATTTTTTGATCCAAATCATATTCCTAAAAGAAAATACATTTTATTTTTATGATATCTATTGCTAAAATCATTGTTTCTTCTGAAAAGAACACAAATAAAATAGGAAAAATTTGTAATTCTGCTATATATACACAACTAATTTCACAAGAAATGTATACTAAATTTTTTGACGTGCTTTAATTCGTAATATATAATAATTTATATTTATTTCGAAATAACATCGAAAATACCATTGTTCTGAAATTGAAATACATGTTCAGCTATTTGCTGTGACACAAATTGTTAAAACTTAGAATTTTAAAACCACAAGATCCTTTTTATTAACAGTACAAATATACAAATATTAAATGTTTATATTGATTGTTTGTATTTATAATGAATACCTTCAAAAATAAAAAAAGTAAATACTTTATATCACCAAAGAAGTTATATTTATTAAAAATATTATAATTAGATATTTAAATAAAACTTCAAACTTGCTACGTAGAAAATTAAATACATATATATTTTATTCTAATTTAGATTAAAATATACATGTATATACATACTTTTATAACGGTTCTTTCAAATGTCAAACATAACCTATGCTTCTTTTAACGATAATAGAAAATTTTTGAACATTTAAAAATAATTTTTTTTCAGAACAAGATAAATAAGAGCAATTTTTACCTTTTAATAATAATAAAAATCTTACTAGGAAAAGATTAAAAGAAACACATAGTAAATAATATAATTCTGTAGATAATCAAAGATTTACTCACAGCTATATTTTTATAATTTCGAATACTTTCTCGCCTTCGAATGCGTGCTTGAAAATCATTTAACGAACGCAAATAATTATTTTCCTTGTCTAAACTATCAGTTAATGGAGCGCGCAGCAAACCTACACTTTTTCTACGTGGCGCCATTTTGAAGTTCCATCACCTTTTCTCAACAGTTTTAAAATTTTTTGGCGACATAGAAAAGAAAAATAAAATAAAGAAAAGATATGCATAGAAAGGAAAATTAAAGGCTTGATTTCATATAAAAAAAATGAAAGAAATTGTAAAAACAAGTAATACGTATGAAAAATATTAAATAAAGTTTTGGAAAATCCGAAACTTATATTTGGTATATAGATATTCACATTCGTACAGTGATTAATATAAAGGGTTTAATATTTAATGAGCATAATTTTTTTATTTTTTATCCTTGTCCTTTTCTTTATCTTTCTCTTTCTCTTTCTCTTTCTCTTTCTCTTTCTCTTTCTCCTTCTCCTTCTCCTTCTCTTTATCTTTATCCTTGTTTTGTTGAAGAGATCCAACAGCTTGACGGACGGCTTCCGAATGAGGATCAACACCCGGTAAATTTTCCAAAACTGATTGCAGAAATGCTGGATCAGACATAACAGCGGCGTAATCCTCTTCGACTTCCATTGCTTCCTCTTTCAAAGATTCAAGCTCTTCTGTAAAACAAAATACATAATAATAATATGTGTGTACACACATGTAAGTACATATATACAGATATATAATTATATTTGAATTCTCATACGTTGATCTTGCATAGACATTTGCATAGCAAAAGCAATTTGTTCCTCCTCGGTCATACGTGCAAAATCTGGTGCATTTATATTAGCAGGAGTAGTATTGTCAGCAGTTGAAGACGAAGTTTCCGCACCCTCGAGTGACATAGCAAGAGCACGCTTTAACATTGCCTCTTCGTTATGTACTTCTCTAATTGTCTCCGATGGTTCATTTGTAGCTGCTTCGTTAGTTTGTGCACGTCGTGCTTCATCCTCTTGACGCTGCCGTTGTTCTTCCATTGATACACGTAGTGCCTATGCATACATAATAAAAATTATAAAACAGATGGTGGAAGCATTACTGAAAATAATAGTAACAAAATACAAACCAATGCCAATTCTGGGTCTTCATTTGGATCAACACCAAACTCATAAGCAGATCCTCCCATACCTGTGCCACCCATTCCATCTTCTCCTTGAATTATAGGAGAAGAAATCAATGCATCAGACAAATGTGGTCCAGGTGGAACTGTGACCAAATGGCTGCCTGTTCCATCCTTTCCATTAAGAGCATTGATAAAGGCTGTCAGCACTTCATTATTAATGCTTTCTTCACCAAAACTAATCACATCCACATTAACTTTTTCTTTTTTTAATCTTTTCGCTAATTTCACAAGTTCTTTCTCATCAATTTCTATGGGACTACCAATGAAGGCAACAATACGCATTTTGTGATTTTTGCCTTGACGATGTTTCAATGCCAACTGTTAATTTATTGTTATTTATAGATATAATTATAAATTTTATATATATCACAACATAAAGATAGACAATATACTCACATGTGCAATTCGTATTCCTGTTATTAAACTTAAATTACCATTTGGTTGAACTTGATGGAGTTTTGATAAAATTCTACCCACATCGCTAGTAAGCGTAGCTAACACTTCGACACTGTTTAGAAAAATAAAGATCAAATGAAAAAGTAACAAATATTTTCCATAACTGACATGCAGAATATATCAAGTATTGACATACTTAGCTAGCGTTATCAAGCCAACATTGTTTTCAGGATTCGAGCGAGTTTTTGAGTGACAAACTAAATTAACAGCATCCTGTTGTGCTTGCAGTCGTGTTGGTAAAAAATCTCCATTTCTCATATAATCGCTGTTGTCAACACTATAAATATGTGTGAACAAAATGACAAACATATCATAAACAGATATATATTAAACTATCTTAACTTTGTTAGTCGCATAACCTATACTTGACTGACATAAAAATGGAAATATTTGTATTGCTAGTTATTTACCATTCATTATATTTGTAATTAAATTATGTTATTTGCAATTTCATGCTCAATAAATTTAATTCAAAAACAAAAAAATTAATCGTGCGTACATTATGAAGTATTTCAACTTTGCACTGTCACTCACGTTACGTTTACAAATTATCAATATAATTGTCGTCAAAAAGCATAAAAGTGGTTTGATGTGAAATTCAATGAAAATTAGAAAGATAAATCGACAAACTAGAAAGTGTAATGCCTCTTGTAAGCTTGCAATAAATAAATATCAGAGGCTTACCATATCATTGTACTTTCCAGTACCATCTTGAATCACTAAATCGTTTCATTCCATTTCGTTCCGTTCTGCCATATTTACAAGTAATTTTCTGTCTCGTCTCGTTTCACTCCGTTCCGTTCCGTCACGTTATTATTTTGTTCCATCTTTGATCTATTTACACATTTGTATGTTTTACGAAAAATGTTAGATATTAATATTTTCAAAACAAATGTAATTAATTAATAATTATTGACTGAAATGAAAGAAAATGTGATACTATGGGAAAAAGGAAAAAATAATATTACATGTATATATTAAAAATTGTCATACATGCATATATGTGCATAAATATGTGAATATATGTACATATGTATGAATGTATGTGTGTATATATAGTCTTCAATTAAGTACAAATTACAAGATAAACTTATTTGTAGATAAACTTTTAGATCAGAAATTTTTACTACTTCGTGAGATAAAAATATAAACGAGAAATATAGATGGAATCGATAAAATGCATAATATATCAAGAATGAAATTCGGAAAGAAAGGGGTAAATAATGGATGAAAGAGATTAAGGAGAAAAAGAATCACTGGTTGCATCTAGTTGAAGAGTTGAATATCTCGGTGTTTCATCCATCAATGTCGCTTCTTCGTAAGTTGGTGGTCGATCATTGTAACATCTTGATTTTAACATTTCTCTGGTTCGCCTTCTATTATTGAAAGTACGAATAATAACTATAAGTGGTCCTATAAGTAACATGACGACGCCGATTGCAAGCATGGTTATGGCAATAGCCGTCCCAACTCGATTTACCGGACGACGTCGCGATTTTTCATTCTTATCCTTTTCGATATTTTCATTATGTTCATGTTCGAAAAAATTTCTTTCAGTCAACCTGATCAAATTAGTAGTACCAATGTCTATTTGGTTAATAACGCTATTATTTATTATAGTGTTTTCGGTTTCGTAAGGATTCTCATTGGAAGTGAGTGGAATAATAACGTTCATTTTGTGATTTACTTGCTCTACTTCATTTCTGTTGCCTGAATAAACCGTCGAAGTTTGAATCGAACGTACACCTTTAGCATTGTGTTTACGATGCATCGTTGTTCGTTTTTTAATCATTGAGTTGGGTTTAGATATGGCGCTGCCGATGTTATTTGTTCCATAAGAAGAAGTATATAATTCGCGCGGTAACTGTCCATTGGATGTAGTATCGCCAGTATGATCAATAGCGGTATCTTCTGGCCGAGTTCCAATTTGAAATTTCATAATTTTAAAATGATTTCCTGTGATATTTGATTCTCGAAACAATTCAGCTTTGTTCCATCTCGAGAAATTTTCCTGTGAAAATAGTATTCTCGAATGTTTTCTCAGTTCGTTTCCTTCAGTATGTATAAAAAATTTTAGGAAATATACTAAGAATTAATTTCTAAAGTAATCAGATATCAAACTGTGTACATCGTTCATATAATATAATTTTATGTATAATAATTTTTGTCATTGAAAATGCGATAATTTTTATCACTGAAAATGCGATTGATCATTAAGCTTAAGTATCAGCTAAAAATAAATACTGTTACTTCAATGAAAAATAGAAATTGTTTATTTATAATGGTGATATTTCTCAAATCAGTTCGCATTAATAATCCAATTATTTGATGTAAAATATTTTCATAATCGATTAGAATGTCGAACCTGCATGTTAATTGTGTCATTTTGTGCTTTCGTCTTTTCACATAGAGAAATTACACCTTTTTGTAGAAGTATAATTCCAATTGTACTCCAAATAGTCAGCTGAAAGATGATTGTCAATTTTGGAGCCCATTTATTCATTTTTATATTTAAAGGCATCTCAAAAAAAGATGTCTCTCGTAGATATCCTATGACCCGCTTGCGCCTGAATCATTAAATAAAAAGTCAATACTACATATAATTTTCGAAATGTGTATCATGAAGAAAAAATAAAATTATTTATAAAATATAACATAAAGTCACTATTACTGACTAGTTATAACATTAAATTTCATTTCTACATGATTTAAAAAAATAACTTATATTAGGTTGCTTATATTTATTAAATTTTGTAGATTTTAGAAGATTCGCTCAAATGACGTCAAGGAATGAAATTTTTGTATGTCTGTAATCGTTGCCGAAATTTAGAATTATCTAACGAATTATAAATAATTTTTAAATAACATGAATTTTGATGAAATTTTAAGTAAATTGAGAAGTCTAAATTAAATCGCCCGTGACGTTACTTTAGTACCGTTATACGAGATAGCTAATATACCCAACAAATATGGCAACACATAGTAGATAATTTATTATTATGAATATGTACACAAAGAAATTAACGATAACTATATTGATAAGATTTAATTTCCTTTTGTTTTGTTTTTATTATTAATAGAAAAATTTACCAATAGAAATATTTTTCACCATTTTTCCTCTATCGCGGTGCGCATATTCGTTGTTGGACGTGATCAGTCCGATAATTTTTCTTTTACCTTTACGTATCGCGTTTCTTCTTCTGTAACGCACTGTATTAAAACGCTGTTGATAAAAATCGATCGGCACGAATACATTACGATAGATTCCTTATATATCCGTGTCGATTTATACCGATCGATCATAACTATGGCTCCACACTAGTTTAATCGCTTGCTCGACCATCCTTAAGATCGGCTAATTGTTCGATCAATTTGTCATCAAGGAGCAATGCATACGTCATACGCTATACCACAAACAAGATATAGGATAGACCTATCATCTTACGGGACTTTATGTTTCACGTACTGAAATACCGATCGTGCAAAAAATCAGAGGTTTTGTTATGCCCTCTACAATCTAGAGCGGCAAGATCTGGTATTACACAAATCTACCAAACTTGCTAAAATCAATAGATGTAAAAGAATCTCTTTTTTATTATCACGTTCTAGTTTAAGTTAACAGGTTTTGTTATCTAATATCAATATATTTATAGAAGAATGAAATGGATCTGAAAAATTAAGTATCTTGATATTTAAATTATTTAGTTTCATATATATAAGTGCAAATTGTAAAAGTCAAATTTTTTCAGGATTTCTTCAGAATGCAGACTGTCTTATTCCAAATTCCTTTTTTCAGTTTAAATTAGAACGTTATGAAAACTAACCTTTGAGTAATTCATGATTTTCAATTATTTTCAATCGTTATCTTGTACAAACATAAGATTTAGATTGAATAATCATTTCCATGATAATTGAAATCAGTTATCATATATCACATAAGATGTGTAATTTAACACTTACGTAACTATTCACAATTATAGATACGATAAGATTATTAATGATTCGATAATAACACATAGATCTTTTTCTATATTGATCTTCACGGAAATTGCTTGAATGTCACAAGTTACAAATTGTAAGTTATAAACTTTTCTTTTGTAGTTTTGCAATATTAGGTGAAGCAGAATGATCAGATGATTTGTAATTTGTAACATTCAGTTTTATTTTTATAGTTAGCATTTGATTTATTACTACATTTGTTAATTTTAACAGAATTTATTAGTGTTAGCTCAAAGCTTTGTAGCTTTTGACTCGAAATTTCATTATAGTAATATTAGTTAGTTGCACAACATAATCTTGATTTCGTAATTTGTTGATCAAGACAATTTCTACGTCACTGAAATTTTTATTCTGTGCTTGGCTTTCAATAGAAGGGAATTTGATTTGTTGAAGCTATATTCGAAATTGGTAAACAAAATTATAATGTGTCATTCTGCTGTTGAAATTTATAACGATACGGCATATATATATACATAATATATCATTCCGAAGAAGATGTATTATTATGTTAAATTATTATATACACACATTTAAAAATATCCCAACACTCGTTTATTTTTGATGACAAGACAACAACAATTTTAATTATCGCAAATATATATTTTAATATCACGTAGTTAAATTAATTTTTTTGTAGTCAATATGAAATAAATAATGTTTTAAAAATACAAAAATTTGCTTACTATATGTTTACTGTATAATAATTTCATGTTCATATTCGAACGCATTAAGTAGTTATTAAGAATAATGATTATAAGAAAGACGTATATGCTTAATTAATATATAATTGATTATGCGTAGTTAAATAATACTATTTAGTTTGCTGTTTAATCGACTATTATATTAGTTATAGTTATCTAACAAAAAATAAAAAGTAGAATGATTTAGAAAAAAATACATGAAAAAGAAAAGAAGAGGAAAAATAACAAAAATATAAAACTTCTAAAATATTTTAAAAATCCAGTAATAATTTTATAATATATTTTTTTAAAATATTAAAGATAACGACAAATACGAAATTTGCTCCATTCAATGAAATTGTCACGCTATCTAGTAAAATAGAATATAGACGCCATCTATTGAAAAAATTCCAAATCATCATTTTCATCTTTTAATTTATTATTTTATTACTTTATCAGCTCATTTTTATTAAATATTTGTTGAACATATCTCAAACTAAGAAATTGTGTCAGTATTGTAAAATAGTTTCTATGGCAATTTTGTATTATAAAAGTGTGATTATGTACCATTCGTTATACCAACTATACCAACTAGTTTTAAATGATATATGAATCTTTTAGGTAGGCTGATCATCTGTAAAAATGGATTATTTTTTATAACTATGAATATACGGATACATATGTGTACATGTACGTAAAATGCGAGACAGTGAAGAATTTAAATTTGTAACTCGTCGGAAGAAACGTATATCTCATGTTCGAAATATACGTCATACAAGTAGCGTTCTAACCACGAACGATATTGATGATGGTAGTCTGAACATTAATTACGAAACACTGACTGGGTAAGAATTTTTTTTGTTTCCAAAGGTGTGTATGCAAATTTCTGACAATTCTATAATTTTCAGAAAGCTACTAGAAGCTGAAAGTGAAGTGAGAAATTCATCGTTCGCTGACAATGTTTTCTATTATTTGAAAGATTCATTAACCTCTTTAAATAGCAGTGACATTTCTGATATATTGTGCTATGGCTTGGGTCACTTTTCTAGTCACAGATCTTCTAAATATCAATTAGCATTACTTTTATCTTTGAAAAAGCATTATAACTCTCAAATCCATATATATGATCCAGTTTTTTCTCCTGAAGAAATCAAGTTTCTGAAATGGCTTGATTTTAATGTTATAACAATTAATGAAGAAGGCAAACATGTTATACGTAATAACATTACATTGGCATACATGCCACATTGTTCTATCCACTTAATTAATAATTTCCTTTATGCAAATTGGTGTAAAAACTTAAATAAGTGCATCCTCTTGACGAATAGTTTTTCAATTGTTACGGATAGTTTAAGAAAAACAAATAGGTCCAGTCCTATTGATTATATTATTCGCATACAACCATATGTTACAGAAATTACTTTAAGAAATAATTTTATATATGAAGAAGTATTCAATGATTTAAGTATTCATACATTTTTTGAACATGACATTAATAAAATTCCTGAAAATTTTTGGAATATACGAGAAAAACCCTGCTATCAGGACGCAGAAATTGATTATTTAACCGCTAAGGAAACTGAAGAAATAGATGCTAAGAATTGTAAATATATATTTTTAATTATTGTATTGAATATACATTTATATATCATATGCAAAACAATTTAAATAGTAAAGTAATATCACATAATTCTCCAGAGTTGTACAAATTAATATCATTATGATGCAAATTTGACAAGCAGATATTAATATCTGTTATCTATCTAAGCAACTTATTCTGTCTGTTCTAGGTAACAAGCAAGATGAAACCTAATACAAAATTGCTCCATTCACTTGTGCAAGAAATTCGACGGTCATCATCTGAACAAAAATCAAAAAATAATATTATGATACAATACATTTTGGAGCAGGCACGATCTCATCGAGAAACGTCCGAAGTTTTGTGCAAAGCACGAGAAGAGCTGAAAAATTTAGCAGAAACATATCTTTGTTATCTAAATTCTCAACGAGTATGTAAAGAAATTCAAATTCGATATGCTGGCAAAGGCGAACGAAGTATCAAAGAAACTGCAGATCTTGTCGGATTTAAATTACCTCATGATCCGAAATGAATCCAGTTTTAAACAATAATAAAATCAATATAAATTTACTAATAAAATTTTATTAGCTAAGAAGTATAAAAAGATAATTATAAAAAGTAGTTATAAAAAATAAAATATAAAATAAATCTTGATTCAAACATTAATTATAACAACATATTTATGAGTACTGTTGACGAATGCATTTGGCTATAGTTGACAATTGCATGTTACTAGTGCCCTCGTAAATAGTACCGATTTTAGAATCTCTAAAATATTTTTCTTGAGGAAAACTTGTTGTGAATCCTACGCCACCCATAAAGTCGATACACTTTGCAGTAACACGCAAAGCCGTTTCTACATTGAAGAAACACATGTAAATAAATTTCATAGTTAATATTTTGATATTTTACGATTTGCGCCAAAGAAACAAGAAAGACATCAATTACCAGAAGCGACTAGTTTTGCCATGGCAGCCTCTTTCATTACATTCTTTTTAGCATCGACTAATCTAGCGGCATTATAAACTAATAACCTGGCAGCTTCAAGTTCAGTGGCTACTTGAGCAATTTGATGTTGCATAGACTGCAAACAAAACAGTTATAATACTTAGTTTTTGTAGTAATTATATTAAAGATAATTGAATTATCTTTTATACTTGAAATGAGAATATGTCCTTTCCAAATTGTTTTCTTTCTAACGTGTATGGTATGGTAGCATCAAAGCAACCTTGTGCTATACCAATCATTTGAGCTCCAATACCAATTCGGCCTTCATTTAAAAATTTAGCAGCATATTTATACCCTTGTCCAAATTCTCCTAAGATATTTTCTTCAGGGACCTTAATTCATGAAAAAATGGTACATGAAAAAAAATATCTATTACGAAAAATATAGCATATTGAAACATTTAAAAAATCATTTTATTTACTTTGACGTTGTCGAAGTGAATCATACATGTACCCGATGCTTTAATTCCTAGCTTATCCTCAGGTTTGGCGATTATCAATCCAGGTGTATCTCGTTCTACAAAAAACGTTGTAATGCCACGATGTCCCTATTTCAAAAATTTTTTTTATTAATATTGCCATATTAATAAATTACATTGTTAAAGTTAATAATGATATGATGTAATTAATAAGAGCAAAATGAAATCATAAAATCGGTCAAAGGTTAAAGTTGAAATGTTCAAACATTTGGATAAATAAATTAATAAAATTTTAAAAAGATAATTGATATTGCATGAAATACGCAATCGTTTCAGCTCAATCTACTATTAATCAGAAGGATTATTTTCCTCTACTTTTTCTGTGTTCATTATTTAATAGAATAGGAATATTAAACTTACAACAGAAGGATTTGCATTTGCAAAAACAAGAAATAATCCTGCGATATCGGAGTTTGAAATCCACATTTTTGTTCCATTTATCACATATTCAGCTCCATCCTTTTTCGCTTCAGTTTTCAAAGAAAAAGCATCTGATCCTGAACCAGGCTCCGTAAGACAAAAACTTCCAGCCTAAAAAAAATAGGAAATGAAAGTAAGTAAAATTTATATATACTATTATATTATTACTGATATTATTGTATTGCTATCATATTGTTATAATATTATAATAAAATGGTTTTGTCAAATGTTAGTCCTTTGATACAATTTACGTTACATGAAAAATATTTTTTGCATTATCACAATTTAAAGAGATATTTAAGTGGCGTAACTTAAATGAACGACCTTATAAATACGTAAATTTTTATTATTATTTTTTTATGTATAAAGTGTTATCAAAGTTTATTATACATTATCTATAAAATTGTTTACTCACATGCTGTTCAGTTAATCTTGGTAGATATTTTGCTTTCTGCTCTTCCGTAGCAATTTTCGTAATTAGTGAGTTCACTAAAGTATTGTGAATATCGACTAGAGCTGCTACAGATCCACAAACTTTGCCAACTTCTTCAACAGCTAACACTGTTGTCATGAAATTACATCCAGAACCACCGTATTTTTCCGGTACTTCAATGCCCATTAACTGCCGATAGATTGATCAAATTCGTTATGTAATAATAAAAAATATAAAAATTTAAAAACACGAATTATTCATATTAATTATTAATAGTAATTATATTTACTTATTATAATGATAAACAGAGAACTTACACCATTTTCGAAAAGCTTTCGTAACAATCCATCGTCTATTCTCCCTTCTTTTTCCATTTTTTGCACGAGCGGTGCAATTTCCTCTTTCGCTAATTTAGCAACTGAAAAATTTTGCAAATAAAAAGCATATAAAATAATTACATAAATATAACAATTTATTAAATGTAGAGAACATTAAATAGTTACCACTTTCTTTCATCATAAGTTCTTCTTCCGAAAATTGAGTTATAGGTCCAGAACAATGATGCAGTCGTACGTAGGTAGCCAAATAAAGTTTTTTACTGTACATTTTTTGTAATATCTGAAAATTGGTTTTATCGGACCATCGGATTTGAATATGTATGTTAGAGATAAGAAATGGTGTTTAATATAAATAAAAATATTTATTCGAAAATGTAATGTGTAAAGTTAAGTTCTAAAAAATCTAATGAAATAAAAAAGTATTAGGAATCAATATCCAAAAATTGTGTTATTATTTAAAAAAGGAGTGCAAAAAGAATTTGATAACGGAGCTGATACAAATTGCAATTTTATGAATAGAATTAGAAAAACACAATCAGATAGAGATTTGTTTTACTCATATAAATATCATAACGAATGAAATATTTGAATGTTTTATATATTTTTGAATCCGTCTACACTCTGCGGACTTTTGCATTTTAAAATTTTTTATAAACATCTACGATCTGATAATAATCATATCAATGGTTTTTTTAAAATAATTCTTTAAAAATTGTTCTGTTAAATTTCAAATCTTCCATGCCACATCACCAAAGTTTTATATTACTCCTCTCTTTCGCTCTAACTATTAAAACTATTATTTAAAAATTGCTTAATCACTATTATTATTAACAATAGACGAAAGACATAAATACTATACATACCTGTTTTATCGATGGTGTAAATAAATTCATTTTTCTACTTTTTAAAATTATAATTTAATTTTAAAAATATTTGCGAAAACTATATATTGATACTACGCCTATGTGTTATTTATCAAAGTTCATAAAAATTTAATAATTTGAGTAGAAAGGAATAAGAGAATAGGAAACGAATATACATCAGCGTGTTGTTGATGAGACACCAGATCAAAGACTGTATTACTGACTCGTAGGAACATCATACATATCTGTTGCTTCTACGAGTTGATCCTATACACACACAAGTATCAAACAGGTTCTTATATAACAAGAAAAATAAAGAAAATGCTCGTCTATCAAAAAAAACTTAGGAAACGTCAATTTTTATTTTTATAGTTATATTATTTTATTTTTATAATAATATTATTCAATATTATTTTATTAGTTATTATTTTCATATATTTTAATTGCAGAATGTCACGTATATGTATATTCATATGTAAATACATATACATATGTACATATTACAAATAATTATCTTAATTTCTAGGTACAAATGCAAATATGTTTACAGTTTAGATAGTAATTTAGAGAACTTAGCGTAATGTATTTCATGCATTTTTCTTTTCGTCTTTTACAAAAATATTTGAAAAGTAAAATTTAATATGAAATTTAATTTAAAAATTAAAGAATATAGAAAGAAGTATGGAAATCATATGTATAAATTTCTATTCAACAATATGTGATTGACTGAGATATCAATTTATTCACGAATTATTGAATCCAGTCAAATCTAGGAATGAGATCATGTTTCGTTTATGAAGAACAATTGAACTTTCTCATGTGTTTATCGATGTACTTTAACCTTCTAACTAACGCTATTCAATTGATGATGAAATAATATTGGCTTTTTATATGTATATTCTCACAGAAACATTTTTTAAAAATATCACTGGCGATTGGTTTAGAATACAAGTCTATTTATTCTTCAAATGCTCAATGAACTTCGGATAGAAATTTTTGTAATCATGAATAAACTTGTTTTTTCGTTTCAAATGACTAATCTGTCTTCAAACAGTTTTAAAAATCGTGTTTTTTAAATTAATATCGTTTGAAAACGAAGCATCATGTAAAAGAAATATTACTTTATATTCTCAACTTACTTTCTCCCAATTGCATCATGATTAGAATATCCTGTATAGTACTAATTATTTAAATAACCATTAAACATTCTCCGATATATTACAAAAAAATAGTAACGAAAAATGAATCTAGCTTCTAAGCTCCTTTTTTTTAAATATTTTCTTGCATTTTATAATATAGTCTTTTCAATCATCTAAAAAAAATCTATGATTTATATATCATCAATTAAATAGCATCCCTTGTCTGTTCAATTTGCCGCTTGGCAAGCACAAGAGCAAGCTCAGACAATACGTAAAACAAAATTACAGACAGTGACATTTATTATCGTTATAACCATAATAGAGTGGGGAATATATAGGCTCGACTGCTCGAGCAGCTTTAACTGTAAGATGACTATATAATGCTCCTTAAGACGGCAATCCCTACTACTACATTATCCGTTATACTACTACGAGTCTCATAGTATGAGGCCTAGTTTATTGCCCGCTGATTTGCTTATGACCGGAACCGCCTTAATTCAGTTATCCTATGTCAATATTCAAATTACGAATAATATTAGTATATTAAACGCTTATAATTAATTCTGTTTAATAGTAATTTATTAAAAGCGGAATGCACTGTTTCGTACTTTGAGGACTATATTTTACATTAAGGTTAAGCTGTAAAATACTGTTTACTATAATCATTGTAATACAAACTGAAAACAAAGTATCAAGAGTAATTTGCAATAATAACCAGTATTTTATAATTTTGTGATTGATATGTGATGAGTTGAATTTTAAATTTATGAAATTAATATGAAAAATTATCATGTACATGGCAAAATATTTAAAATATGTTGCCGCAAAACATAAAATATATAAAACACTTTCGATTAATCGTAGCATATCGACTTTCGATAATTTCCAGTAAATACGTACAATATGTATTGTGTCATTGGTTATATAAAACTCGAACTCCCTGATTGGACGGTAACTTAAAAGTTAACCAATCAGATGGTATAATTTCGAGAAGCGATTTCTCGTTGGGTTGCTGTTAAGGCTTTTGTAGATCGGCTGCGCAGTAGTATTGTGCGCACGATCCGCGTGCCCGTTGTATAATTAGTTGAAGGAAAAAAGCAGGAATGCGAAGCAAGATAGAAACGGAAACGAGATATCAACACTGATAACCAAGTTTAGATTTTTTTTACGAGAATTGGACTCTTTTACGTGCTCGAAAGGAGATCAAGTATGAAAATAATCAACATAAATACGATTAAATAAATTAACAAAAGCGTAGGTTAAAAAGTAGAATTGGTTGGAAAGAATTGGTTGGTGGATGTATAAGGAGAAAAAGAGATATAAAGCTTGAAGTGGGTGCAACGAAAGTAAAGAGAGAGGAGAAGAGGTGGCAGTGGAAGTGGAAGAAGTGTAAGTGGTGGTGGTTGGAATAGTAGTGGTGGTAGTAAGAGAGAAGCTACTAGGAGGTGGAGGTAGCTTGGGGAAGGTTTGCCAGCCGCCGGAAGAGCATCGACGGCGACGGGGGCGGGGAAGCTGTTCACCGAACGGAACGACCGCTCGGTGATACGAACAGCGAGTCGAACGGTTCCCCAAACGAATACGGATATATCGATCATCGACGATAGTTGCCGATTTTGTGCTAGGTAAGTCTCTTCAGCGACTAATGATAAAAAGTATCGTTGTAAATATGGATCACTTAGAAAATTCTACCGCTTAAAATACAAAAGAACGTGGTTCGAAATAATTGACAAGAATGACGTAGCGTAAGGGGTGTGTCGTGCCGTGCCGTGTCGAGTCGAATCCGAGTAGAGTCAAGTCGTCGATTGGGCAGTAATCTCGTTTGCACATTTGCAAAACGTTTATCAACAATGCACTGTCTTAAAATCTTGTCAGTTGTATTTTCCATCAGTTTTGAAATATTTAGTAAAAAAAACATCGATAATTACTGTCAAGATACTTGCTGTCATAATTGCGCCATTGAAAACCATTACTCACCATTGCTGTATCGCCATTTGCATTGTTAAACCATTGACCTTCTTTTCTCCCTATATTCATGTAAAACATTGAGTTTTGAATGAAAATTTAACTTCAAGCTTGATACCAATAATGTTTTAGTACTCTCTTCTTTCATTTGACATGATGTTTCATGGTATTACGTATACATAGTATTTAGACCGGCGGGAACCATTGGGATGAAAGTAAAAATTGTATTCATCTTGGATTTTTATTTCGTGAATTTGATTGAATTGATTTTATTTTGATGTTCTGTATAGAGATTATCTTTACAATGATAAGTGTGTCAGCATTTGAACATGAAACGAAAGTCAGCATCATTCTGTTAATTGTATATAATCATCTAGTTACATTGCTTTTGGACCAATATATTGTTAGGACAAAAGAAATTCAGCAAGTTGTATACAAGTATACAAGATAATTCTTTGTGTCATTAAATTTACTTCTGAATGTCGTAGATACGTGCTTGTTTGTATAAGAAATTGCTTGCGTTTGTTTGTACAAGACTAAATTGACATGCATACATGTAATGGTCATTTGGGCGTATTCACACGAATAACCATACGCTGAGCTCGTCTCAACGTCCTTATGATCGAATGACAGTATAATATACATATACTCATGTAGGCAAGTGTCTTAAATAAAAGTCTTAAATCATCACCAATTTTACCGCGAAAGGCATTATTTAATATGTAGGTGTCAATGGGTTGCTGCATAATTGTGAATGTCCTTTTTTCTTGTAACAACTCCGGACCGCCCGCGCGCGATCTATCGTCGCTTGGAAATAAACTTGCTGCTCTCGAGTTTCGGTTCTATAGAAGGCACGCTCACCTGTGCGTTTGGTAATTCATCTTGAATTTCAGCTTTTGATTTATTAAAAACGCGTTCGCTTGAATAGCTGCTTTCTATCTCTTTTAAGTCTTGTTTATTTGTTTAATAGTATCGCCATCCGAGTTATTGTTTCGTTGAAAGTTAGTTTTACCATTAATAATGGAAATCGAATTCGCACTAAATTCATGCTAAAAAGAAAAAGGTAACTTTCTCTTCTGTTAATGTATCATTGGCATAAAATACGATGATTCTATTCATCGTATCCGGATAAACGTAGTATCACCCAACGAGTAACGATAGCGAGCTTTACGTTTTAAGTTATGACATCATCGCGTCGAGAAACAGCGGACGCGTCGCATTAAGTATCTCGCGCGCAATACTCGCATTCAGTTCACTATCTCGGTTGTTCAATACGTTATCCATGTTTTCCGTTTAATCGACTTCTTTTCACAAAACGCAAATAGATTCCGCTCCGTTTTACAAGTTTTTCTAAATTTTTTTGTCACGAGAAACATGAATTATGTGACATGAATTTTATAATTATTTTCTAGAAATATACATACATATAACAAAACATAAAATTTATATGATTGCGATAGCGGGGCAATGACGCGAAGTAATAATCGCGAATGACTGGAATTTAATTGGTGTTCGTTGTTAAATAACGTTGACGAACGTTAATTGAAGGAATTACACTACTTGGTCATAATGAATTACGTGCACACGCATGTAGAAAATCAGAAATTCTTGTAGATTCTTTTTATCAATCGAATATTAAGATTAAAAAATTTAAGTTTAGAAAAGACGCAGGAGATGAGATTTAATAAAATTTAATTTTGAAATTCATAAAGCTGCAGTGTATATAATAGAAAAATGAACCAAAGATCGTATATATAATAATATAATCAATATTTAATAATAATTTGTAAGTTTTTTCTTGTATGTATACCGTATATGATTAATTTTTAAAGTAAATTAATTAAAGTATATTATAAAAGTATATTATCAATCCTGTGAGTAATGAAATATATAATTATTTTATGCATCTTGAATATCGATTTGTTTTTTATACAATACAATGAAACTTACATTCTTTGATCGATGTTATTTCTTGATTCAGAATAAAGAATTCAAGTTTATTCAACAGAATTCAGTGGTTACATATGTAGACGCTATTATTTAAAAAATATACACAGCAATAAATTACTACTACGTTCACTGGAAATAATAAAAATTGTTAAATGAACTCCTTTCCTCTACAACTGTAAGGTACAATAAAGTTTGTTGGTTAAAACGAAATTGATAAAACGAGCGATAAAGGCGCAATCAGAAAGTAGAAAATCAGTAGACACGATGGCGAAGATATTTTATGTAAGAAATGAAAGAATTCGCAGAATGATTGCAATTTGCCTGTTTAGAGTAGAATTCGCGGAAGTTGTGAATTTGGGTTAAGCATACGCTTCCGAATTATTAAGAGCCGTTAAACAAGGTTATTAGCGATACTAGTGTATAGTGTATGATGTGCCTGACACATCTAAATAGAAAGTGCAGGTGTAATACGCTTCCCTTGCTTTTTTTTTCTTTTTTTTTTTTATCGTGTAAAATATTTTAAATGATAACACATGCAAGTTCTTCTGTTCTTTATAACTATATTGTAAAAGCTGTTCAGATCATTTGACGCCAACTTTTCTTTTATAGTTTCTTCTGAACTTTAATCATCCGTTGAATAAATGACGAAAGAAAATCGAACGCACAGTAAAATTGTAACTTTCAACGGTTAATCCCTTCGTGACACTCGCAAGTATTATTTTTGTTCCCTTTATGCTCTAATAATTTTGAAAAAATATTTATTTTTAGCATATGTGTTATTTAAACAAACTTGAAATATCGAAAATAAGAATGGCTTAATATAAAAAATTTAAAAAAAACTTGTATGTAGTCTAGGACACGGAGAGTTTTAAATAAAGCTAAATTCTTTACCTGAACGTAAGGTAAATTCTTTACCTGAATGTAGATGCGATTTGTTGTCGTAATATATTTAAAGTCGCAACAAAAAAGGAATACAAAAAAAAAAAAAAAACTGAAAGATAGCGTTCTAAGGTCGGAGGATCAGAATGTTGGGCAGGGTGGAAGGATGAGTATACGTGATATAAATAAACGTAGTAAGAATTTGAAAAGAGAAAAAGCCGCGGTTTCAGTCGCACTAAGGATTCTTGTCATTTCCCCCCTACCATCTACATGTTCGACGCACCTTACTGTACTTGACTGTTACTCGGAAGTTTATTGATCGTTTGCTGTCTCCTGTCGGTTTCCTTGTGTTCTTTCCACATTTCAAATGTAAAAGGAAATGCCTGAAAATTATCTCCTCTGTAGATAACGAAGCACGATGTATGATCTTATGTCAGAAACAGAGAGAAAAAAACCGAGAGATAAGGAATCCGTTATTTGACCAAAAAGATAAGAGATTATACCCGATCGAGAGCATTCATTTCTACGTATTCTTTACTTTTTACTTTTATTCTTTAATTTTGCGTAAAATGTATTGAAACGTATGTAATAATGATTACCGATATGTATCATTTTGTTTTAGTCGGTATTCAACGGCAGGGGTGGAAGGAGGCGGAGGTGGCGGAGGAGGAGGTGGCGGTGGCGGTGGTGGAGGTGGTGGAGGTGGTGGCGGTGGCGGCGGCGGCAACGGTGACAGTGGTAGTGTCGTAGCTAGTGGTAGTGGCAGTGATAGTGATAGCGACGGTGATTAAAAATAAGAGAAAGCGAACGAGCGACGAGGGAAACTGATATAATTTAGGAAAGAACAAAAGGACAGTAAATAACAAGAATGGCAGATCCAAGTCAACAACAACCATTGACTGAGCCGCATACGAACGGAGTAATGGACGGTTTGACAGAGGAAGAAAAAAGTAAAATGCGGCCTGCAGACATTGACGCGGTAAGATATAGAAAAAGATTTAAAAAAAAATGAAAAAAAACGGAAAATTGTGCAATCTTGTTCTTACGTTCTGTGCCATTTTCGATACACACTGAATTTTTTATTCGCTTTTAGGTACGTTGTAAAATAAGTCCATATCAACGTACTGCATAAAATGTATTTAAGAAATACGTTAAAATTATCACTTTCTTCGTAGGATATGAGGGAAATGGAAAGGAGGAAGCGAGTCGAAATGATGATGAATTCACGACTTTTTCGGGAAGAACTAGAACGTATAATTGAGACACAAATGAAAGACGGTGCTGGACCATCAGGTCTGCTACAGCAAATCTCTGACATGATGGGTGCACAAGGTGCTCGGTTTAACGGAAATGTGTTTAAAAGTAAGTTCATTAAATTCTAATCATTCGGTTGTCTTTTGTCTAACGATAAATTAACTAATTTTATTACAGATTCAAATTGTGTATTACCTATCAACGATATACGCGGTGTCGAAAGTATGGGTTACGCAAAGGGGGAGAAACTATTGCGCTGCAAGTTGGCAGCGGTATTTAGACTGCTTGATCTCTATGGTTGGACTCAAGGTGTCGGCGGACAAATTACGGCACGTTTGAATCAAGATCAAGAACACTTTTTAGTTAATCCGTATGGTCTGTTATATCATGAAGTTACTGCTTCAAGTTTGATTAAAGTTGACATGCAAGGAACGGTCGTGGAACAAGGAACAACAAATTTTGGGATTCATGTGGCAGGATTTCAATTGCATTCAACGATTCACGCCGCTAGACCCGATATAAAATGTATTGTTCATATTACCACTCCGTCCGTTACTGCTGTAAGTAAAACAATACAAACATGTCTTCTTCTGTTTTCAAATTTCTTATTTTTATTAAATGTATATTTCCTCAGATCTCGTCATTAAAATGCGGATTGCTGCCAATTGGACAAGAGAGTATAGTAATAGGAGAGGTAAGCACACATCAATATATAGGTGGATTTTTTGAACCAGAGGAAAAAGAGAAGATAGCAAGAAATCTTGGTCCAATGAATAAAGTCATGCTGTTAACTAATCGTGGTGCTCTCTGTTGCGGAGAAACTGTCGAAGAAGCTTTCTTCAATGTTTACAATATGGTCCTAGCTTGCGAGACCCAGTTGAAACTAATGCCTGCTGGTTTGGATAATTTAAATCTTATTTCTGAAGAATCTAAGAAAGCTATATTCGAAGCCTCGAGAAAGCCACCCACACCGCAACAAACGGCTCCGATCACCGAAACCACAGCTCTTTCTGAAAAACTCGAAAAGCGTTGGCGAATCGGTGGAACTGAATTTGAGGCACTTATGCGGATGCTCGATAACGCAGTAAGTATATAGAGTTTTCATTTTTTGTTTTCTTCTCTCCCTTTTCTCTTTTATTCCGAATAGTTGTACTTTATTTTCATTTATTTATTTTATAATAGCTAACAGGTTGTTTATCTTGTTTGTATAGGGTTTCCGTACTGGCTATATATACAGAAATCCACTAGTGAAAGGAGAACTCCCGCGGCCTCGAAACGATGTTGAAGTACCACCTGCAGTCTCGTCTTTAGGATATTTACTCGAAGAAGAAGAACTTTACAAACAAGGGTAAATATGTTTGTTATATAAAGGTAATTCATAATTATCGGAGGAAACTTTATTACATTTTCATTTCTTTTATAGGCTCTGGAAAGGTGGTCGTAAAGGTACAGATAGGTCACGTTGGTTGAATTCACCCAATGTATACCAAAAAGTTGAGATACTTGAAACAGGAACCCCTGATCCGAAGAAAATTACAAAGGTAGAAGTCATCACTTTTGAGAACAAAACTGAATAGATGTAACGGCGTGCTTAAAATAAACAACAACGTGCAACAAATAAAAGAAAGTAAAAAAAAAAGCTGTGTGGAAAGGTGAAATTTGCGCAAGAATTAGAATAACCTTGCAAAATATTTAAAAAATAACATAAAAATAATAATTAAAGAATCGATGTCAAAATTTACATTCATATTATTAAGATTGATATTTTACATGCACATGTTGTTACATTTATAATCTTCTATGAAGTTATTTATCAAAACGTAATTATCATCGTTAATAATTATAAGGAAAGAAATCATATTCGTTTTCAAAGAAATTGTTTATTTTTGTTGGAATGAGAAAAAATGAATCATATTTCATGTTGTCCATTATTCTCTTCTAATATTCAAAGGACAATGAAAAGAAATTTTACATGAAAATTAATTGAAATTAAAAGTTCATGATTCCTGTTCAATTATTAGATTAGATTCGTTATTTATAATCTCCGTAGTGATATTGACGTACCTTCGATACATTCCAATTTATAATACTGTAGTAGAAAATATTGTGAAATCCATACAAAAAGAAAGGGAAAAAGAGAGAGGGGGAGGGGAGTACAACTATTTGACTTTAAAGAAAAAAAGGAGCACCTATATAATAGAGTCTCAACGATCTGCTTACTATTAATATAAATGTAGTTTTAAATAAATGTTGCTATGATATTGTGCATCTTTCGGTGGATCTATTAAAATTATAATAGAACTTTATTGCACCTCTCTCTTGTAGCTTATTGATATATAAATAAATATATGTCTACTGTTTATCGTGTATAGGTAATTTTTCGAAAAAAATTCCTTTTCTTCACTTTATAACAGCGTGACAGCATGTATAAAAATATATATACATATAAAAACATGAGAAAGAAACAGAAAGAATCTTATTAAAGTACGTTTATATTTTGATTATTGGTTCAATGAAAAATGGCCGTATTCTCGAGCATTTTGTCGAGTTTATGGCATTTTAACATTGTTGATGATTTAACCATATGATCTATATGGATATCATTATTTGACTGATTCACATTCAAAACTGTGTATGAATGTGTGCCTGTTAAAATCGTGTCGTCGAAGGAATGGATATTCAACTCTTCGTCCCACTGCATTTACAAAACCAGATCGATCGACCCTAGATCGGAGGAGGGATAAATACGAAATGCCCGAAGAATATTATTAATGATAGGAATAGATGTAGATGTAGATGAAAGTAGATATGAGAATTTTTGAATGTTATGAGAACAGTAGGTAAATTAAAAAAATTTGTATTTGAACTAGACAAATGAACGATCTAAAATGTTACAGCATAATGTGCTTATGTATTTAAGTTGATTGAAATAATAAGACGACATCACCAGCAAAGCAGGCACACATAACATACGCAGACAATGCGGAAATACGTATCTTATAATGCTGTGTTGGATGTCGAATTATCGATGAGGGTCGACTAACGTTCTGGTTTTGTGTGCAGTGGGTATCAGACGGATCTCCGACCCATAGCAGTACACCGGTGAAGATCGACAGTGCCCTTCAATTTGTACCGAAAAATACCAATCCAAAGGAATTTAAACAAATACAACAACAGGTAAGTAACATGAAATCTCATTTGTTATAGTTTACGTGAATTTCTTAAAGTAATTTAATCAAATAACATTTTGTATTTACAAACTGATCAAACCCTTGGAGCTATGCCTTTTTTGTTTAGATAAAGGATTACCGTAGGGCGGACAAAATATCAGCTGGACCACAATCCCATATACTAGAAGGAGTTACATGGGAAGAAGCTAAAAAGATGCAGGTGATGTGACAGTTTTTTAAGATAGTAACTTAAAAATAACGTTACAATAATTTATTAATTTACTATTTTAAGAAAATATATTGATAAGAACATTTTCTCATAAAAGGATGCTACTATTAGCGGAACAGGAGAACAAGTAGTGTTAGTAGGGGCTGCTAGTAAAGGTATCATTCAAAGAGGGTTTCAACACAATGCAATGGTTTACAAAACACCGTATGCCAAAAATCCTTTCGATGCTGTTACTGATCAAGAACTCGATCAATACAAGAGAGAAATTGAACGTAAACAAAAAGGAGATATCTGTAAGCAGAATAATACAAACTTATCGTCAATTGAAAATTTACATATAAGAAAATTTAATCTTTGTTTGCCTTTCTTGTTTTACAGACGATGAATCGCAATCAGAATCGGAAGCATTGTCATCGTTCAATGTTAGTCGCGCAACACACGAATCAAGCACTGCCAAAAGTCCCATTCAGTCACCAGTATCGGTAACTTCGGAAACAGAAGAGGAGAGCAGAGATGGTAAATAACAAAAATTTTCACGTAGTTTTTGTATTTTGTTTTTATCTTTGAGTTGAAGAATCATTCGATCAATGTGTCGTTTTCCAATTATCCACAGAACCCCGAGTACTACGAATAGAAACGAAACAAGTGCCTGCACCAAGTCAGCCTGAAGTTGTGTTAAGTGACGGTAAATTATTTTTCACAATTTTTAGTCCCTAAATCCTGTGCACTTCAAATCGATCATTTTCATAAAAACAAAAGTACTTTGAAAATGAGCGAAGGAATGTATAGTATGCATGTTCAATAATATATATGTATATGGAAGGTCTTGTATCACGTTTAAGCTTTTCCTTTTGCTTTGTGTGCGTTTCATAATATTATATTTATATGAAATATATTTCATATTTTGTTCAATTAGTAATTACGATTACAAGACTTGTTCCATAAGCATGAAGATTTTGCAATTTGTCATTGCATTTCTTCTTTACCTTAAATTTATCACCTTTATGATCACTAACGCTTGCACCTTGCATGGCTGTACATTTGCATAAATATTTTGGATATTTGTGTTTGGTACATGAATATAAATGTTGTTTCCTCCACATTTTCTCCCTTTTTTCTATTTTTATCCTGCATTACATTGCATTAATTACCTCACATCGTATTAATAAATAATATTAAGTTCTCGTTACATTTTCCACTATGAATTATAAATTGTAGTAACTATTTAAAAAAAAAAAAATCGTGTGATCAACTTATGCATGATAATGACAGAGATGATTCTTAAGGAATCAATTTGTCTTGACTGACATACTTGAATCACAATTTGTTCGATTTCACAGTTTATATAGACTTTTGGATGGCTTAATTTTTATTTTCTCAGCTGTTGCGAATACGACAAATTTCTTAGATACGCAGGTGTGAGCATCCGTGATCATAATCCATAAAAAGAGAAAGTAAACAAAAGGAGCAAATATTAAAATACAGCTGTGGTGTTTTTGGGCAATGTGGTTGCAGATCCTGGTTCACCGAGCAGGTACTGCAGTCAAACCGAGAACGAATATGAGAACAAGATTGGAAATGATGCCTGTATTACTCATAAGTACTGTCATTATCCAGTTACTGAACAATATCCATACGAACCGCGTTTAGAAATTGTTCGAAGTGATATAATCGCAGAGCGACTAGTAACTAAATTAATTGACTACTGTCCTTATCCTTCAGTTATGTCAATTGATAAGCAAATAAATTACACAGAAGATGCTCTTGAAGAAATTTCAAATTCAGTTAACTTCAGAAACAAAAAATCACAAGAAGAATTGAATGATAAAAGAAAACCCAAAGTTCGTAGATCACTGAAATTGAAAAATAATGAAAATTCATTGAATTTTACGACTTCTAACAAAGAAACGAAAGAAAGAAATGGAAATGAGGAAACGAATTTGATATCGGTTGATACGAACTCTATGGAACGGATTACCGAAATAGTGAATTATATTGATTCAAATATTCCGTCAATAAAAACAAAATTGAACACTTTGTTTCAACCAAAAGTTAAAATCTCAACAAAGTATAGCTTAGATTCTAACGATATGAATTTAATATACAGTTTGACTCCATTTATGAATTCAGATGATCATGAGAGTGCTGATAAAATGATTTTAAACGAAACGTCGAAGTTGACAACATTTATACCAGAATCTAATGATAATCTGAATCAGAATTGCTTTTTGCAATCGAACAAAGAGAAAAGTCTTCAAAATGGATGGAATAAAAAGGATTGCGCAGATGAGAAGATTGACAATTATATTTGGTTCGATTCATTATTTGACAGTGAAAAGTATGATCTTTGTAAAGATAACAAAACTATCAATAACGATATATGTTTTGATAATGGACAAGTCGAAATTCATTCGAATGAAGGATCTGATATGTTAGAACTGTCCACTAATGCGGTTTTAGAATTGTTGGAAAGTACCGAAGAATATTTTCGAAATGACATAAGCAATATGGCGAATGAGATTATTGCAGAGCTTAACGTGAATGATACATATATGGCTGTTTACTGTTTAGTAAACGAAATATTTCAAAAAGTTTATGACATTGTATCAAATATAGAGTTGAATGATCCACGTGATTCGTTGTCATCTACAATTTCTCGACATTACTCAATTTCAAAATTATGCTTAGATGTAAAAGATGATGATCAAATAACCAAAGAATATCAAACTGATCAAACTACAGCTGTTGTCGTTGTACACGAGGTTATTCACCATGTGTATGATGTATGCGATGAAATTAAAAAAGCGAAGACTTGTGCAAACGTAGAGTTGAAAGAAAAAGAAAACAATGATATTAATAACGAAAAAGAAAACAACGATATTAATAACGAAAAAGAAAACAACGATATTAATAATGAAAAAGAAAACAATGATATTAATAACGAAAAAGAAAACAACGATATTAATAACGCAAAAAAAGAAATCGAGCAGCAAATTGACGATTTTCCAATAATGATAAATAGTGACGAATTGGAAACAGCATCTGACCTACAAGTTGCATCGACTGTTACTCCTTTCGAGAATTTGGTTTTAGAGAAAAATAATCAATTTGTTGAAACGGTGACAGAAGTGGATGACACGACGGAATCAGACGCAATTTTCGAATTTCGTACAATAGTGAAGGCGAAACCAACGAATACTGATGAAAAAGCATATGAATTGAATTTCAGAATAGAGAGAAATTTTGATGCTAATAACATTGAAAATAAAAAATTGCACGAGCAAGAGAAAGTTGAGTTTGAGCCAACTGTAAGTCTTGATAATCTCATAAACATAAATTGGAATACAAACTCGTATAATTCGCTCGAAATTGCTTCAAAAGAAGCCAAATTAATAAAACTACCAGAGACTTCTACGTCTGTAGAAATACCTATTGATGGTACTCATTGTGTAAATTCTTATATTTATGATTACGATCAAGGATGTTCTTCGTTATCAACTATAGGCGAAGAGGAATCTTGGCATAAATTCTTGGAGGAAAATGATATAAGTGACAATGCAAAAGTTGAAGAAAATCGACTTAATGATACTTATATATGCTGTGATTCCGATGAAATCGTAAATGATAAAGAATTGTCTAATCGTAGTTTAGAAAATGTCAATAACGCATGTTCTCCTGAAATGATTTCAACAAATAATCATAGTCCATTTTAAATATACCATTCAGTGGAATTTAAATCGATAATTTAAGAAAACCAATACTAGAATTTAGTTTTATTTCAAAAATGCTTTTTCAAATAATAATAGCTTTCTCAAAATTTTTATTTTCTGTTTCTGCTTTCGTTTGCTATAAACCAAAGAGATTATTTTATTTATCAAATTATTATTTATCATATTGCTTATTTATTTATTAAAACTTTCATTGTTCATTTATTTATAGTTTCAGTTTACAAGCTTACAATAAGAGATCTATATATCGTATAGTTATATATTTATCCATCCATCAAGTCAAAACTGAAATTATAAAACTACATGTTAATTTGTACGTTAGTACGTAATTTTCGTCTTGTTGTTCTAATTGTTCATATTTGTATTGTGTCCATTGTTCTTGTCTTAATAGCTTATATATTCTATTTTTAGTTTCTTAGTTCTTTCTTTCTTTTTTAATTTTTTACATTTACTAAAAGGTACGTGTTTTGTATGCAAGACATATTAAGTTTGTGAAATAAACAATTTTCATATAAGTAATGAGATATAAAAGTTAAATACAAATCATTTTAACATTTCTATTTATTGTTGATCATATTTGATGAATCATATTTGAAATATTCGAAGAATAAACAAGAATCAAACTTTGGTTTTCATTTTTGAGGTAAGCGACTATTATGATATCGACGATTCCTAATAAAATTCTAACTTGCACACTAAAAATACTTGTTCAATTGTTAACATAAATTTCATATAGTATTTTTTCTTTCTGTCTTCTCTGTCACTTATAGGTGAATTTTTTTTAACAATGTATGATATTTCTCACATTATGTTTCAGGGGAAAATACTGTAAACGGCGATCATTCTGATGCACATCACAGTACATTTTCTCAAAGTAGTAAAGAGGTTTGTTCCTTATATCGTTTTAACTTGAATACCTCATTATCCTCGAGTTTTATCACAAGTAAAATTTTTATCGTGTCAAATAATTGATTTGAAGGATTTTTAGAATAAAAGAAAGCTATCGAAAGTATTGAAAAAAGTTCGAGGATTCTCAAGGTGCTCATATATGTATGTATGTATGTATATATATGTATATGCAATAACGAAATATACATTGCGTATGTATGTATATATGTATAAGTCACGCAATTGGTACATGCATTAAGTTTATTTATTTGCTAAGTATTTAGTGAAGTTAATTTCTATGAAATATTTAAAAAAATGTTAAAGACAAGAGAAAAAGGTAAATGATTTCATTTAGATAATAAAAATTTAGATGATAAGTATAAAAGATTAAGATTATTTATAATTAATATTATTTACAACTTATAAAAAAAGTACAGTCAATTGTGTGACTTACTTTACATTGTAAGGACGTTGCATATTCTTATCTTTTTACTATTTCTACTGAATCTAGTTCGCATTTTCTTTTTTCTTTAAAAAAAAAAAAAAAAAAAAATTAGACGATGGTCTTTTACCTTAAACTAATCGTAAATTTTCTTTTACGAATCTTCACTTCATGATGTCATCTTCAGTTTTCAAATGAGTCTTAAGAATCATACACAACTGCTGCTTCATCATTAACTGTGATATTAATGCTAGGAATAAGCTAGTGCGCCAATAGTGTTCGCTTGCATGAATCTAAGAATGACCGATTTCTATATATCAATAAAGATCATGCAAAACGCTAAGGGGCGAAGGAAAAAAGATGGGACACGCGTGCGCGTGTGTTTTGTGTATTTACAGGAAAAGTCTTAACAGAATGGGAAGAAATAGGCAAAATTATAATCTTACATATTTATATAGAAGTTCGAATTTGCCAAGTGCACTGTACTAACAATTTAGAAAGTAACAACAAATTAGAAATAATATCAGCCCCCCATTATATATACTCATTCATTAAATTGAACTGGTAGATGGTTTCAGATAATATTTTATACGTAAATATGTAAATGGAAAAAAAGATTCGACAAAGAAAGAGTACGCGCGCGCGTGTGTATGCGGGGGGCTTGTAGGGGGGGAAAAAAGGAAAAAGCGAATTGGCTACTTGCATGTGCATGCAGAAAGGTTTATGGTTACGGTTGGGACCTTCCGTGTTAAGGGTTCCGTGTCGCAGGATGTGAGCGTTAGCGAGGAGTCACCGAAAAAGGAAAAGAAGAAGAAGAAAGGCCTTAGGACACCCTCTTTCCTAAAAAAGAAGAAAGAAAAGAAGAAGCCAGTTGAGGCGTAGGTAGTCCTAACTTTGGTACGTATGTATAAAACATGCAATAATGGAATTGACATTTTTACTCGTGCCTTTTAATTACGTGTCGATCTTATTTCTGACAATTGTCGATTCTTATCAATTAATTTTCACATTGCGAAAACACCGTAAATCGATGTTCCATTTGTCAATTAATTTAATTTTGTTGCTTTGAAATGATTATATTATATACGCGATTGATATATCGCGCGAATAAAATTTTTTAAAAACGTGAACAACAATTTTTTTATACTTGTTTTGTCGTTTATCGGAACAATTATTTTGCGGTCTGTATCATTAATTTCCATACTGAGGAAATACTAGTTGTAAGAAGTTCAAAGAAGAAAGGTAGGCTGGAAATTTCTATGTCAGAATATGTCCTCCTTATTATTACTACTATATTATAGTGTAGAAGGGCTATTGATGCTACTGTAATTTGCATAGTTGCAGCAATCTTAGATTTCATATTTTATAGTCGCCAGTTAGAAAATCATGATTGCGATGACGGTATTTATTTATTTATTACGATGACATATTATTGTTCGGAACTATGTGCAACTCATCTTTTGTTCACTGATTTTTGAAAATCGTACTGTTTACTCGATATTTGTTTTATGATGCATCACAAATACAAATAATGAGAAAGTAAATAATGAGAATTGGCGTTATTGAATCGTACTTTATGAAAGGTTTCCCTTTCGATTTTCTATTTTCCAGACACTGCCACGAGCTAAAGCTTATCGCAAATAAAAGAACAATTATCGAATGAAGATTAAGTCGCGAGACAGAGAAGAGTCGAAGATCGCAAAACGAGTCAAAAAAAAAAAAAAATGCATATACCGGAGACGAATGAAAATAGAAAATAGGAAATAGAACATAGAAAATTTCAAATTGAAATAACCGTGCAACAATCACAGCATCTTTCCAGGACTCAAGACTGCCATCGCATTACGTCTAAGTACGATAAGAAACTATATTGTACTGTTAATGTTTTTACGTTTTTAATTTGTTAAAGCGTCGCGCTGAACTATTTAATCCGCTATTTAATTTTGCCTCCCCAGCCCCGTTTGTGTAATGCAATAAAACAAAACAAAAGAAATACGTCTCTGATTGACGAGAAAATATCTGGGATAAATCCTCGTGGTATGATTTTGGCTTCTTCAATCTCTCTATTCCAAATATATCCTTATTCCCTCTTGTGCCGCCCCTAGTCAAGTTATTGTAAGTACATTATGCGTCTCATATACATATATATATCATGTATATTTTTTAATCATATCTCTTATAACAGAACATTATACTTTCTTTTCAAAATTTATATACAATTGTCTTTTCTTCTTGTAATATTAAATTTATTTATGTGCTTAATAAGATTTCTCGGGGAGTAGATATTTTAGAAGAGATAAAGAAGAGGTGCGAGAATCGAAGTTAGATGATGAATCGAATCGGGAACATTGATGAAGAATGGACAGGAGAACTAAAGAATGGAAAATATTCAATATTCGTCTACGTTATCTGTTTCCACATCAGTTGAATCTAATCCAACCTCCTCATAGTCCTTTTCAAGAGCTGCAAGGTCCTCACGGGCTTCAGAAAATTCACCCTCTTCCATGCCCTCACCAACGTACCAGTGAACAAAAGCTCTTTTAGCATACATGAGATCAAATTTATGGTCAAGACGAGCCCAAGCTTCAGCAATAGCCGTTGTATTAGATAACATGCAAACAGCGCGTTGCACCTTGGCTAGATCTCCACCCGGTACAACCGTTGGTGGTTGATAATTTATACCAACTTTGAATCCGGTGGGGCACCAATCGACAAACTGTATCGTTCGCTTCGTTTTGATCATAGCGATCGCAGCATTCACATCCTTTGGGACAACGTCTCCTCTATACAACATACAACAAGCCATGTACTTCCCGTGCCTGGGATCGCATTTGACCATTTGATTAGCTGGCTCAAAGCATGCGTTAGTGATTTCTGCGACTGAGAGTTGCTCGTGATATGCTTTTTCAGCGGATATTACAGGAGCATACGTAACCAAAGGAAAATGAATTCTTGGGTAAGGAACCAAATTTGTTTGAAACTCGGTCAAGTCTACGTTTAAAGCACCGTCAAATCGCAATGAAGCTGTTATTGAAGAGACAATCTGTCCGATTAATCTATTAAGATTGGTGTAAGTTGGTCTCTCGATATCCAGATTACGTCGGCAGATATCGTAGATTGCTTCGTTGTCAACCATAAAAGCACAATCTGAATGCTCAAGAGTCGTATGAGTAGTAAGAATGGAATTGTAGGGTTCAACAACTGCCGTGGAAACTCGCGGAGCTGGATATATGGCAAATTCTAACTTAGACTTTTTTCCATAGTCAACGGAAAGACGCTCCATTAACAGAGAAGCAAATCCTGACCCAGTACCACCGCCGAACGAATGAAAAATAAGAAATCCCTGTAACCCGGTACATTGATCCGCCAATTTGTGCACACGATCAATAACCAAGTCGACAATTTCTTTGCCAACTGTATAATGACCACGAGCATAATTATTTGCTGCATCTTCCTTGCCAGTGATCAATTGTTCCGGATGAAAAAGATGCTTGTATATCCCAGTTCGGACTTCGTCTACAAAGAACAGTCAATATCGTCACTGTTTTCAAATATTTAATCTTTCATAACTTAAAGATTGTTTTTTTTTCCTCTCTTACCTACTACTGTAGGTTCCAAATCAACAAATACTGCCCTGGGCACATGTTTTCCAGAGCTAGTTTCGCTGAAGAAAGTACTAAAACTATCATCGCCACCAAACTGATCTGATGGCATTTGTCCGTCCGGTTGTATCCCATGCTCCAAACAATAAAGTTCCCAACAAGCATTTCCAATTTGAACGCCAGCTTGACCGACGTGAATAGATATACACTCACGCTGAAACAATATAAAAATTCTTTCTAAAAATATTTCTTCTTATTCAATTTCTCTTATGCAGTCCTTTTGAATTTCAAATATCGAATCACCACTTCTCTTCGATAGAAAACTAAGGGATTCTTTTAATAATGAACAGAATCTCATTCAAATGGTTCATTAATGACTTATTATTTAGTTAAATTTTTAATTTCATCTTTTACTTTTTCTTACTGTAACTTCAACAGTCACTTTCGATCATTGAATTCTTCTTACCATTTCAATTATGTAAAAATAAAACACAGAATTTTTTGGTGACGAATAACAAGTATACACAGAAAATGGGTGCCGCTTCTTTGAACGATTGAAACTTAATGATGCAACACAAGAACGGTCGTCGGCCTCTTATATCTTCCACTTTGAATCGTCTCGAAATGTTTCCAAGTTTAATTACAAATAATCATCAGAAAAATCTATTTTCCTTTTTCAGTGTTTTTCAGTAACCAGCTTCTCAACTTGATGTTAAACGATAAATTTTTGCTCGATCAATGTATTTTTTTTAAATTTAAAAGTAACAGGGTGGACGCAAGAAGTTATTTTAACAAGTTCGCTCTCAGTTAGGTCGCACTTAAGATTAAATCTAATAAACGGATATAAATAGCATATCGTAGCTAGGACAAGCTCTCTCTAGCCAACTCGTAAGCCAATTTAACAAAAAGTTCATGATGCAAATTCTTGTGATTTATTTTTGGTCGTATACATATGCGTACATATATCTTCAACACTTGCAATTCGGTCATCAAAATATAGAACTCAAAATACGTACATTTCCAATACATAATAAACATTTTTACAGTTTTAAATATGCTTGTTTTTTTCACTGATAAAAACCCTTAAACTGTCCATTCATATTTTGAAATTTTATCTTCTCTTAGCCCTCTTAATATTTTCTTGGTATTAACCTGTAGTAATTATGATGATAAATAAATTTACTACAAATAAATAATAACTCAATATTTAATTTTTTTTTAGTTTATACCAATATATTATCAATATAACAAAATATATAATAAATATTAAATAACGAACATTATATAATAAAAGATAACGAATGAATGATTAATATTAAGTTTGCAGTATATATAAGTTTCTATAAATATTTCCATGGTGATAACGAAATTACAAACAATTTTTAAATATTCTACTGTTTGTATTAAATACACATCACGGAACGATTTAATGAACATAGTTGTCGTTGATCCAAATTCTTCGAAGTAGAGGTCGCTACAAACCCTTAACATCAACAGCATCTATATTTTGCTCTACATGTTATTTCACAATATATTTGTTTTATAAAACTTTTTTAATATTTTAAGCTCATTAGTAAATTAAAATTAAGTAATAACAATTGGTCTTTCGTATTTTAAAAACGAATAATAATGTTAATTCTTAACTTTCTGAACAATAATGAAATAATATCAATTCTATTATATAATCAATTTGATTGAAAAGTTTTACTCTTTTATTTTAAGTATTATCAAATTAAGTATTAACAAATGCGGCATGATATATACGTATGCGATATATACATGTATATAAATGTCGATCAGTTGTCAGTGTGTTGGGAAAGCACACATTTTGCTACGCGTACTAAAAAATTATTTACTTTATAAGATATTTTTATGTTGTATTATAAACAGTGATAGTCTTATTAATCGTTATTTTGTGTATAATATGAGCATGTCAAATATATAATAATATTATACAATGTCAAATCTAACATAGGTCAATGTGTGTAAACATAACCTCTTCATTTTGTAAATTATATACTCAATAGATAGGATTTCAAGGAGCTGAGGTACAAAAACGTACGTGTATATACACTCGATAGTCTTCATCGCGTTATTATTAAGTTAATTTTAAATAATTAAGTAACACGAAGTATGGGACGTAGTCGTACACCTTCACCAGGAAGAAGAAGAGATCGGTCCCGAGATCGAGATCGGGAACGTGAACGAGATAGAGATCGCAGAAGGAGACGCTCTCGCGAAAGAAGAAGGAGGTATAATTTTTTTTTTTTTTTTAATTAAAATTAAATTATGTAAAGACTGGTGAATTTCAAATAACTTTAGATCTGTTGAACGAGATCGAGTAAAGTCTAGGGATAGAGAAAGGGATCGTGATCGTGATCGTGAACGGGATAGGCACAGACGTTCGTATAGTAGATCCAGATCAAGAGAAAGAGATAGACCTAAACCCAAATTAAAACCCACAACAGAACGTCCTGTAATTACAGGTAAATCTGACATTAGAAAGGCACGATATAAATTTGAATGACCAATTACTGTTTTCTAAATAAACATTTTTCAGAGGCTGATCTTCAAGGGAAAACACCAGAAGAACAAGAAATGATGAGAATAATGGGTTTTTGTGGTTTTGACACTACTAAAGGCAAAAAGGTCAAAGGGAATGATGTAGGAGCTGTGCATGTTATTCTTAAAAGAAAGTATAGACAGTACATGAACAGAAAAGGAGGATTCAATAGACCATTGGACTTTGTAGCATAAAAATTATAGTTTAATGATTCCATAAAATTTTTTGCCATTGATGAAAATTCCTTATTTTCTGCAAGTTCTATTATTGTCTGTAAATTTAATCAGAATAATAAGATGTACAAACAATACAAAAAATAGTTTATATAAGTGAATATATACTGTACAGAAAACAAGCGACATAGAACGATAAAGATATCTGTAAAATTTTTCATTTTAAGTATTATTAAAAATTTTTTATATAAAAATACTTTACAATGCAATTTTTTGTCATAAGACAGTATAAAGTATTTTAATTCAAATTTTCATCCTCTATCCTGGGTCGTTTGTTTGAAGATTCATCATCATTACTACTATCAGAATCATTTACATTCGAAGTCTGGATTTCGCTCTCAGAGTTTTCTAAATTTGGTGAAGTGAGCTATAAAAAATATTTTATAATTATTGTAACACAGGCCATCTTATGAAAAATAATGCATAATGCAACATTCTTTTTCGCTTTTATTACCAAACTGACATCCATTTTCTCAAGTCCTTCTACCAATTGTGGATTTTTGATTCTAAAATCTCTTGTTACACTGTGTTTTATGTAATTTTCTAACGGCACCTAGTGAAATATGTGTACAAATTAAAAATCATTAATATAAAAAGTATTAAAGAATAAAATATTTAATATTAAAATATTATTACTAATAAAAATACTAAAATACTACTACTAATAAAATATTTAATACTTTGATACTTACGCCCGTCCTTTTACTAAGTAACAATATTTCCTTGTTAAATTGCTCAATTTCATACACTACACGTGGTATTACTTTGGTTTCTTTTAAAATTTTATTCCTTTGTGCATGTGAGTCAGATTTTGATTGTAATTTATTTTGATTTTCCTTCAAAAGATGGTAAAATAATAATTATCAAGAATATTATTGATTCATAAAAAGTGAAAAAATCGAACTCAACGTACCTCTACATATGTTACCAAGTTATAAAAAGTAGATTTTAATGGTTTACCAGCTAATTGTACCACTTGAATAAATCTGCAACCAGCAATTCATCACTTCGAGGAACATGTATCTCTAATTACGTACGAAATAATGTATGTACGACACATACTTAACTGCTTGGAATGCCGCATTCTGGCTACTTGATTTCGCATAAAAATACTTTGTAAGATTTCCAAGTAAATGATATAAATATTGCAAATTTTTGAAGGTAAAATCAGTGGATGGGCCTGGCTTAATCGACGTATTAGCTAACGTTTGAAGTACTTGTGCAATATAGGATAGTTGTCTACACAGATTTCGTTCCTTTTCTCTTAACTTATTATTCCCTGTTACAAGAATATAACTTTTCATGAAATTATTATGAAATATTTAAATATTTAAAACTTCAAATTTATACTTACAACTTTCATCAATTGTTCCAGGTGCTCTGGCTATAGCGTCTTCTGCCTTTAATCGCATCAATAACCATGACGCATTATCCAGCTTTTGTTTAATATGACCATTCAATACATTATAAATTTGTAGTATTGTATCCTCACGTATACTTTTATATAAATTATTTGTTTCTAATTCAGTCTATGTTAAGATAAAAATGACAATTAATTTGAAAGACGAAAGTTTTCAAATATTATATAATAAAAATTATTGCTTACATTATCAATGCTTCCAACTTTTTCACATAACTCTATACAAATTTCATTTAATGTTTCTCCATATTCTTGACTGTATTCTTCCAAATTTAAGAAAAATTGTATGATTGTAGGGACAATAGAGCTTTGAATATCTTCCATTTGAATTATTTCTTTCATACATTCGAGCATCTTTTGCAGCAAAAAAGGAAAGTAATGTGTAAATAATCAGAGTAATTTTCATAAGAGATATACTAACCTGATCAGAATTATAATCTTCAAAGTTAATCTTATATGTAAACTGTTCTATTATTTGTAATAATAAAAGTGATATTTTCTTCCCCTCATTGTTGTCCATTTCTATCGTAAGGAACTTCTTTAAATAAGGATTTAATGAAAAAATAATTTTTTGTAGTTGAAAATTAATATTCGTAGATTTTGAATCTTTCTTAGATCGTACTTCAACTTGAAAAAATAAAAAAAATTATGATATAAAATTATCGAAGTAATATGATAATTTCTTGAATAAATACATACAAATTGAATTAAGAAATGTTTGTAATTCAGATGAGAGTAATGTACATATACAGCAAGAAACTTCTTTGAAACATTGTAAAGCCAATATAGTTACTTGTTCATCATCTGTAAGTGTATCTTCCAGATTTTGTACAAAATATTTATAAAGCAATCTAAACCATAAAAGTGATTTTATTATATGATGTATGATTGTAAAATTGACATTATCATCTGAACTTACCTTCCAATATCAATGTACGTATTTATATATTGATGATTTTGCAATTGAAAAGTATTCTGTACAAATGGTTTTGTATGTTGCAAAAGTTGTTCACATGTTTGCAATATGTAGCAACAGAAGCTATGATTTCTTCTAGGTGCATCACTTTGAGTAGATGATTGTCTGTTTATAAATTACAATATTTCTAATGATAAAACAATTTTATTTTAAATAAAAAAACTTATTTCAAAATGAACAGTTTTACGTTTAGAATGATTTTTTAAGTCCAACATTCATTTTAACTATCATAAGACTTACGAAAATAAAAGCGATAAACTTTGGCGAATTACATCCAAATCCATAATAGTACTTGGTATCTTGATATTAGTTGATTTACTGGACTTTTTAGTTGTATTATTAGCATCTTTGTCCTTTTTAGATCTATTGCCATCACCTTTCTTCACTTTTGTGGATGGCTAAAAATTGCGGATCATGCGGATCATAATTTTTAATTCAACAGCTAAAAAGATAAAATATAAAAGAAAATTTTACCGTTTTAAAAAAATCTACCAAGCGTGTGTACGCTTTAAACAAATTATTAATATCATGAAAATTTTCCTTATTTTCCTTTGACCATTCACCGATTCGAAACGCCATTAAAGCCTCATAAATCCCAATAGCTATACCAAGATTTTTTAGCTTTATCTGTGACTTTGGAAAGTCTCCATGAAGTAAGTTCGTTTCATGTTCCTGAAATTATTTATTTCTACATTGATGTATCTATACAATTTTTTATATTGATATTCGATCTTACCAGATTTAAATGCTCTAATTCTGTAATTGCCATTTTCTTACACAGTGATTTCAAAATATCATGTAATTTTTCAGAAGTATGTAAATTTTTTACAACCGAATTAATAAATATCTTTTGTAACGTAAATATCAATTGGGCAATAGGTTCTTGCAAAATTACTTCCACTCCATGGACGTCTGTACACAATTCCAATTTTACAGGTGGCAAAACACTATCATCTGTATTAAGATAGAGATTCAAATGTGAAAGAAGCATATTTAATACAATTTCTGTTATTTCAGGATTTTTGGTTATAGCAGCATACAGACCTAAAAATAATTTCAGTCACTGTCATTTTAAAATGACAATTTGTTAAATATCAAACTGTTAGGCGTTCAAATAAATCATACTCACTTTCATACAAGTGTAATCTAATTTCAAACTCATAAGTAAAGGTCTTTTTTAATATATCCAATATTTCATAATACAAAGTTTTATCGCAATCTGTAACTGATCTTTCGCGTTGCGAATTATACTCTAAAGTCGCCTAAATTAAGTGATAAAAATTACAATTCTTTTTTTGCAAAAATCAAATAGTTTCTTTACATTTTTTAAAATAACTTTTGTACATACCTGAGTTAATGTAGACCTAGAACTAGAGCTAATCATTGAATTACTATGTTGACTGAGTCTAAAACTAAGTTGAGAACGCATTTTTGTACATTTTAACATTTCAAGAAATCCTGTTACAGCCATCTGCCGTTTTGAGACACCTTTCCTGTAAAGAGCTTTTCTCAAAATCAACAAAAGATTTTCTCGTATATTTGGTGAAACACGCACCAATGGGAAAATAGCAAACAGAACTTGATTAGCAACTGTAGGGTGCAAAAATAACAATCGTTCAAGGATAGTCATAATCCAAACTTGATGTTCCAAAACAATCATTGACAATTCACGGCACATATACTTTAAACAATCTAGAAGACATTTTTTTTAACTAGGATAAAAAAATAAAATCAATTTGATATAATTTTGTAATAATATTATTGGTTTTTTACCTATATAGTGTGTTGTTGTCACACCACCTGCTATTATTTTATTAATCAACTCTTGTAATATGAGAGGAACTGTCTCACGACGTTTCTTAATTATTTCTCGTATTATTTCAGATCCAGTATGCCATGTAGTTATTGCATTATTTTTGGATTTTTGATCATCATTCATTAATGTAAAAGCTAAATTTGTAAGTCCTCTTAATACTAAATGACGATCTTTATTGCTGTAGGATGATTAGACAGTAATATAAGAAGTACATGTGAAAAAGAAGATACCAATTAAATTGACCTGCTACCAATGACTTGTTGAATAACTCCAATTATATCACTAGGTGTAGGTAAAAGTTGTCTCAACCATGCACTGTTTTGTCGTTTTTGTTTTTCTAAGCTATTGTGAATGATGGCCAATCTTAATATCTCAAAAATCTGTAAAAAATTTTTCAATATTAAAACGATAAAATAAAAATATACACAATTCTTTTTATTACATATTAAAGATTTGATATACCTGATCTTCATATATACCAGAAACTGACATCAATACAGAAAATATGAAGGGTTGTAGCATATATTCTGAATGAGACACATGTTTAAGAAAACGGATAAAATCTTTCATGTTTTCATGATTTAACTGAGCAGCTTGGTACACATGATACAAAACAGTACTTTCAATGTCTTGTACCTCTTTTAAATTAATTACACCTGTAACCACAAATGTAAGAAGAACAAAGATTAAAAAATTATGTAATAAATATACACAGATATTCACATCTTTTTGTTTACATACCAATATCTTCAAGACTATCTCTTTCATCACACAAATTTGTTTTTGAGTAGCACAGATCAAAGTATTTGGACAAAGCATCCAAAAGTTTTTGATTATCTCGATTTGGGCATAATTTTAGTGCTTGATATGTAAATGAGGGAACTTGATCCAAAGGAAGATTTGGAAGAGCAGAACATAGTGATCTTAAAACTTCATTACGATCTGCCTTATCTAATGCCATATCCCTTTATATTTTGATAAAATCAAACAATCTTGATTAGACAGATGTATTTTATAGATGTAAAATTCGATCATTTGAATACCAAAATCCACTTACCCAAACATTTTTGTCAAAGATGGTAAGAGATTGACATCCCAGTGATAATTACATATTGTTTTGATAATCAACGATTTATATTCAGTCCCTGATACTTCAGCATCCGCGTAAACAATATATTTTTCATTTTCCAATGCTTCCAATAACGCAGGTAATAAATCTTTCCAGCTGAAAAAAAGAGTTCAAGAAGATTCTACATCAAGAAAAACAGAACAAGAAAAAGAAGGAAGATAATAAAAGGAAAATAAATTGCTTTACCTGCACAGCTCATTATCGTTATTGCGAATACTTGTGAGACAAAAGTCAACAAATTTGACGAGTTGTTGCTTCGAATAACTTGGCAAGTCAGAAATTATCCGATTGACGATCGCGTTCGCCTGTCCTGCAGATACATTAGACTTTTCCAAACTTTTCAAGGTGAATTCAGCAAGTTTTCGTCGTTTTGCTTGACAAGCTTCGGAATCAGAAAATGCTTGTAGAAGAACATCTAATGCTTTTATTCCATCCGACTTACAAATACTACTGCGCATTAATCGCATAAGCTATTGAAATTATATGTTTCAATCTTAAGTTTCATTCGTTTCATATATACATGCACCGGTGATAAGCTATCTTTTTAATAGAATTTTAACCGTTACCTCCTCTACACTCGACTCTTGAACAAATGCGCGCAATTCCAACTTATTGCCACGCTCTTTCAACTTCTCAAATCGATGATTCATATTTGAATCTACTTTAGTACTTTTCCTTTTTCCAGCTGAGTATAATGTAATTCACGTAATTTCCAATTTTCCCGTTACTCGTTCACTTTGATCTCACAATCAGTCACAAGAATAAACGATTCAAAAACCGTTCTTTTGTAATCAAATTCAAGTACACGCATAATTAGTACCACTGAGTTGCCGCTAGATGGCGCCACCGTGTCAATTTTGTGACAGTTCGCTGTAATTACAAAAAAACCTAATTAAGAAGTATAATTTGTGAACTTTTTTATATGTTTCCTTAAAATTAGGCTCCCCGCTTTCTTTCCATGTGTGTTTTGTCCTAGAAAAACGTGTGTGTAAAAAGTTGAATTTTTTTTTCAATAGATCGAAGGTTGTTCTTCTCGCTCACCGTTGCTTTCCTTGTCTAGCGTCATTAGACAAGGAGAGCAACAGCGTGCGACAAAGACAGACATATAGGCGCGATAGACAAGGAGAGCAACAGCGTGCGACAAGGATAGACGTATACGCGCGGTAGAAAAGGAGCGCAATAGCGAAGGATAGAAATAAGTAATGTATTAGACAAGAAACGCAATAGTGTGCTGCGAGGAGAGTGACAGGTTTTAGTTTTTACATTTTATCGCTACGTGGCGCTAGTGTTTCAGTCTCCGTAAATTCACTAAATTTTTCATTTATGAAAGGATTAATTGAACTCTTGTAATTAAACTCTAAGTTTTTTTGTTATATTCTAGTTGATCTACATGACAGATATATATAAAAATTTGCAAATTCTTTTCAATAGACCGAAATCGCAATTACGTGCTTAAATAATATTTACTTTCTCGCAAATTAGGTTTGATTTCAAAATCTTAAAAGATATTATATTTCAACAAAATGTAACTAGTTTATGAAATGATAGTTTTTTTGATGCATTTCACGTTAAAATTATCATAGCGTACTATAACTGTTTTTCTGTTTAATTTGAAAACTGAAATGACCGCGTAATTTTTAGCAATTTGAAATAATAACTCTTGGCAATTTTGAAAATCAAAATAATCAACAGAAGATTTATTACCAGCATATGTAATTTCAAATTACTAATATATTCTTGCATTACCTTTCAAAAGTTATTAACTTACAAAGTTAATTTGAATTAATAAAATAAATATATTTTTTAATATTCAAAAATGTTTTATTTAGAAAATTGCAAAGTTATCTGCAACTTTTTGCATTATTATTTATTAATGCCATTATCCAACGTACTTAAACTCGTAAATAAAAGAGTAAAAAAATCATATTCGTTCAATTAATAGTTTTAAAAACTGACATAATTTACAAATGATATTACGAACATTAAGAATATAATAGGTTTTACGCGGAATCACAGTTCGAATCCAATAACATAATACGGATAAAGAATTAGTACAGTATGTACTTGGTTTACGATTGTAAAATACCTTGTGCTTATATCTTATTTGCAATTTCATAGAAACATTTAATTTTTATTCTAACTATTAGTACATTAATCAGACGAAAATGATGAAGAAGTTAGAAAACAAGAAGTGACACGAAGAAGCATCGTATGTCAGATCGTTTTGCATTACTTGATAGTAAAAGAAAGAAAAAGAACGGAAAATCCGTTTCTTATTCAATAATCAATAACTAATACATCATATATGTATCAGATTATTTGTAAAATTTGTAGCGTACATTCATTAATTTGGGATTTTTCTCAAATTGTTCTACGAATATTCTGAACAAATCACAGTGAATATGGAACAATTTGGAATGTATGGGACATATAAATCAAAGGATAGAATATATATGATATGGAAACACACAACAAGAAAATAAAGGATGAAACGTAAGTGTGATTTGGAAAATCAAACTTATCAGAGGAATATAATTATAGGAATAGCTTAGAAATTATCTTCTATTATTATTATTATTATGTTTCATTTAAAAAATGAACACAGACGAAATGTATTTTGCAATTATTCCGTTTTATGTAAAACATCAGCAAGGATTCTGTATAAAGTAGATATGTGATAGATTTTTTCGAAAGTGAGAACAGTAACTGAACGGCACGTTATCATTTGCATCAATATTTCAGATCTCGAGCAGAAGTTTAGCAAGAGGATAAACCGACAGAGTAAACGGATCGTGGTCATTTTTTTTTCTTTCTGTTACTCTTGGACAGTAACCAGTCGAAGGTTTTGGATTTTTAGTCCAAGGTCGGGGAGGGATAAGTTAAGGATATATTATTGAAAGAGAGAGAAAGAAACAAAAGGAGAGCACGGGCGGAGGAAAGTATACAAACGATTACGTATATTCCTATGGAGAAAGTTTTTTTTTCGTTCGAAACACGCCCTTGTGCCCCACCTGATTTCGGTTGGTTCGCGTATTTCGTTCACCTAACTGAACGGACTATATAAGATTTCGGCTACCAAGGGATCGGCACACACTTGCTTTCGCACATTGTCAACGAATCGATCAAGGTCCTTTCTCAGACTCACAATGTTCTCAAAGGTAAGCGACACAAAATAATTTAATAAATAAAACTTGAGAGTGTAACATACGGTTGTACATTTCAATGAACGTATCGTATATATATTTCAAAAGTGACACAATTTAAACTTAGAGGCTTGCAAAACGTTGGTAAAAGAACAAACTTCGGAATACAACGATCGTATGTTACATTTTTACATTTTTCCATCCTCGGCTTTCGAGATCGTTCTTCGACGACGATGTTCTTCCAATATCGCTATCGATGTAAACACTTTTGAAATGCATGTACGATACATGTGTTTGAAACAGAAAAGAAAAATGATAGGGGTAAGAAGAAACAACGATTTCATTCAAATGGATTGATTGATGTTTTCAGATCGTGGTACTCGTTTGCGCTCTTGCCATGAGCAATGCCGGTTTCTTGGCACCAGCCCCTGGACAATATGCTTTGACTACCGCCGCTTTAACGTCGACATCGGACAATATTCTCCGTAGCTCGGGAAATCTGGCGCAAATCGCGACCCAGTCGAAAACAATTGCCACCCCATTCTCGAGCACCAGCAGATCCGACATTCGTGTATCCAACCCGGCCATCTATGCTCACGCCGCTCCAGTAGCATACGCTGCACACGCAGCACCATTGGCAGCACCCCTGGCAGCACCTCTGGCAGCACCATTAGCCGCCGCTGCACCCGCAAGCTCACTCCTTGGCGTCGCCTACTCGCCAGCGGTGGCTGTTTCGCACATGGCCTACAGCAGTCCCATCGGCATCTCTTACTCTTGGTAATCACTTTGCCTTCCAAATTTCTTGGACCATTGCTCTGACAATCATTACAGCCGTATCTGTATTTAAGATGTTTCCTCTGCTTTTATTTATTAAATACAAATTTTACTGAAACAATTGAATGTTGTGCCTCATTTTCTCATTTCCCCTATTAATTTCGCACGTTTCACCTTGTTTCAAATAGGAGATATTGACAGAATTGAAGGATCAATTGATATTGCACAATAATACGGGCGAACCGGTTCATTTAGCCGTGTAGATGAAACTGTGAATTTACATAAAGATCCAAAATTCAGTTATTATCTAGAAAGACGAGAAATCTTGACACGAAATGTCTCGTTCGATTAAAATCGTTAGAAAGAATCGAACAAATTAAAATGACAATTCAGTGCAAGCATTAAATAGAGTAACGATTGTACGTTTATTGAATATTCGATTATTACATTCTGTGACAAAGTAGATCGTTTAGGTAGTAACAACGATTCGCCATCGAGTTCTCCGTCGCTCTGTAGTAATTTGAGCGCGGATCTTAGATGACCTTGACGGCTCCTAGCCCGTTCAAGGCCAAGCCGTGGAGTCCTAAAGGTGTAGCCGCTAAGCCAGCAGTGATAGCGGGTGCAGCTGCGAGGGCAGTGGTCAGTCCAGGTGCGAGAAGTGCGGGAGAAGCAACAGCAGCTGTAGTCACTGGAGCTGAAATCGTGGCGCGAAACGATCGTAGCAATCGAATTTTACAGTCAAATCGAACAAATAGAAAAAAAAAAAAGAAGAAGAAGTAATAAAAGAAAGATCGTGGAAAAATGTGGAATAAGTCAAGCGACAATTAAAATAATAAGAAAGGAGAATGAAAACACGAGAAAAGCGGACTAACGAAACATCGATTCTAGTGTAGAGGAAGCGTGTCGGCAAGCGCCCGATTCTCACGCGATCTGATGTTGAAATTTTAAATTTTCGTTAGAAACATCACTGTTAGAAAAGGTAGTGCAGCGTCGCTAGGTATCGTCTAACATATACTATGTTGTGAATGTTAGAGAGTATAAATCGGCACCTCATTAATCGGGTACCTGCAAGAGCGGTATTTGCGACCGCAACTACCGAGGCGGGCACAGCGGTCGCCGTCACGATTCCACGATTGTTAACGCGCACGTTCGCTTTCCTGACGCTACTGAACGGCGTATCTACACTCTTCGTGTAGGCCGATATCGCACCTAAGTTACCGATACCCCGTATTATGTTGGAGGTGGATGTTGTGATGGTTGGTAGTGCGACAGTGGCTGCGGGCAAAGAAAGGGCTGCCGCTGGCTGTACTGCGACTGCTGCCGGCGCGGCTGCGAGCAAACTACCGCCGATCACGCCAGCTTGTCCAACCGCCAGCAAGCAACCGCAAATCACCAAGAACTGGAAAAATAAAAGTCATTTTCCTTTGTCTCTTTACCTCTCCCTCTCTCTTTTTTTCTTTCACACGATGCGCTGTGAATTTCTGTTCTTTTTTTTCTTCTTTTTCAATTCTTGTTTTGTTCAAAGAAGGTCGAATGATCAGTTCTACTGCAACGACGCGACTTAAGTATCTTATATAAAAATTAGAGAAAGAGGAATAAATTGTATCTCTCATTTTTTACACCGTACATTTTCCATTTCATAAAGCGAAATTTGGAATAATGGAATTGATAGAAATGTATTATGTTTTTTTCTTGTGATATTTACAAAAGATAATCCAGCCATCTGTCGCTACGATATTTACGTTCATTCTGATAGTTTCTCAGGAAAGAGCAAGCAATTAAAATTATACAAATTGAATTCGTCTTATTTCGTCGTAATTGAAAGATACAAGATGATTTCTGATTTTTGCCAAAAGTGATACTTTTGAAGGCTTTTTTTATTAAATACTTTGTTCAATGTCAATTGAACTTTTGTTGGAGAAATTTTTTATCAAACTATCAGGACCAGCTTAAATACTGTGATGACCAATTCGTGAATCATATATGACATTTTTACTTACTCTAAACATGATGATGATAGATAGGAGCTGCTTTCTTCACCCTTCGGAAGCAACAAACGAATTGAGTGCATCTGGTAAATCTGTCATTCTATTTATACGCAAGTTCTTGTAATCCTGTCCAGATAGTTAACTTGAAACATTTTTTCGCCAAAAACTTGGTGTCGGGTGTCTGCCGACCAAAGGCAAGCGTATTGTAGAAGGTTTACAACAAGCTGACATTGCAACACATACGTATAGTTAGAGCAAATTCGATATCGCAAAACTCGAGTAACAGATTGCAGTATGATCTTTCTACAGAAGATTTTTATTATTCGACAAGCATGGCACGAAATTGATGACCAAGTAAGTTACGTTAGAGGAATGAAAAATAATCAAGCATATAAAAGAATGTCCGAAATTTCGAAGCTTGTACCATTAAATGTGTGTTACAACATCGATATGTAAATGTATATCAGCGACTGAGAAGTAAAAGACAGGGGGATAGCCTACGCAATTACTCAATGTGAATGTATCTCAAATTGCAACCGATATGTCTTGGTATCCAAGTATACTATAGAATTACAGCTAAGCCATCGTGATAAAAGATCATACTTTTAATGTATATTGTATAGTTACTGACCATGACGTTAATGTGGATGCTAGTGAACTATTGGAAAGATTGTCCATGACTCAATGTTATTACTTAAAAATTGTAACTAATTTTAACACAATTCATTCAAATCAATCCTACTATGATTCTTGAATTTTTATACTTCAATCTTTTATATATCGTTTCAATGAACAGAAACGACGTTTTAAGAAACTGAAACTGTACGTGACAATTTTAGCATTTGAAGTATCTTCAACATTTTTCGAACGATACAATAGTGGACTGAAAATGATGGCAACAGAATCAAACATATTGCAGAAGAAAGATAACAGTATCGAAATAAATTCTAAGATTTAGAAACTTTTTACAATGAAAGAGACATGATATAATTAATCGACAAAATATAATTAATTAATTTTATATATATATAAGTCAGCAAAAATTAATTAATTCAAATGTGAATATAATTATGTCCTATTTAAATCATTATATTCGACAATAATTTTGTACTAGATTATAAATTTCCTATACATGTATTTTAACGTATGTTAGAATTAGGTTTGATGCTACAATGATCAAGTTCATACTAGCATACCCGATTGCGTGTATATAAAAATATAAATATTCCGTCTATTTCTAAGTTACGCTATTTTGAATCTAGTTATAAAATCGTATTTGATAATTTGGAAAAATATTCTTCTTCCGAATTATCCAAATCAAAAGTTATCAAATATCTTCTAGGACATATCTCGAATGAAATAATAAAAATGGATAAAGGGGGCGTGTAGGGTAGAGAAAAAAAAAGGGGAATACGGTGGGAAGAATAAAAGTATGTGTGTAAGTGCGAAGTGAACGGGAATGGCAATCAGACGGTCACTGCCGGTTGCAGGTATTACGCAACTGACATTGGCAAAGTGTAACAGAACAGGCACGGCCAAGAACTTTAAGGTTTCATAAGTATGCCGGAGGCAAAGGAGTGTTATAATTTGACGTACCAAATTGATGACGTTCGTTCTCTAACTCAAATTATCAGCCATTAAAGATTTATATTTTTCTTGTTGTAGAGAAAATTTTTAATAAAATAATAACAAATAATGTATCAATACTGAAAAATTAACATGCATCATTATATTTTATATTATCGAATATAAGAGTAATATTTACATAGTAAAAGCATACATAATTAAAGAAACTGTTTTGAACAAACTGGCTTTAGTAGATTCAATATCTATCGTATCGTTGAAAATGAAAACGTTGCCGGTGCAATACGATTCATTTATTTGTTATTTCTATATAAAATACAGTATAATCGATAATGTTTATGATTCTGAACGGGTTTTTTTTATCAATAACACAAACTAATAATTCGTTGGCCGATTGTACTACAACAGTATAAGATTCCCGCTATACACTGATAACATCGAACCATTCTTGTATCCATATAAACTTGATTGTATATACACATAGAATCACCTAGCTATTTTCAATAATCCAATTGTTGGAATGTCGGGAATAATATGCTGAGATCAGTAGTTAATAACTCCATTATGCTGCATTATAGCAATGAGTTAATTGATACTATAGCCTTTCATATTTAAATGAACTTCATGCTCTCAAATGTAACAACAAATGTAATAACAAAAGCATTTTCATTTCAGCGACTAAATATACTTTTTAATTATATTATCGTGATCGAAAAATATATTATTATTGATAAACTATTCGATCGATTATACTATAATCACTATTTTTAAAACATTCACGGATCCCGCGCGTTATAATTTACATATATTTGTACATATTTCATTTCATCTATCTTTTTTTTTTAAATACTTTTCGAATGACATTTAGATAGGTTTATTTTATCCCAAGACTACTTGCATTGTATAAATATAAGAAATAATATATAAACATATACATACGATTAGTACGATAGTTATTTTCCTCTCTTTCCTTTCTACTTTTTCTCTAAAAATCTAAAATTAAACAAAATCTTAAATTATTAGTTCTCACCAAACTCATCGAACGATGAACTGTCCAAAAATAATTTTTATGTTTTGTTTTTGACAATTATACGCCTTTTTCCTCGCTTGAGCTTATAGGAAAACTATATTTTTCGATACACGAATTTTCTATTTTTGACTTATATTGTTATAATAGAGTTGCGCCAGTTCATGAGAATCGACTTTTACAAAAACAACTCTATTGTTTACACTTTATTAACAACATTCATTAAAAGTCGAAAAAAGAGAAAAAAGAAAGAATAAGCACAAATATATTATTACTAACTGTTAATTATACTAATTGCAATAAAGACATCGCTAAGGGTACATGAAAATACCAATGTACTTACACGATAATACACAAATAAAGCTGCGTTTTCTCTTTTATCAATTTGTTCGTTAATTTTAGAAAACTCAGCAATTGGACAATATCGTGCTTTTTTTCCAACATCCCTCTTTCCGAATTAATTACTATTAATTAACTAAATTTTAAGCGTAAACGAATAATAATGATTTACATTGCTTTACATTGATGTCGGAGACCAGAAATTCATCTCTCTTAATTCCGATGGTTTTACTTTAAATACGCTCGAGTAGGCAGCTGGTTTTCCAACTGACTTTTCATCGCTTCCTATGTATGTAAGATTTTGCGACGATATGGACTTCTTTCGAGTAAGCGACCTAGGTGGAGCAGTCGCAACTTCCGTGCCTGTTTCGTCTTCTTCCTCGATTTTGCCAGTAACGATTTCCCTAGATTGCCCGAAGATGCTTGCCAAAATCCAACTTCCTTGAAGGGATGCACCAGTGAAATATCGGTTCGAAGGAACGCGACGACGAGCTTTCGGCGAACTATTTGGACTGCCTGCTGGTGAAGTGAGTGGAGTAGCTGGTAAAGATTTACTTCCTTTTTTGGGTTGACTGACGGCCTGTTCGGCCGAAAAAGTTTCATGAAATTTGTTGGACATCATTTGACTGGCTACAAGAACAATTGATTTTCCACAAAGTGCTGGCTCGCTATGAAACCCATCATCTACTCCCTGTGATTTTGTAATTTTCAGATTATCAGTTAATGATGTCTTCAGACTTGGTTTAGTTCCGTTTCCTAGGATGCATAATCATTTAAACATAAATATCGAATCACAAAGTGCAAAAAAGAATTTTACTTATTATTCTTCATTGTTTCACGAGTCGCAATAATTGAAAGAGAATTATTAATCACACAAAGAACATATTAGGCAACAATTAATTGAATGAAATACCTTTGCTTATTGTTGAAGTTGGTACAAATGGTTGACAAGGTAAGGGATGTTTGCTGAAATCAATTTTCTGATTCTTTTTCTTCTCTTCAGTAACCTGTTGTTGCGTGTCTTGTACTTTCACACTGTTTGTTGATGAATTAATATTTTGTTCCCCAAAAACTTCATCAATTGGACGATACTCTTGTGAAACAGACGATCGGCTTTGTGTCTTTGGATATCGTATATAAAAGAAACTATCGTCATGAGATGGCGGACTGAATGTTGTATCATCAAAATCGTATCTGCATAACAGAAAAAAAGACAAAAGACTGATAATTACAAATTACAAAGAAAGAAAGTAAAATTAGAAGCGAACAGGAATATGTTACTCAAAAAAAAAGCTCCTCGACTTATAGTCTTTTGTTAGAAGATTTCTTCAGCTTTGGATATCTTTTACCATTAATATATCGTTCTCTTTGCTACCAACAGTTTGTTCCATAAATTTCTAAACCTTATAATAATGCGTTTCTTAAAATACATCGAATAATTCAAGAAATAATTCGTCACTTTTCATAACTATTTTACTGAATTCGACACTATATGTTATAACATCCGTGAATAAAAAAATCCTTATTTAATTCTAATGTTAATCGCAATATAGGTTTAGAAAGAAAATAACGAAAGGGTATAACAAACGCTATGCACCGCACACAGCAAACTATACAGAGTTACACTACTCTTGAGAAGAGTGCTGTGAGTCTAAGAATAGCGGGCACAATGCCCATACGATTAACTGCTTATTCGCGTTATATCGCATGTTGGCCAAATTTCATGTATAAATATTTCTTGTCGTATATATGAATTTAATCCCTTGTACTATGTATTATGATTGATTTCAAGATATTTAACTCTTTCACACCATTTTTATTATCTACAATTAGTAAAAATAATTTAACTTTCATTCACATATATTAATTTAACCGTCAATGAAAGAATATACATATACTGACTGTCATTTCTATATCGGCACAGAATAAATGATATTACGTATAACTCGAGTTTACATTAATAATTTCTTTACGTATGAAATATTGAAAAAAAAGAATGATACAACATATAATCCTATGTTACATCTTCTATATTAAAATCGTGTTTCTTTATGCTTTATTTAACCCAAATTTCGCGTTTTGTGATTTTTACTAGACTATGATTATAATAAATGCATTTTCCAGCAGGCAAACATTCTGACAAATGCATATATGCATATCAGAACAATGAAATATATATGCATATATGTGAGAGATGCTACATTAAGAACACGCATCTATTTTAACCATAATCATAGTTTTAGTTTTACGTGAAATAAAGAAAAATCCAACAACTGGTTCAGTGGCATGATTTTGCCTATATAATGAATTTGCCTATAATCATATCAAATTAATCAGAGCAAAGAAATTTGTTGTACACAAAAATGTCCTAATAGCAATCAAAAGAATTGCTTTTTACTATTGGGATTGGTTTAAATTCATTGGTTCAAATTTCTTCTATACATTCAGCAAAGAATAATGTTACAAGTCTGCAACTCAGTACAAATAAAAGTTCAACAATTTTACAATGCCAAAATTCAAAGAGAAACAAAGGAATATACCTGCTTTCGGTTCGTCCTTTCATCCATTGTGGCAAAGATATTCCACCGCTGAGTATTCTATCCTGTTGTTTCGTAGAATTCATTTTTAAAATTCCAATAAAAAAAATACATTCAATTCCTTTTGAGTTTGCCTGTTCGCTTGTGTTTTTTTAATTTTTTTTATTTTTTTATTTGTTTATTTTTTATTTTTTTTTAGTAGATCACGCTTTGAGACATCCGATTCAAATATCCGAAACTTCAAAGTCGTAATCTTTCAAAAGTTTCTGATAGAAAACGAATGGTCTCCTAGGCACGTTGTTCTAGTGATCTATAACACGAACAAACAATGAACGAACGCATGATTTGATTCTATTAAACATTTTTTCATTCTAGATATGCGCCAGATTGGACACATAGAAAACAAAATATATATATATTGCAACTAATATTGAAATATCATAAGAGAGGGAGATAAAGCGATTCATTATTTACACAGTAAAGAATCTCTCTAAGGATAACTTTGAATATTCAAAATTCTCATTCAAAGTATGGAAAATAATTTTAAAAATAATTTTGAGTACTCAGAAAAAGTGTTAAAAGATATTTTTAGAAAATATCAATTTACCAATCGTTTTCTTGTTACATCTATCCTCTTATCTTCACTAAACTTATAATGATTTTTATGATTAACTAATAGTGCATTTTGCATATATAATATACATATGCATACATAAATTTTTGTATTTTTCTTCCCTCTTTTTTCTCCTTTTCTCCAAAAAATATATTTTTATTGCGATGTCTATAACATCAGTATTAAAACATTTCCTTCCAGAAGAAAACTTTGTTTTGAATTGTTTGCCAAAACAGATGATATACAAGCAGATTGTATTTCGAAAATGGTGGAAAATGTAAATACAAAGAGCAATCTGATATTAAGGAATTAATATCTTATATAAGGAAAATTTTATATATCCTAAAGTATAGACTTCAGAATGACAAAAAATTACATGAAAAAAATAATTATTTTCACAATTATTTTCCAATTCTCCTACTTATTCATTGAAATACATCATTTTGCAAGTTGAAGTATAAACGAATATATTTCAATCAAAATAACAACATATACATTGATCGATTACTTACTCGTTTTTTATGATATATTGAATACTTTTGTACAATTAATAACCCCATAACTGCGATATTTTTGCAAAATTTTGAAAACGCCAATATCGTAACTCACAAACTATCCACCATTTACTACGAATAAATCCTCGTTGTGGAGTCAAGGAATCGGTAATTAGCAACTTCTTTACAATGAAAAATTCTTATTTGTGGAAAAGTAATAACTAGACTAGTAAAAAGGAATAACTAGACTAGTAAACAGGGAAAATGAAAAGAAACTACATGCATACATTGATATAGAACATTAAAAGAAAATTATATTTTTATACACTGAAATTTGATTTATTAAGTATATACATATATCTGATAATTTATAAAATGATAAGTATATATGTTAAAACTTTAAGATGAGTTTACAACAATATTACTACAAACTTGAAGTGAGACACATACATTTAGTGAATTGCACAATCACTAGACAAGAACTTATACTGCTTTAGCATTGGAAAAACAAGTAACCATTCTTCCGGTTGGAGTTACGAGTCTGAACTGTTGTCGGTAAGTTCATTGAAATCAAAATCGATTTCAATCGGAATTAAAGAAATAATCTCTATAAAGATTTTGTATCAAAATTATATTATTTTTTCTCTAACACATAAATGTGGATATTCTTATGTTTTGAAAACGTTGATGCAATCGCAATGAAAAAGTGACAATAACTAACCTCTAACAGTTTTTTATTTATATTCTAATATGTTACATGATTCTGCTAGAAACAATTTTAGTTTACTGTAATTGATCTAGTGTTACATTGGTAATTTTGTACATACAGGTAATCAACAACAATGAAATTCAATAAGCTTGTTTCTTCTTCACGCCGAAAAAATCGAAAGAGGCATTTCACGGCACCTTCTCATATTCGAAGAAGACTTATGTCAGCTCCTCTTTCGAAAGAACTTCGGCAAAAGTACAACGTTCGTTCCATGCCAATTCGTAAAGATGATGAAGTTCAGGTAAAATGATATTAGTTAAATAATTTTGTGAATTATGTAAACATTGAATTAAATATGAAGATGAGCAATTATTTCATAAAATTTCATTTTATTATTCAAAGGTTGTACGTGGACATTATAAAGGCCAACAAGTTGGAAAAGTTGTGCAAGTATATAGAAAAAAATTTGTCATATATATAGAAAGAATTCAACGTGAAAAAGCTAACACCGCTAATGTATATGTTGGTATTGATCCATCCAAGGTAAAAGCAATTATTTTGTTTTTACTATTGTTTTTAGTATATATCATTAAATTTCAATAAATGATGAATTAAACCATTCACATAGATTAAAGCACAATGCTTGTCAATTTCACTGATGTACAAGGGTTCTCCTTTATATCTATGAATCTGACTTGCTTAGCTTTTTTATTGCAGAAAAATTGGCACTGATATTATAATTTTGCCTTCCTTCCCTTGTCAGAAAATATTTACTATTTTCTAATTTAAATCTTGTTTGATTTTTTAGACTGTTATTGTGAAACTAAAGATGGATAAAGATCGTAAAAAGATTATTGACAGGAGGAGTAAAGGTAGACTCGCAGCATTAGGCAAAGATAAGGGAAAATATACTGAAGACTCAACTGCAGCCATGGAAACTTCATAAATATAATTTCATTCATAAAATTGAATAAAATTATAATGCTAAAATTTGTGTATTGATATTTTTTTTATTCTATTAGTCATACATTAAAAAGTATTTTATGTATAAAAGTAAATCTTTGACACAAGATAAACACGAACATATTAAAATTGTAAAATTATTGGTAAATTGATAATTATAGAATTATCTATTGCTATTATCCAACATTTATATTATTGTATTACTAACAGATAAATTAATTTGTACAAATGCATGATTTCTCACTTGTGAGTTATATATACAATATTTTATTCATCAATATTTAAACGCTTTTTCTTCATTTTTTTCTTAAAATTTTGTTCTAATTGCAAGTGCCTCTTCTTTGGGATTATATCATCTTTGATTTCATTAGTTTTTGTAATTTTTCCTTGTGTCACAACACTTGCTATTGGTTTAATGTTTACTGTAAAGAAAAGATAATCAATTTAAAGAAAGATATACTTTTTTAATAATATTAACTTCAGAAATAGTTACTAATTTATCCATTACATACCTATTTTGTAGGATATTTTTGAATCCTTTCCTCTACCAAATATAGAAGACATGTTACCTTTATTTTTATGCTTGATTTTATATTTTTCTTTTCCAAGTTTTAACGTGTTTTCTGTTAAAACTATTTTATTTCCTACTAATTTATTTTCAAGTATCTAAGTATAATAAAATAAGAAATTTTTTAATGATAATATACCATATATTGTGTTAACCAAAAAGTAATGTAAGATTTTTGCAGTAAATATTATTTTTTGTCTTTTAACAATAAATATCATTTTTAAACTCACAAATTAAAATTTATTTAAAACCTGTTTATTTACTTGGGACGTTTATCAAATGTAACGTTTAAGTTCGGTATAATTCGAAATGAACTACTTTTGAAGTGAATTGAGAAAGTATGATTGTTGCAAATAAGATATATAATTTATGATAATATAATGCAAAGGATACTGAAAACAATCGAGATCAAGTATATTAAAATTCGATAATAATAAAAATTTTAGTTCAATAAAGATTGCATTTTTTACGTTAGTTATGTTAGTTATGTAGGCAAAAACAATAAAGAGCTGTAAAAATAATAGCAAAAATAAAAAAAACTTAACATATTTTAGAATAAAAATTTTTATATCTAAGAAGAAAAGACTATTATTTTATGAATAAAAATCTATGTTACTTTTTGGCATACATACATATTATGACATATAGATTACCGAACGTGGAATTGTAATGAAGGCTTGTTCCTCTTCTTCTTCTATATCTTTCAATGTAAAAGAAAGTTCTGTTGTTTTAGGCATTAAGTTTTCTTTTCTTACAAATTCCTGTAACTATAAAATGAAAAAAAAAATGTCAATAAAAGACAGAAATAATGCAAGAGAGAATAGAAAATTCATAAAAATAAAATTCTAATTTATACATTGTATGGTCTACCACATGTTGATTTCTTGTCTACAAGCGGCATCATACTTCCAGTTTCCAAATTCTTTTCATTTGATTCCTTTATATTCTTTTTTTTATCAGAAACACAACTTGTTGCATAGTTTAAATCCAATTTATCTTGGGCAGATTTATTAGTAGCAAATGATAGTTGTTTGATATCTGGAGATGACTCTCTTGCAGATCTTTTGTATAGCTTATCTATCATATTTTCAAAAGTAGAGTCACTATCTACAATACTAGAATCACTATCTACCGTTAAATTTAATCTTCCAAATTGTGATCCGTGTTGTATTTCAGTTGAATGAAAAATATCATCTTCTATCTGCTTTGTTTCTTCTATTTCAACTTTTTCATCACAAGAATTGTTTATGCTTAATTCTTCTGGTTTCATATTTTCAGTAAATACAGATATAGAGGGTACTATTTTATACTTTCTATTAACAATTTCTGTGTGAGTAATTATGGATTGTGGTTTTTTTGTTTGCATTTTTTCCTTTGCATTTATATTTTCAATTGTATCTTGAAAATACTCTTTTTTGCTTGATATATTGTAAGTTTCAGATTTCAGATCATTATCACTGTTTCTCAAATTATTTAGTACAGAAATAGTACTCGATGTATCTTGTTCTTTGTCTTCAGTTTCATTGTTAGATATTTTATGAGTCTTTCCATTTTCTAAACATTCTTCTTCTGTATCTTCATCAATACCAGAGTCTTTTGGTTGGTATGTATTACTAATAAGTAAGGTCTCATTCATAATTGTTTCTGTAATATTGGAATTTTGTTTCATCTGCTTAGAACAATTTTGATCAAAAGGCATATTTCCATCATTAATATTCTGAATTTCATTCAAATTATCTAATGAAGCGGGCAAATCTTTTAATGTTTTAATGTCAGGACTGTTAAGTGTTTTATAACAATGATTTTCATCTGACTGAAGTTCTTCATTGATATCATTTATCCACAAAGAATTTGATTGTTTCGATTCATCATTATTGTTCGTTACCTTTTGTACTACAGTTGCAACATTTGTTTTATTTTTTATGGGCAGTTGGTTTTTCAAATTTGAAGTATTTTGTTTAGTACAGTTTATTTTAGTAAGTGTATTCATTTTATTCTGTGCACTCTTTTTAACATTATTTGTTGCTGAAGGAGTTTCATTAATATTATTATCATGTATAAAATTATTTGCATTTGATTTTCTTGCCAAAGAAGAAGTGTTTTCAGATTTAACAACTTTTTGCCATCCTAAAGTTATAAATGACGTCCGTTTAAATTTTTGTGTAGATCTTCTTCTAGGACTTACATTGTCGTTCTCACTAATTTTAGATTCCTTTAAAAAATAGTTGTTTCTTTCTTCAGATATTAGTTGTGTATAATTAGCTAAAGAATTATCATCTTCACTAAAACTAACATTATCTTCAGTTTCACTATTATCTGTCAAACATCGAAGAATTGAAGTCTTTATTTCAACATACTGCCTGTACGATTTTAAGCTTTGAAGCTGTTTAATCATAACATTCATAGCTTTATTTCTGCGAGGTAATTTTCTAGATGGTACTAGTTTATGCGTCAAAGAGGAATCTATCATTCTGTCAGCAACTGTATTTGGTATTATGTTCCATGTAATTTCGTCAAATTTCATGATGATACCCTTTCATTAACCCAATATCTGTAACATTCACTTTTTATAAAATATTATTTTTATTTAAAAGTAATTAATATTTCAAATTAACAAGCATAAATAAATGATTACTTTAATTACGAATTGCAACAACGTTCTAAAATTTATTTAAAATTAAAAACAAAATTGACTTATGCTTACATTGCACACGCGATGCATGTATACATTGTTAAGAAATACATTAGAATTTGGAGGTTATGAAATATTATACTCACGTACTATATATATACAATTCAAGATTCAATATTTTGTTAAAAAAAAAATAATAATTCTTAATGAATTCATACATTTCATTGACATTTGATATTTATAATCAAAAGTATTTCTTTTTTTATCTTCCAAAACTTGCACGTAAATATATATATAGCTATCTTTAGAATCAATAAAAATAATCGGAACTATAATTGTGAAATTAAACAAAAAGAAAAATATAGAATATAATTGTCAAAATTAATATAAGTTTTTGTAAAACATTTCAGTAGGATTTAATGAAGTTTTACACAATATATATGTATTGTAATTTAATTTACGTGCATTTTTCAAAAATATGAGCAAGTAAATGGAACAGAAATTATACATAGTAAGATAAAATCGAATCTGTTAAGAAAAAAAGATAAATAATAAAAAAATTCATTTCACGATATACAATGTTTTTTTTTATTTTTATTATCGAAATACAAAATGGAAAAGGAATGACGTCAAATTGGTAAGCATCCAGGAATTTAAAAACTAACAGAATTCTTGTCGTATGAAGATGGGATTCTCTACGAAGGAAGAAAGTGCTTCATTTTAAAATTTTTAATAGAATATATATTTTGTATACCGGAAGTGTATGGATCGATGGATATAGGTACAAACAATGATGTAAATGAAAGAAAAGTGGAGGGAGTGAAAGGATAGAAGTGAAAAAAAAAGAATAATCAGATTGCCAAAATATTTTATATGGTTATTCGTGCGTTTAGATGCACGAGATAAATATTAGTGTGCGTTTCGATGATAATAATAAAGATAAAAAGATATATAAAATATTTTGAAAAATCGTGTTTTGAAGTTTGGTCATACAGTACATAATAGCGTGAGAGAAAGAGGTGTAAAAGCGCAGAAAGAACGCCGTCAAGAATTGTAGCATAAACGGTCGAAATCAATTTCAAATAGGTATTGATTATAGATGATCTACTGAGTCGGTGCGATAAAGAATAAAAAATCATTCGACTTTCATGAGTTTCGCTTATTCTTCGGAAATCGGTTGAAAGGGACTGGTGGAAATAGAATTTAAAGCAAAATGATTCGAGAGTTTTTTTTTGGAACGTGAAAGTGTTAGGTAAATGATTAACCTCGACTGACAATTCAAAAGTATAAGTTGAAACTTGTATGGAAATTGATGAAAAGAAAATCTAAGAATGCACCAAAACAGAAAGAAAAAAAAGCGAGTGAATTACGGTGTAAGAGCAGTCGAGGTATTACGTGGAATGAAGGGATTTGGTTTTACGATCTCTGGACAACAACCTTGCATATTGAGTTGCATCGTTCCGGGAAGTCCGGCGGATATCGCTGGATTACGAGCTGGCGATTATTTAGTATCTGTCAATGGCCATAATGTTAGCAAATTGCCCCACGACGATGTCGTGCAATTAATTGGCCGTTCAAAGGGTATTTTAAAGTTACAAATAGCTGAGAATTATTACTCCGATTCGTCTGATGAAGAGGGAGTGACAGCAGTACGCTGCAAACCCAAATACATTCATAAACCTCGTGCAAGTAACATGGGAGCACTACAATTGCAATGTAGAGTTGCTAAAGTTGTACGAGATTTACAAAGCGGTGCTATGTTTGATGTAGCAGGGAAAACACCTCCTGAACTACAAAATCATGGAACTTACTGCAATTTACATTATCATTGGGATATGTCTAGTCCTCTTCCACCACCACCACCGCCAACTTCTCATAAAAGAGATTCTGAAAAGATAGTACATAGAACAGTTGTTGGTTACCTTGGAACTATAGACATTCCAAATCAATTGCATCCATCTTGTATGATGCAGGTAATATACAGTTTTGATATTCATTTGATATTCGTTGATTTGTTTCGATACAGTTTTACTAATCTTTATTTATGTTTCTAGGTGTTAAGAAAGTGTATCAAACGATTGAAAGCTGAAAAAAGAAATCCAACTACAGTATTGCTAACCATACATGTGGCAAATATAAAGCTAACCAATTCAGAGAATCGTGTTATAGCAGAGTATCCGTCCTATAGAATAATATTTTGTAATTCTTTCTCTGAGCAAGATAAACAGTATTTTGGAATATTAACGAAATCTGTTAAGGATAAAGAAAATATTGTTTCAAATTCCTGCCATGTTTTTACAATTTACTATAAATTGATTGATCATATAGTACATTCTAGTGTATGCAATATATTTGGATTTACATGCACCAAAACTTCTGAGCTAAATGTATGTCAGGAATTTCCAGACAGTTGTAATAGTCTGATTGGTGCTATACAAACATTGTACATATCAGATTCAACAGCTACTGATACAAATCCATACAATGAAATGCGAAGACATCAAGAAACTGCTTCACCACAACCAAGCAATATAAGTACATCAACAGCTCATTCGAGTAATAGTGATTCTGGAATTGGTTATAAAGATGATTGTACAAGTCGTTCAGATAAAAATATACAAAATATTCCCCGAAGAAGATGCCCAACTTCAGAATACAGGGTATGTTGATTACAATGTTCGTCGTACTTAATTCAATCAATTATAATATTGCAAAAGATTGTAAAATTTACATTGACAACATTTTATAACTCGGTAAGTATATATTGAAATCTATGTAGTCCTTTTCTTATTATTTAAAATATAAAATTTCTTATGAATATACCTATTACATTTTGTTATTCTATCTGTTTGCATTCTAAGAAAATATTAATGATTGTAATATGTGGACTATTCAATTCATTATGATCATAAAAAAAAAATATATATATATTTGGAATATATAGTAGAGTTTAAGAGTTTACACTATTCCTATAATTATCTTAAGTTGAGTAGTTTTCTTTCTATTTCATGAAAATAGATCCGTTTTTAATTAACATGATATGTGTTTAGGATGCGTGTGAATATTCGTCAAGATCATACGGTAACGAAGCTGTAGATTTAAGATTAACGGTACGGGCTGTATCAAACTCATGTTGGAATGAAGCAAATAAATTGAATATGTGCAAAGATAATTTAGAATTGCCTCGTGAAAGTGTGATTTTTAATGATTTTTGCAATGGAATGAATACGTGTACAGAAACGATCGAAAATTCTCGGATGAATTCTGACATACAAAAGGGAACGAAGAGGGGGGACTTGCCCACCTGCCCATTGCCATCTGCTTCAACAGTTAAGCAGGGGTTGCTTAGTTCGTCCGTTTGCACCACCGCGATGCTACACGGTTTAAAAGATCCTGTTGAGACATCCGATGATTCCGCAATTAAATCCCAACGATTGTTGGGATTTACGAAATTAGCGGAATCGAAAGAAATTGACATACCAGATAAATTTAGTCCAAAAGTCTTTTCTGGTATTTCCAAATCTTTAGTACATAGTTTTGAAGATCTTAATACAAGCATGGATTATGTTCGACCGCTCTGTCAAACTTATTCAGATAAATTGGATAATTCACGTCCTTGGGGAAGCTTGCAAGAAATTCGGAATGTTGGAACCTGTGTGCAGAATATCTGTCTGGTAAGAGATTCATATTTATTTCTTCCACGTTCAAATTTAATTTAATTAAGTGAACCTTAAAGTGAATTATTAATTTATAATTTGAGATTATTGCAATAAAACGAAAAAGAAAGAATATAAAGAGAAAGAAGAATATTTGCATTAAGTGACAAAATAATAGAGAAAAAAGAAATATGGAAAGGAGAGGGGATATACGAGTAAGCGAGTGAATCGATGAATGAGTGAGCAAGGTAATATATGAATATGAGAGTTTTACGTGCGAGTAAGTGAGTGAGCAAAAGAAGGAGAGAACAAGAAAGAACGTATGTAATGGGAACTAAAGTATCATATTTCGGTTCGACGATTTTATAATTTCCTTAATGAAATAACTTCACGTAAGAATTCAAATAAACAGATAATTCAACAACTAAGGTATATTTAATACACATAAACGAGGCTACCGACAGACAAACCGACCGACCGACTGAGCACTTTGAAAAGGAGAGAGGGAAAGAGAGAGAGAAGGAAATGAAGTACGAGCGAATATACTCGTAGTGCACATGAGAGTGACATGTTAGACACGAAATAAACGTGATGCTGTCGTAATGGTTATAATGTTGATTAGTGTTAAACTAATTATTTGAGAAAATTAATTGAATGATCGCGCGTGTAAATTCGTCGGTTCGATCGTAAGAAATCGATCGATTGGTCGATCGCGTCGGTTGTGTCGGTATACGTCGTGTTTGGCTGACCATTGAGTTGAACAGACACCGTGCACGGAATCTTAATTGTCAACGGTGCATCGTTGCAGCTGGGCGGAGCCCTTATTATTACGAACATAACGCGATCTTATTTTAATAAGCTGATTTTGAAAAATAATTAATTCGTTTATTGTATTATGTTTGTATAGTTATTTTTGTTTTTCCTTCGATAAATGGGATCGTTACGCGTATACATGAAGGAATACGATCTTCGATCACGACATGGATACCGTGGTGAAATCGGTACGTACGATACGAGACGGTTTTATGAAATTGCTGAGGGATTGTATATATGGATTCTAGTTCAGTGTGTAATTTTTTCAAAGTTAATCAACTGTTTATAGTAAACAGACAAGTAATAAAGTGAAATCGGAGCATCTTATTCTTATTATTTTATAAATCAGGACAGAAAGTGAAATTTTAATGATTTATGATCAATAGTCGACAATGTCAAATCGATGTTATGTTGATATGTTATATACATATATTCTTTCAGGAACTAATTATGACGACAGTAATTATTTATGATTTAGCATCCTCTTCAATCGTTTTTCAATTATATTTTAATTGGATCCTATCGATCATTTGTGATAGCATGTAATTGTTCAAATCTTATCAATGAACGATATATATTAGATGAATGACTCATATATGTTTGTGGTTGTACACTTTGTTGCCATTATGAAATGGGGGAGGACATAAAAAGATATATTAAAAATTATTATTATATTTTTCATTTTTACTTTGATTTTTCTTCTTTGGTGTATTTTCCTATATTGAAAGTATATAAATGTGAGGCACTCTGCAATCTTTCTTCTTTCTCTTTATTCTTTATATTTAAATTTATTCATAATTATAAATATGTAAAATTTTTTAAATACATACACAGTTAGTTACTTAAGTACAATATTTGTAACATACTGTAGCATCAAGATCGAGTGAATATGCAAAAGACCATGAAGTTATATTGATAAGCAAATTAAATGTTACATAATAACTGATATTAAAGATTGTGTAAAGACAATAATTATATCTATTGTATATTTCTTTTTATTTCTTGATTTATTTTTAACTAGTATTTGTAATATTAGTAATATTCTCAGTATTCGCAATATTCGCAATATTCATAATGTTCGTATAAAGTTGATGGCGCACGCGCTCGATCGTTTCCCCTATGAGTCGTTTAATCCCATTTAACGACGTTACCAATAAAATATAATTTTTTTTAATGCTTCTTTAATACAGCACGGTAGTACACAATTATGCGATAAAAATACTGATTGTAAAAATATACATGCATGGGCCAATGGTTTTGAAAAATTATTGGAAGATCCAAAAGGTTTACAAACATTTGCGGTAAGATCCTTTAATTAATTTTTCTTTTTTATTGGATAAAGCCACGTTACATATTTTTCAACATCTTTTTTGTTTATTTTATTTTTATAGGAATTTCTGAAAAAGGAATTTAGTCATGAAAATATTTATTTTTGGGCTGCTTGTGAGAGATACAAAGATACTAAAGATGTTATTACAAGACGAAAGTTGGCAAATCAAATTTACCAACGTCACTTGTCCTCTACAGCAGCTGAACCTGTAAATGTCGATAGCCATGCAACAGGTCAAATAACACAAGAGCTTCTCAGCGAAGCACCTGCTGATCTTTTTTTGCAGGTGTACATCACATGTTTTTTTATTCTTCTTTTCAATTCTACAGTTGTGTTTATTATTATCAACATTATATTAGTTCTATATTAATAGAAATTGTTAGTTTGTATTTTATTTTCAGGCTCAAAAACAGGTTTTTAATCTAATGAAATTCGATAGTTATCCAAGATTTTTAAGATCTGATTTATATCGTCATTGTGTAGAAACAGGAAATTCCATAATTGGAGCAGAAGATTGTGATTTAAATCTTACCAGTTCATCTAGTGTAAAGTTAAAGAAGAGTCACTCGGATGCAGAAGATCGATGTAGGAAATCCATTCTTCCATGGAATAGAAAAAACAGGTATTGATGATAAATAGTATATAATAAATGTTAGTTGAAAGTAAGTGTTATTAATATATATTCATCAGTGCATCAACTATAATAATATCTTTTTAGGTCTAAATCGAAAGATCGTGGCGAATCTGAATACAATAAAGGTCCTAATAGAAATGAGACTATATACAAGAGTTTTACAACTATGAAAAGAGAAACAGAAGGTAATAACAACGATGACAGTATTTCTATATCTAGCAGCAGATCTTCATTAGCATCATGGGATTTGGCATTAAGGCAATCATTTCACAAACATGTAAGTGTTCTTCTCTCTTCTTTTATATTGTGATTAAACATAAAGAAACTATGTTGTTTGGTAAAGCAATTATATTAAAGGGAAGTATATATAAGTTTAACTGTTGTATGTGTTAGTTTTATTTGCATTGCAAGTGTGTAGTAGTACTCTGGTATTGCAACTATGCGAAGATGTTTGTTGAAAACAAATGTTAGTGTTATTAAGCACACAATCAATTTCAAACTACAAAGTTGTTGTATCTATAACTTGTAGTCTTTCTCGTCCTATGAAGGACAGTCGAATGAAACGAAAGAAATTCGTGCTAAATGTACTGGATTATGTCGGGTAATATTACCCGATGGATCGACTACAGTTGTGCCCACTAGCCAAATGGAGAGTATTAAAGATGTGGTTACACGCCTCCTTGATAAAAGAGCTCTTCGATATTCTAACTATGATGTTCTAATCCTAGCTACAGACGAGGTTTGTGATTTTTTGTATTTATTTAATGCATCTTTTAAGACTACTGCTCAAAAGTAATAAAATAATCGTTGATGTTTGATATGCTATGTATAAAATGTGTTTCTTTCTTGCACATAGTGTGAATGTAGTAAGGATTGTGGGAGATTATTGCCATGTGAGAATTGTTATGCATGTATTTGGGGCAGCTTTTGTATTTGGGTATATTTGCATTAAATTTAACATAAAATATAATTTGTAATATAGCATAAATAATTTGAAACGTCTACTTATTATATTTCTTATTATCTACATATAATATAATATTAATACATAATGTTAATATCTAATAATAATTAAAAAATTTTTGTGTCTTCAGACTATAGATACGAAATATCCATCATCTGTACTGGCTGGTCAAGAGGTGGAAGTTGTACCAACGAAAATATTGAAAGTAGATTTACCTTCTCGGCGAACGATAACTGTGATTGCACATAAAGGCAGAACTCTTAAAGATGTATTGAGGCCACTCCTAAATAAGTATGGTTTTAATTTAGAAATAATTACTGTATGGAGTGAAAACCACCGCATTAGTATGGATATACAAGCTATTGATGCTCCTGCAAGACTGGTTTTGACCAACATAAAGGATCAAGGTAATGAAGATGTTGAACTATAGTAAAATTTTAAAAAGTTATTAAATGCCTTTTGATGAAAATAATTTGAAGAAGAATATTTTTGTAGATCCACAAAAGGAGTTAAATACAATTAAGTACACACATGATGGATCAAATTCTCAATCCACTCTAGATGAGATCACAAATAGAGTATTTGAAGAACTTTTGGTGGGCAAAGGTTCAAGTAAATATCATTATAATGATGGCTCGTGTAAGGTAATAAAATAATTTGAATTAATTGGTTCAAAATTTGTTGCTTTTATTTATGATAAATTATTTATCATTCCATTTTTGAATAGTCTGATGATCAACGTTCGGAAGGTTCCTCTATTTTACCAAGCAAATTTTTTCTTCGAGATTCTACAATGCATGGAAAGAAAAAGGTATGATAAACGTCTTTGTATTCAATGTATTACTTTTCAAAAATGATTTTCATATATTCTTATATTTTAATGTTAAAGGGAGGAAAACCTAAATGTAACATGAATGAAAAAACTAATACGAACGATTATGTTTCCGAAGAAACTACGAAATCTCATCCTCCTTTAATAGCAAAATGGCGGAATGGAGTGAAGCTGCAATTACCAGGAAAATTCGACGGTGAAGGTAAATTATATTTGAATATTTGTATAATATTGTTAATACCAAACTTAGTTGTAACACTGGTATTTGTGACTTTCTGCACTTATAGAATATATATTGTTATAATATTTATAACATTTATAGATTTATACGAAGGTTTAAAACGAGCACAAAGGTCTAGATTGGAAGATCAGAGAGGCACGGAAATCAATTTTGAATTACCAGACTTTCTAAAGGTAAACGAAACTTACATCTTCTGAGGTATAGTAATACATATTTTTCTATGATATCAAACATAAGATTTCACAAAGCATATTGTCAATTATCGTAGTAATGTATTAACGTACATACATTTTATTTTTAAAATTTTTATTATGCGATGCGTTTCGACCCTTAAAGCTATGAAATTACTGATCAGAACAAGGAAAATGGTAAGCCGACGGATCGCAACAAAGTTCGGAGACCTAGGATAATATCTGCCAATTGCGAAGCAAATGCCAAGTTTTATAGTTCGATTCATGAACGACAAAACTGTGGACATGATCAAAATACGACGACAATCACAACATCAATAACAACGACAACAACAACATCAAACACAACTAAGACGTTGGCTTTAGCAAAGAATGGAAATCTTGATGAACGATTCCACGTATTTGCTACTGGAAAGGAGTTGCAGAGTAAGTCTTCAGATAATTCGTTCATATTAGATACAACTTTGATGGACGGAGATCGGACCGTTTTAGAAAATGGATCTTGCTCCCGAACTACTGCTTTGGATTCTTTTGATACTCAAGGCAACTCGTTAGGTGTAAAATCATCGAGACCTCCACCCCTTCCGCCAAAGCCAAAAAATCTTATAACGTGTGCAGCAAAAACTGGATATATCGTGTCTTCGAAATCTTTACCAAAGTCTAATCGTGCCGTTTCTTTAAGTCCAACCGAATTTACTCGGAAAAATATTTTATAACGTGTTACATTGAAAAAACGACAGTCATGTGTCACATATTTTCGTATGTAGTGTACGAAATGTACCACAAAATGAGCGATCGTGTCTTCTAATTAATTATATATGTAATATAAAGTTATATACAAAGCAAAATGTTGGTACGAAAAGATTTGTAGTATTATTTAGAACTATGACGATTATGAGTACAATTATGTATTATTGCACTTCGTCCCGATCCTCAAAGATATCTCTATACACAATGTATTTTTAATCATAAAAATTATATCTATTTATGATGTTTTTACGGTACAGCTGTTATTCTCCTGGTTATACAGGACATATATTTTATTATTGTAATTTATAGTGAATGAACACTGTTATACGCAAACGACGAAAAAAATATTTGAAATTTTATGCGCATTAAATAAATTATAAATTTTGTTCTATAGAAGTATTTCTATATTAATTCAATATTTATTTCGATTTAAGCAGTAAACAAAAAGAAAATTTTTCATAGCCATTTAAATTCACATATGTGTATATATAACGGTCTTCTTATCTCCTTTGTATTTTGATTTCTTGATTTATTTCCTTGCGGTTTTGTAGGTGGCGTTATACGCAATGATAATATATTTACGCGGGCCTGTCATTGTGAGTTTGTTTAGTTTGATATACCGGTCAACGAAGCTCAATTGTGATCATCTTTCATTCGATGAAATAATATATTTATCCCTAGTTTTTGCTATCATTTTATCATGTTAAAAGAAAATCGCAGTTAATATAAAGTGTAAGAAAATTTGATTTTTCAACATTTCAAGTTGGAAAATTTTGTGTAAAAACTTTTGTAAATAAAATTTGATCAAAAAAAGGTAAGTAATTGAAAGATCATATATATTATATTAACAGATTAGTTTATTTCTTTTGAATAGTTACTAACAAAGCAAAATGTTTCACACTATAAAAGATAATGAGAAATTGTACTATTAAAAATAATGTTATCATCACCTAACCCTACATGACTCATACACACCATCTGATTCTTATACTTTGTTTCATTCGTTCTGTTATTGCTTAAAAACGATTCTTCATCAAACGTCATTCAATAATTACGAAAATAAATCTAACATGTACACACGTTTTGTATATAGTGTGAAAACTGTATTTTATTATCACGAAATTTTTTAAAATTTTTTACTTTGCGCTTTAATTTTCTGAAAATTTTATCTTTTATCATTCGTTCCATCTATCAATTTATTGTAGTATAACATATATAGACGTACTTAGTGAAATATATATATGAAATTTACACGTCTGATAACAAAATAAAAATGTTTCTCTACAGTGTGTATTATTAAGAAACGAAAAAAATAAGATGTTAAAATCTTTATCATTAGATAAGAGGTAAACATAATTAATCGGCTCTACTAATTGTAGGCTAAATATAAAAAAATTTACACAACAGGTATTGTACGTTATTTGTGAAATAGTTTTCTTTGAAACTTCGATATTATTGTCGATCTTCTATCATTAAATTTGTATTTCCTTAAAATCTTGAATAGATATTATACACACGACTCCTATACTTCCGTTTGCAGATTATTATTGATACGAAGATGTCCGGATATAAACGAGTGTCTGTATTATCATGCATCGCCGAATTAGACGAATGTTCATCGGACAAATGTCAAGATCAAGCAGCACCTCTCGTGTCACCGATTTCCAGCATTGTTTGCGACTTGATAAACTCGACGCTGTCACCGCGCAGTTATTCAAATCGCAAGAACGATGTAACCGATAAGAATGTAGGTAAGCAAAGTAATGACCATCATGCCAATTACTAATTAACTCTTATTCACAAACTTAGTGGATGTTAGATGATTATTAACAATAAAAAAAAGAAATATTGGAGAAAGCTTCAGATGGAAGGGAGCGTGATTAAAGTGGATTGAAGAGGGAGTAAAGAGTAAACTGGTGGGGATGCGACATAAACTGCTTACAATGGAGCGAAAATAACGGAATAAATAGCTTACTTCGTACAAATTACTATAGGATAATTTAAAAATTTTAATATACGAGCAATATTGATTTTTTTTTTTTATAAAACAATTCAACTGATAGAATTAATGGTGCAATCAAAATGACTCTTTTGATGAAAAAGAAAGCTGTTTAGTTTGACAAGAAAAAAATCTGATTAGTAATTCAGTGTATAACCGTTAAAGGTTGCTGATCAGAACTTGGAGATTCAGATTGCAAGACCTGCCTTACCGGCTCCACGAGAAATGCTAATACACCGAAACCCTCGAGAATACAAGAACCTGAGATACCCCTCACACCTTATAGGCCCTTATAGATTCTCGAAACCCTTTTACCATCTCTTCGTCATTTTCTCTCTTATTTCTTGTCCTTCTTTGATTTCTTTCATTTTATGCGTCCACGTCGTCTTACCCTCTTTTATACTTTTTTTTGCCTCTCCGCTCCTTTTTTTTTTCTTTTTGATCGACTTTATATTTATTCGAATATTTTAATTTGACGTTTACTACCTGTTCCATAATAATAGTAGAGAATGCGTTAGCGTTTGAGATAGTTTAAAACGTTGGAAACAGACGTTTATCGCAACTCGCGATGCGGAAGAGCAAGAGCACAGTGTAACATATTTCGTTAGCAGCTGTGTTACTGCCTGAACGGTGACCTTTGTTTAATCGCCATTTGTAATTTATCGTATATCATGCGCCGATGCACGCGTGTTATCAGAAATATCTATTTAACGTACAGTCCGTCTTCTCTCCCCTCTATTTATTTTCTGTATTTTCGAAATTTTCTTCCTTCGTTAGTGTAGTACAGCAAACAAAAGGACAGCAATCAAAATACTTTTGCACAAAAATTTACTGATTAACACTTATTAGTGAAATGACAAAGCGTGAGAGAATCTATTGGTATTGTTAATTTGTAATTTGCAATTTGCGATTTGTTACAGATAGTAACATTGATAATATCGAGAAGAGAATTCAAATGAGTTGATGTGGCATAATGTACCATATGATTAAGTACATTGTTAATTTTCTCAAATTTTTAAGGAACCATAATAGATAGGGGTTTCCCTTATTACCTGCGTTACCCTCTTTCTAAGTATGTTCGTCGAAGATTGTTAAAAAGAGGGGTGAGATAGTGTTGAAACATTCTTAATCGTACAATTAATAACCAGCATTATTCTGTTTTACTTGAAATATAGAAAGTACATTATTTTTCAAAAATGTTCGAACACTTATTGTTTATTCAGAGAAGAAATACGAGATGAATAAAGTCTGAAATGTTGCAATGACTTTTTTGTCACTTTCTAAAGCGAATGTATAAATGCATAAAATGTTCCAGTTCAATTCTTAGACGGTTCGATGACGGTTCATGGTGCACTGGTTACACCTGTGGTAAACGAGCGGTGCATGGCTATTTCGTTCCACGGTTCGTGAATTGTTCGTTAGGAACTTATTACGTATTTAGCTGTTCGTTGATCTTTTTGTTGATGTTAATACTATTGTACTATTTAAATAGAATTGAAACGAAAGCAAAATTGCCGAATTGTTGCTGAAGGAAATTTGTTGTTAAAAAAGCTTAGATTAGGAAATCAAACGATATATTTGTATCTTTAGCTTGTAATTTATCAAAATTATAATCAGTTACTTAGTGAGAATGATCTGTGAGTTCTGTACTCGTTCTCTTGCGGTTTTTTGTCAACCGATCGATACTTCTACTAACCGTCGAATTTTTCTTTATAACGAATTTGAGATGTATGAATACTATTGAAGTATACGTACGTTGTAAGTATGTGATACTTAACGTATTTAACGGTAGGCACAGATAAACTGAAATCAATTAAAATGTGTTTGACAAATGAATCTATAATAAATAGCTTTCTGTTTTAGTGATTCTTACTTTTCTCAGTGGGATAAGAAAATGAAATTGTAGTAAATAAAGGAGGACAAGTAAAAAACGAAACAGGAGAGGAAAATGGAAAGAGAGAAAGAAAGAAGGCGAGGGAGAGAAAATATATGATCCACGATAGGAACAACGGGAGCAATTAGGTGTAGTCGGGTACTAGAGCGTTGAACGCAAGGAAACGATGGGGCGCTAACGTGTGCCTCTGGTGTCTCCTGATATTCCGAGGGGTCGGTACTTACCCCACTAGGGGAAGGTAAGGGCTCAGGGGGCAGACATATGAGCACACATGGGACGACAGTCACCACCTGGCAGTGTGTAGTCGAATGCTTACCATCGTTGAGCGAATATATGAACGTATGAACGTATGAACGTATGCGAGTGTATGCGAATGGTGGGTACCCGAGTGAAACGCGTTGCAACCCCAACCCTCCACTTGGCTCGTGCCGCTATACATTGTCGTAGGCTTTTCTTCTCTCGGGTATCGACTCGAAGACAGTCTGTTGGGTGAAAACGGTTAAAGTCTGCGACCGTACACCGTTTCATTATACTTGCACGATCAATTTCGACATCAACCAGTTTACTTTAATTCTAACAGTTTGTTAATATTTGAAAGTTACAAGAGAGAAACGCGATAAGTTGTCAATTGATCTTTTGTCAATTATAGAAAAGCAATTTCAAAATTCAATATACTTGCAACTATAATGGTAGTGTTGGATTGCAGCATAGTTAACCAGTTATGTTAACAGTTAATCTATCATGTTAAAATAGTCTCTTTTAGAACTAGAAGCTAGAAAACCAACAGATATTGACTTGTCATGTTTTTCTCCGATTTTCGTTTTAAATGAAAATGGAAATGCACGTGAGGAAGTTTTAGTTAGATTTCTTACTGTAATATTAGATTATAATCTAACGAGACGAGGCAGTAGACATAAGTCATTGTCATTGGTCAATCCTCAGGGATGAACTGATATTTTTATTCTAACAACTTGCATGTTAGAAGAATTCGTTTCTTAGATAATGTGTAAAAAATCTCCAAAATCTATGAAGCTGATACACATTGATAGGTTCATCGCGAACTTTATTATTTTCTTTGCGATTCCAATCAATAGCAATTCTTTTTACACGCTGTCACATTTTGCGGAGTTTCCAAATATCTTTTTACGAGCAATTGTGATTTCATTATGTTTCCATAATTCGTCTCTTCCAACTACGGATTTCTTTTTAATTAACAAACGAAACGAAAATAAAAGTGAATACAGATAAACCTTAACTAAGTTGAGTCATGCGTGATAGTTTCTTATTACAACATTTGTTTGTCCAAATTGGATTTTTACTGATTAGTGCGATATGAGTCGGTAGCACGTACTGGCGTGGTATGTTTTCATGCATGTGTAACGGTTTCTAATGATTATGGAACACACGTTCGACATCTGTATCCTAATCTCGCTAGTCTGCTCCACGCAACTATAGCGCAACGGCTCGACCGTTTATATTTATTCTTTATTTATGGAACGCAGATATTCACGTCGAAAATAGATTTTAGTAGGAGGATGGTTATTCGGAAGCCGACATTCCACCCTAACGTCTCTCCCTCATTCTCTCCTCCTTGATGGTATATATTTAACTATCGCTGTTTTTTACGCGGTTCAACGGTCTATGTTGGATCTTGCTGTGTTTCAATTTGAGCTCCAGCTTCGATATCTTTTCTCTTCTGGATCACATTTTGAAATACTGACGTGGGACATGTAATAAAATTAAAATCAGAGATTTGTTTAACCGAACGATGAAAGGTAGCAAGGAATGTGCAACAATGAACATAATAATGATACAATAATGAATAAAATGTATCGGTACAAATTGAAATAAAATTATAATAGAAGATTTAATTTAGACTATTTTTAGTGAAACATCAGACGTCAACTATTGTAAAACCGATGCAAGAATCTTTGGAAAATTATTCTGTGCCAGTACTTTCATTCATTGCTGTCTACTATGCAATCTAACTCAGTAATAAAGGGACGTCGTTCTTCTTCGCTTTTATTTGTAGTCTTTTATTTAGGACAAAATCTGTTTGGCAATTCTGATGTAAGTTGGTGCAGTGAAAAGGCTTGGTGGTCAGCCGCGAAAAGAGAGATATTCGTTTCCGTAACCGTATCCGCTTGGCCCGTAACCGTAACCGTAATGTAACCATAACCATAACCGTAACCGTAACCACCATAACCATCTTCATAGAAGAAAAGACAAGATGAAAAGGATCGTTGAAGGAAAAAAAACATATTATCCAAGTATAATTACGTCAAATATAATTACAATATACACAACAATTAATATGGAATAAATATGGAGCGAAGGCCGGAGCAAAATTTTTGTTTCTTTTTTAATTTAAAAAAAAAATTGTTCAGAATACTTCGATGAATCTATACTTTATTTGCAAATAATATTCGCAAAGATAAATGCGCTAATAAAAAAAAACTAGCAGCAAGTAAAACGAAGTGATGTGTTCGTCACAGAGACTGCACTAACTTCCTGCGGAAATGCTGCGCAGTGAGCGCAATAAGTAGGAAAGGCGTTCCGGTCTTTTAGCGACCCTGTTTTCGTACCACCATCACCGCCTTCCTTTCCTTTTACGCAAAATACACTTGTTATTGTGGGATTTTAAGCTTTTATATTTTTCTCATATCTGAATACACGGTGTATAATTTATTAGTGAAATTATTTCTTGACGAAAAAGAGACTGATAATAATTAACGAAGATTAATTAATTCTATTTAATCATCGAATTCTTTGTTTGAAAATTATCGTAGATTATTAAATTGATCGAGATTATATATTTTCTTCGTATACATCTCAAAGTTAAATAATTTTGTTTTGCATTTAATTTCAGATTTGGCGGATTTGGATCACCGTGGACAATCCAGTTATGGGACCAGCAAAGGGTGTGTACATTCTGTTTTCATTTCACATTAGCAAGCAACAACACGAATATTTTCTTCATTTATTATTTACGAATCGTTCGAAATGAACAATATGTAAACAGATATATTGATTCATTAATAATGTCAAAAAATAATTCGATACTCGTAATATCTTAAAATGAGCAACGCATGCCAACACGATTCTTTATCGGATGTCTCGTTTCGGAGTTCCTAAACACTGTCCAACACCATTCATATTTTCTAGTTTCATTCATCTACATCGAAGATTCACTTATTATCTTCTCTCTCTCTCTCTCTCTCTCACTCCGTGGTTCCCACCGTTTCTTGTAAGATTATCCATCTCGTTCGACGCCCGTACTCCTCGGTTTTCTCTTTTCCGTTTCACGCTTCAACTAGCTCCTACGCTTCGATCCGATATCTTCTTTCTTCTTTCTCCTTTCCTTTCCTCGTATCTTTTTTTGCCATGCTTTCCGCGAAAAGCAAATAAAACGCGGTGGAACGCGTGGTTGTTAAAATTATATCGCGCATTTTCTCACATACTTTTATTTATCACGCATTCCAGCATGTTTCTGCTGCAGTAGTCGATATATTATCTTTATCTTTCTCTTCGTTGCTCTCGTGACGCGACCGTTAAAAAATCAAGCAAAACGGTTCAGGCAAGCAAGTTCATCGTATCCCTACTCGCTAAGAATAACGCCTCCCACTTTGGCTTGTAGACGGTTCGGTGTGTACGTGTGTGTTTGCGTGTGTGTGTGTGTGGGTTGTGTATACATTTCAACTTTGCTGCACGAGAGACCACACGTGAACCTGTGTGAAATCTTCAGAGCAATTTTACCCTCGTCGATATTTACACACGGTATTGCGTAAAAGTCTTAGGTGAAATCCTGACGCTTCTATGAAAGATGAAGCATGAAGTTGTAACAGTGACTTAATCTCTACCTAAGCTGTTGCCTAGCAACCGCTGTTTCTTTCAAATTAAGTATGCACATAGATAGTTCTAACTTGCTCGCGTCTATCTAATTCAGCCTCACGTTAATAAAGCGTCTCGAACGAGTTGAAGTTAAATAGCTTGATTAATAACGACTTTACTGTTTAAGTAACTTTAGCTAATCTAAACGAGGCTCGAGACTTTTACGCGTTATTATGTCACATACTTATGCATAGATACATTGCGTATCGTAGAAATTTTGCATTTGAATGTATTTGCGGTTATCTATCGTTCAATGTGATATTTCATCAGTTTCAAAAGTTGAACAGCAGTGAACGTTGCCAATGAAACAGAGCTGACTTTGGTTTGATCGACCGAGATTTATGTATAACACGTAACATCTCGGTCGTTATATCGCCGTTATTGTCTTTTCAACGAACGAACAACTTCTCAAAATGGCTGGAAAAGAAATTCATAGATACGCGTCAATGACACGAAACGTGTGGTGCGATACAGGCCAGGGAGGGATCTATGCGGTGGTCTCCCTCGTGAATGCAAATGTTCTCCGTTCCTTCTAAGAAAGCCGGCTAGATGGTGGGGGAAAGACAAACGAGCGAAAGAGAAGGAAGGAGGAAGGGAAGGAAAGAGAAAGAGATAAAGGTGCAGAACTTTCATTGGCGGAGGTTTCCCGCCAAGATGCACCATGCTAGGCTAACCGGTTTGTTGAAAGGGCGGCCGACCAGCCTCTTTTGGAATATTTCTCAGCTGATCGCCGTAACATTCCCGCTTTTTTTTCCACCATATGTTGGTTTTCCCTCCAAATTTCGTTCCATCCCCCCTTCTCTCTCATTTCGTTTCAGCCGAATTTTTTACGCCCGATTTTATTTTTTAAATAAAGGAACAGAAAGAGAATCGAAACGAACAAGTTTGAAAAGCCGCGATAAACTTGTTCCACCTTCAATTGAAGTATTTCTTGAATCGAGCTTCTCAAGCATGTATGTAAGTGTGAGAAGATTTTGGGTGGTTTGTGTAGTACCTGTGTTTCGCGGTCACGGGGTTGGATACACTTACCTGAGATCTTCAAGAAAAGAATCCATGAAAGGAAAAACGGCGCTTTAGCGTTCCTTTGGTATCTATTTTGCTTTATTGTTGTGTGAGACCTGTCGTTAGAGCATGGCCCCATTGATTCCACGGGCCTTCCACATATACAAAAAAATCTTCCGGGAATTTTATTTATTGAACGGCAGCTCATTTCCTGCGGTTATTTCGCATCGTTCTGCCAAAAATGGCACGCCGCTGGAAACATTAGCCCATAAATGTACAATCATTTGTCGAGAGAGACGTCTAAGATATTGTTGGCCCTTTTTTATATATCACTACGTATTTTATCAATATATCAATGGTAGAAAAATAACATTTTCGCAAAAATTGAGTTTCGTTTCGGAGCATGCCGAATTAGCAGTATCTCGAATATCTTTTTGTCCCTTTTGACGAGTGCACATGAAAGATATTTCAGTTTTAAACCGAACGGAAAATCTCGATTCGCCTCGGAACGTGCGTTACGATCTATAAACGTGATATCAGTCGTTCGATTGATATACCGAAAGGTTACGCGATCAACCGACTCGTCGCGTTTGATTTGAACCACGACGATCGTAACGGTTGGATGGGTTAAAACGGGCGAGGCCCGGAGATAATGAAAAACACATGCGATTCGTTGGATGCGCGGACAAACGTGCGTGGACGTTGGGACTGGGCAGGAAGAAACGAGACAACGAGAAATGCAAGAATGAACGCGGGAAAAGGTAGCCGCGATAGCAACGTCGGCTTAAAGGTACAAATGTAAAGGGAATGGAATGGTATTCGTGGCGTGAGGAGACTTGGGGGCGAGATGAGACGAAACGAAATGAAACGAGACGAGACGAGACGACGCGATACGACACGACACGACGGGAGAAGTCGAGACGATAGGACGCGGATCGGGGCGAAATGAGACGGAACGAAGGTACGTCGCCTGAAAGGCAAACGTGGTGGGGGGTCAGGGCCAGGGCCGATGCCTGGGCCTGGGCCGGGGCCGGGGCCGAGGCCGGGGTTGGGTCTGGGGCTGACGCGCGGTAGAAAACAAGCGTGGTCTTTTAAATCGGCGGCTACGAGGGATTTAAAAATGGCCGAGTCTGCCTACCCTTGACAGCCGTCCCTTCAGCTGGTCGGGCAAATACCATCAGCTGACCGGTTTTGGAGGGAAACTGACTGAGATTCTCGTTTCTGCGAAACTAGCCTAACACTGTGCATCGTCAATTGCCCTTTCATCATCAATATACCATTAACGCAGCGATATCGTCTGATCTGTGGTTTATTATCGCGTGTCAGGGAAGAGGGAACGTCGAGACAAGAAATAATTGTTTTCAACGTTTCCAACTTTTTCTGCGCGATTTTTTCAAACTTTTTCACCGTGAAAATTTCCAAACGTAGCGCGTCCACTCGGAGTTACCGGAAACCGTATCCAGCTGTTTCTTTTGTTACCTTCGTGCAGAAAAATGCAAGGTCGAGGTTGGAAAGCGGGAATGGGATTCAACAAACATGAAAGAACAAATCCCTGTATACACGTAGATACAGACTATGTGTTACGTGCACATGTGCATACGGTATGTAGGTATATTTCGCGGAAACAAGTAAATGCGTGAATTAGCCAGTATGTACCGTCGTAGGATGTCCTTTGTCATTTGAGATCAAAGGGAAGGAGCTGTTATCCGCGCTTATACGCATAGCGCTACTCTCTGAACAGAGGGGAGCAGGTTGTTATACGTACTTGTTCACTCCCTCACAGGTAGCTGCACGGGCGGCGGTAACCAACGAGCACTGGACGGACCAAACCTGCGAGTTGCTCGAGAAAGAAAGAAATCGGATGCATGCCTGGACGGTTCGTTTGACGGGGGATGAATTTTATTAAGGCCTTTTTACAGCTCTTTTCTTTTCATACCCGTTTCAAGATTCAGAGGTCGTTTATGTTCAGATCGTATCAATCGGTAAGTCTGTTCCTTCTTCTTCAGGGCGTGTCTAACCGATTCCTCGTACGTTTTCACTCATTTCTCACATTTTCAAATATGTGAAAAATGGTCTATGGTGCGCGCTTCTCTATTGCAACGTCGTCGGTTGACCGTTGCGCAACTTCCTCCTCCCTCTCAACCTCTTTCCTCTCAGTATCCACTCGGTTGCGTGCCTGTTTGTCTGCATGCCTGCATGTCTACCCATACTTGTTTCCCCATCATCCCGTCACCTCGTCCGCCTCATCTTCTACGCCTCTCTCGCGCCCCTCTCTCCGACACGCTCCTTTCGCCTCTCTCTTTCCGTATCTCTTTGCTTTCTCTTCTCTTTTTCTTCCTTCTATCATATCTTCCCCACCCACCGATCTTCACTTCGCCCTTTCATCTTTCTTTCTCTCTCTCCCTCTCTCTCTTCCTTCTTTCCTCTTTTTTCTCGCGTCTCCTTCCTTCTTTCCTCTTATTATTTTTCTGCCATCTTGTTTCTCCGTTTATCCGTTACTTTTTTCAAACCGTTTTTACTACTCGTAACGGTGGAGCTCGCCCCCAGCAACAGTGGTCTCCCAACCAATTTTTTTCTCCCCCTTCTATTTCCTACGTTAAGCCTCTTTCCACCCACTCCAGTTTTCTCTCTCATTCTTTTCTCCCCCCTCCCTCTCTCTCTTTCTCTTCCCCACTCTCCATCCAGAGAGGAGTGCTTTTCTACTCTTTCTCTTTGTCGTTCGTTTGCGCGCCAGTCGATCGGTTCAAATCTCTTACATAAGCATTTAAAAAACTGGCTCCGCGCAATCTTTCCGCCCGTAACTTCGAAATACCGGAGTCGTACGTAATCGGGTACGTAAACTGCACTCGCGTATCGAGAAGCTTAACGTTCCTCGGTAGAGGCGGCTTTGTGCGATGCGCAAAACGAGCAATTTAAACCGACGACCTTCGAACGCCGCGGTCTTTCACATTCTCTCTTAGTAACCGAGCTAGCGTGAGAAACTCGCCTTGGGGATGAAAGAACTAGTTGATTACGAATTTTCATCTCTGAGGGATTTAATTCCTTGGAATCGAGGGAACGTCTCGTTGGAGAAATCCGTTTAACTAATACGCGTGGGCAAGCTGAATTCACGTACTAATTTCATTCGTGAAATTTCTTCGAGGCGTGTTTTTATTCTTCTCGAAAGATCCTCTGAACTTTAAATTTAAATTTAAAAACTGATCGTACCATGCAACGAAGCTTTCGATAAATATTATACAGAAGACTCTTTCTTAGAATTCGTTGAGTCCAGAAAAGTAGATTTTTACCAAAAAAAAAACTGATACGACAGATAAATTAAAAAGTTGTTACACTCGTGCGATTGAATAAGCCAAACGACAAGTTATTTTCCCAGATTAACGCCGAGACCGAGCGCTATCGATTAGCGATTTGATGTAGGTAAAGGTGAAACCTGTTGCGAACAAGTTTCATGCGATCATCGGAGTGTACCCGTTTGAGATTCAACCATACGCGGCAAGTCTAGAGAAACAGCAAAGAACGTTTTTCTAGGAAGGTCGTTTTACGAGAACAGGTCTGGCGAACTGTCGCTGTCTTGAAGGAAACCAAGATTTCACTTCGAAGCGACGGGAGAGAAGAGCAAATTCACAGATGGAAAACCGTAGGAGGGTTTCCTGAGCTTTCGAGCCCCATTTCGGCTTGCACGGGTGGTAGGTTGGTCGCTTTGTCGGTGATCTGGGAAAGTTGAAGCACGTTGGAAGTGTGCCAAAGAAATCGGAAAGGCCACACGAGGTCCTCTTTTTCTCTTCGCCTTTGCCATTATTGAGAATTCTTTCGCGTTGTCACTAATATAAGTGAAAGATCGAAGAATATTTCTATTGGTCGTCGCTAATCCTATGCTGGCCGTTTTCATTTAAGGAGTAACCGGAGCATTTAAACGGGAAGCGGTCATGTAGGGAGTACAACTTCACTAATGGGGGACACGGTCATCGCAACGATGTGGTTTAATATCCACTTGATGAGAATCGAAAGATCAGACCAACATTTTACAGATAAATAAAGCGTACTTTTATCAAATACAAATCGTACATGCGAATGCTTTCCAGCCGTGACTCTTGTTGCTCTGCAACTCTGAAGAAGGGAGTAGGAAGATACAAGTGGCATCCGCAGGTCAGCGGGAATTGGCGGGAGTCGGCGGAAGTTGGCAGGAGTTGGCGGGAATTAGTACTCGCTGCGGCTCGGATGAAAGGCTAAAAAAGCGAGAAAAAGAATGTGCAATTCATTTTCACAGGAAGTGGTCGTACAAGACACACCGCTATCGTCTTTTTCCCAGCGAAGAATTTCTTTTCTCCTTCCCTATTGTATTTTCTCTGCCTCCCCCTTCCGTTATTCCCAGTATGTTTACCTCATCCTGTTCCTCCAATACTGTGTTTTCTTTCTCATTCAGTCAGTCTTAGCATCTTCTATTCCCATTCCCGGACCTGCTGATCTCTCTTCTGCCCTCTTCTTCTTCGTGGCTTCTTCTCGTTCACGTCTACTTTGTGCTGGTTGGTTAGTTCAATGTTGAGCTCCTTTTTCTCCAGGGTTGGAGCTTGAAGTCGCGCCGGGGTCGTCGAAGCCCGAGACCGAATCCGGAGCCGAGATCGAGACACAGCAAAACAGTGTGTTCCATGGGTGGTTGCTCTCTTCTCTCTCTCCTTTTCTCTTCGTTTCTCTCTCTCTCTCTCTCTTTCGCACGTATACGCATACACATACATACATACAGACTTGTACATACGAGAACGCTTGCCTCTCCTACCTCCCAGTTTCGGTCTCTCTTTTTCTCTTTTCTTCGTTCCCGCGCACAGTCGCGAACCTCGGCGGTGTCGCCTCTCCCCACTATAAAAGACCACGACCGACCGTTGAGATTTAAATTCCTCTCTGGGTGGACGGAGAGGAGTCTCTCCGGCCTGGGAACGGCAACCTTTCTGCGGGACGAGGAGAAACTCATCGTCTCGCCGCTTTGACCGTCTACGCCGTTCTCTCGGTCATCGTCGTTTTTCCCTCCATTCCCTTCTTTCGCGTGTTTTTTGGCAAGCGGGCCCGCTCCGAGCGTACTTCTTACAATTGAAAATCGCGCAGAACAGGAAGAACGGATCCTTTCAATTATAGCGTGACGCGTGAGACGATCGTCGTTTTCAGGAATTTCTGAACGCTGTCGCCAATCGCCGCGCGATGTGCGTGTTGGGATTCGATTGCGATTCGGAGCGGGTCAGGTCCGTGCGGCGAACGCAACTTTCAATAGTCGTGAGGTACGACGATAATAAATACGAATGGTTTTCTCACGTTACATTTGGATGATGTACGTAGGGGAAAGTTTTCGACCGCTTATCGCAGAAAGTTTCTGCGTATATGTCACGCGCGCAACGCGTTTTGAAGTTTTATTAGCACTGTAACGAGATAACGATTATCGTGATTGCATTAGGAAAAATTGAAACCAGTCTGGAAACGTACTATAGAAATTACAAATTACTTACTGCTTGGTAGTGTAATAAAAACTTAGTGTACGTCACGAATAATGGTCTTGAACGTATATTTTCATTAAAATGTCCCCCTCTCGTCAAATATGAATCGATTGCTCCAATTTTCTGCCAATCTTTCCAGATTTTCCAGCTATTTCTCAAATTTTGCCAAACGTAATTACGATAATCGTGTCCCATTGGAATGTCAATGAAATTACACGAAGACTCTGTAAATGTTGCAAACACTCTCACGAGCTGTCCTGTATCTTCTACTGAGACGAGGATACTTTGCTCGATGAGAAAGTCTGAACTGAATCGAGGATCTGAATGCAGTGTACGAAGTAATTTCACGTAAAGTCGTGTGCGTTTGAGCACTGGGAGGCCACGTGGAATGTACGTACGAAAAAGGGAAACACTGACGAGAAATAAAGTACGAGGTGTGCGCGCATATGACGATTTAAAACACGTCCGGACGTCCGTTACACCGTTCTTGCGGTCTAATCGATACTTTCGTTAGGGAAAAAAAAAAAAAAAGAAAAAAAGCGGTTTACGCGATCGAGCGTATTCGACTTTGGTTTCGGTAGGAAGCGTTACACGCCCCCATATAACACTTTCGGCCTCCCCCATGAGGGCACATGTACCGTATTGTCTAACGCTCGCTCTTGCGATACGCTATACGGGTGCAGCTGTTACACGAGCTTTACTCGTACGTGAATAATCGATGAACGCGAAACGACTTTTTCGTCGGGACAGAAATCGGCTCGTATCAAACGTCCACCAACGTACCGTAGTTAGGCCACTCCATATAAGTGACGTATCGTATTTGAAATACTCGAACATACGTGCGTATTATCTTACAGAATCACAGAATGAAAAAAAGTATCAAACTTTTTTTTTTGGAAGAATATGAAAAGAGTATTTTTTGTAAAAATATTTTATTTTATTTCATTAGTTATATTCTTTGTATTTTCGGTTTTTGCACGATGAATTACGTTCCTTTCAGTTATATCATTATATCGAAATCATTCCGCGTCCATCTCTTCTTTTAATCTTCTACTTGAAGCTGGTTTTCTCAAAAAGGCCGAAACGACGCGTCGGCGGAGGTTCTAGTTTCTCCTCGGCATATAATGAATTGTTAATTTCGTGGAATATTGATAAAATGAGATTTTTAAAGGAATACGTTCGGACACGTAACAGCTAATTAAAAACGAGTTTTTAATCGTTCGGTTCAGATTTTTTTCATATTAATTCGTATCCCCTCTTCCTCTCTCTCTCTCTCTCTCTCTTTTTCGCACGCATGTACCTCGACGTCAGTTTAGCATCGACAAGATTGTTGACACTGCTGAAGAAGATAAACGAGAGAGGAACGAACGAGTAATAGAGAAAGATGGGAAAAGTGCGGAGTGGGAGTGAGGAAGAGCAGTACAGAACAGAAGAGAGGGACGGTGAACGAGGAGGAAGAGAGATCGAGTGATAAAAGTAGGAACGAGCTAAACGGAGAAGAAGAAAGGAAGATATCGCGATATTTCGGTTGCGGTTCAGCGTCGATAAGAGTTGGCCGTATCCCAAGGTCTGGGCACCGTTGCATGACTCTTCTCAGAAACAGCGCAACACCAATGTTCACGCTTTGCTCCGTTTAGCTCGTATGACAAATTCTCTACACATGTTAATCGTATGTGCTATGTATCATTAGGTTGTTGCACATAGTTCAGTCTATTATCAGAAACTTTCATAATCACAAAAATAAACGTTGACAAAAGCCAATCAGCTTGAATCTTTGCAGATATAGGTACAATAACAGTTCATTTTGAATAAAACAGATTGCAATACAGATTGGGATTCGTAGATAAAAGAAATGTCTGTTCGATCTTTGTCCAAGAGATTGGCGATTCGACAAACGAATTAATTTCTCTTTTTACGAATGAATCGCAATATGAAAATCACAAGAATGACGAACAACTGAGGAAATGTTTGAGTAATGTCGAGTAACATTGATAATAAATTAACTGGAATTTTCCATTACATTTAGTGTTATATACAGGTACTCGAGCTGGTACAACTTTCGTTTAATGACGGTTCTATTCACCCGAAAAATAAGAATTGTTGAGAACAGCTGAGAATGGAAAAGCATTCGAAGTTAAACACTCGGTATCCTCTTAATAACCAGCGTCAATGGGTACAGCATAACTCCTTTGGGTGCAAGTGACAAAATATTTCCTAATTCCGGTAATAAATTATCGGTACGGTTCAAAGGCAATAAAGATCATTGTTGAAGGATAGCTTATAGAGAATAGAGGTAGACGTAGGTACAGAGCGTTGGAATTTTGCACTTAACGAGTGGGTGGTTCCAAATGCCGGACAGACCACCCGCGGAGCCCTTTTACCTTTGGTAAATTCATACAGAAATCTGTAGGTATACATTTTTCTATTGTCTAAATACAAATAAACTGAACTGAGCTGAACTCGATGGATACATAGATAATAAATTAAGGTAAAACTGCGGATAGAATTTCAGATTTCGCTTTTAGTGTAAGGGATGTTTTCAAGAAGCGATTGAAAATTATTATATAGGATATCCTAAAGTGTACATTCTTTTTATGTATTAGTCGATGAAGTTCGACATTCTTTATAAAAAAAAGTATTAACGTATTACATTACGTGTATCGAAGAATTACTAGTTTAAAAGATATTTAACTTAAATTTTGTAAAATTTATCATATGAAAGGTGAGGAAAGACAAGAGCACTGTTCTTGTATTTGTCTTATATTTGTCTTTCATGCATAGATTTTATAAAATTAGAATTGAAAAATCTTTTTTATATCAATCGACACTGCTCGAATAATAAGTGTTCATTATTCTACTGAAGGAACAGTGAAAGGGAACTTTCGCTTGATTTTTGAAGTATAGTACAGATATATCTTTTCTTCTGATTTCAACTAAAAGCATTTAGGCTCGTAAGTAGTTTTCTACAAGTAGCAACGAATGGTGGGAATCTTTTTCAAATATTATTTACGAGGATATTGCTTTGACCTTGCTACCCTTTTTATTTGCTTATTTATTTTGTTGCTGATATCTACAAATTACTACTTACCTACCGGCTATAAACATGCTACCAATAATTTTGCAAATTAATTGCTTTTCTCCGATTTCATTTTATAATTATCGTATTGCTTCATTCGTTCCGTGTGCGTCTTCCAGTGTAAAGTATTGAATCAAGTATCGAATAAAGATCTTGCCGAGACCTTTTCAATCGTTGTTTCGAATTTTTCCTCTCGAACTCAACTTTGAGAGTTCATAATAATAATAACATTTGTCAGAGTTTCCCGATAGTGTACCTCTCTCTCCTTTTCCATCCTTCTCTCGTCTCTCCACTTTGTCCTCTCTTCGTCCTTCATCCTCTTGGTCCTCATCCCTGTTACTCTGGTGTTTCTTGCTGTTCATCCCGTTACTGCTGGTTCTTCACTTCCCAGGGTGATTATTTTTTCTGACTTCCCTTCATCTTCATCTATCCATCTGAAAGAGGGGAGACTTTTGATAGCTGTTAGCGAGGGGTTCGAGCAATTTTTATTCTCCTTTCCTCCTCTGTACGTCTTTCTTTCTTTCGGCTGCTTCTCGACACATTGCGAATTTCGATCTCCTGTATGGTGCATCTGCGACGGCTGCATGTGTTGGAAGAATAGAAAGAACGAGCAGACTGTCTTCTACACCCTTCAAGATCTCGTAGGAACAGATGATAATCCCGTTTAGGAAGTTGCAAAGTTGTCTCGTTCTCTAGAAAGCTTCGCTGTTACGAGGTCATTATCGTTGGTAGTTTTCCATTACCCTTAACAAGTCTGGTTGAAAAAAATCCCCTGTACAGGTATACAGTCGTTCGAACGCAAAATTTCCGATGTTCGATAAATTAGTCGATATCTAAATTCTTGTGATTTGATCGTTACATTTTAAAAGAAATCAATGAGAGTTCATTTCAGCTCTACGTTCGGGATTCATTTTATTCTAAGATGTTTTTACAGTATGTAGTATGTGTGGGAAAGTGAAGACATGTTTCTTCTCGAAAAGGGTTACGGTTTCCTGACGAACATTCTCGGACACGAGCATAAAGAGAAATTCACTAATTTTCACGCTCTGCACATCAAATCCAACAGATTACATTATATTTCGTAAAATGTCACCTCGTTAGGTATATGTTAACAAATTTTTTTTTTTTTTCATACAAGTTAAAAATGCAATGTCACGTAATCGGAACCGGAAAGCACATGACCGGTTTAAAAGTTTGAAACCCCCGTATCAGGTATGTATTACGTAAATGGCTCCCCACGTTTACTTGCCTATGTGTGTCTTTAATGGAACGTCAATGGAACATCACCACGGCTACGCGCGTGTGTAAGAACGTACGTTTCGTCCGATCGTACACGTATCCATGCGTATATATATATGTATATATACATACGATCGTATCTTGAACACGTATGCGTGCACATACCGCACACACGTTTGCGAACTGTCTGTTACATGTACACACGTATATGCACTTAGCGGTGCACCATCGGGTTACCCATGGTTGGCACGTGCCAACCATCACAATGGATACGACCATCTGCACTCCTTCTTATAGAAAAATCAAAGTCGTAGGGAGCCAGGCGTTTGCCCGATTCCAAGTTCCCAGTTCCCTTCCAGTCCGTTATGCGTTCGAACCGTTCGTTTCTCGCGAAAGGCGGTTTCTGGACCAGTACCCGAGTTCATATACGAATATTGCAAAAAGAGAAAGAAAAAGAAAGACGTGATAAGTCTGGTTTTCTGATTCCGATGTTACCTGGCTCGATGTCACCTGATGGTTAAAAGGGGAGTATTTCAATACAGTTGCTCGTGTATGTATTCGAGCACTTGTAAAGGGGTTTTTTTTTTTCTTGAACGTGTGTTACGCGTTTTATATACGAAACTTTCTAAAATTTCAGTAGCACCGTAATGAAAAAGTTGTTATAGGTATTAACCACAGCAAGACACTAGGGTAAGTCTGAATACTCTATAGTCAAGCGGCCGTGTTTATGGCCATTTTTCAGATCTCTAGAGTCAGAGTCAGGTAGGAAATGAACATAATAGTATTTAAGACGTGCAATTAGTTGAAAACCTAAACAGTACAAATTTAAGAGACTTGCCATATTTTTCAGAAGATTAGGACACAAAATCAAGAATAGAGAACCGGGTTGTATTACTGTACAATGATGTCTTTCTGGTTCTACAAGTATGCTTTCTGTAGCAAATATAACGATAAATATCCTAAGATTTATGAAGGCCCATATTCTTACTATTTCTTCTTAAAACTACTACATACAAAGACGATGATAAATGAAATATGAACTTCAGGAGGCAGATTATAGAAAGAAAAAAATTCCTGGATATTTGCTATCCAACTTGGATTAGAAATTATCTCTGAAGGCTGTGTATGAGTGGTGCATGTGTCGCAAGGATGGAGAAGGTGCACAATCAGACAGCTGTGTGCCTAGGGGTACGTTTGCAACCCCCGATATATGGCAAAGTATGCAGCTGAGCTACCCCCATGGTCGCACAGTGCGTTACTTGCGTTCGATGCCCTATAGCGAATAATCTTCGCATTTGTGACTGCTGGGAACAGACCGATGGATCGTTCGTTATGTTTCTTCGCTCCCTTACTTGCTCACCCTCCTCTTGACTATTCTCCCCCGCTTTTTTCACTATCTCGTTTATCTTTTAAACGATCTTCGTTTATCACTCAAATCTAGTAGGAAACACGCTTTACTGCGATGAAATGAAACGTATAATGCAATACCGTTATTCCAAATTAAACATAAGGATCGTAACATAAGGATCGTTCCTTTTTTGGGAGGTCGCTGTCTTCCATTTAAACAAAAATTAATTTCTCGATGACCAATTTTGTAAGTGACTGTTATTTCTGATCTCTGACACGTAGTATCCGTGTTATCTCGTATCGTAAGCGTCTCGTTATTCCAAAAAGTATGTTTGTCATTCGTACATTTGTGTTATACAATAATTAGTAATGGTTATTTTTTGTAGATTTGATGAATAGTGAAACCAATATAGCTTTATCAAATATAGAAAAGATGGTACAAAAATTACAATGAAAAATTCTCAAATTTACATACTATCTCAACAGGTGATTCTACGTGAAAAAATGAGTCGAAAAGAAAGAATAAAATTGTTTCGTTAAAGCCTTCATTTTCGAGAAAATTGAGTTTGAAAATTTATTAAATTAAGTGCATACACGTGTGCTAAGGTAATTTTCAATGAAACGATTTTCTTGAATTAGACGAAAAAATTTTATTCTACATTTTTCACTGATTTTTGTACAAAGAACATCCATTCTCGTGTCAATTATTTGCTCAAAATTAGTTAAATTCAAGTATACTTGATAAATCTTCAAACTCCATTCTCCTCGATAAAGGTTTTAATGAAAAAATTTTATTTTTTCTCTTCGATTCATTCGTTTCGTGCAACGTAGAAGTTAGCGTGACGACATAATTACCTGTGTCTTTATTTATCCTTTCTCTCTATTTGTTTTGCATCCGCGTCAAGGATTTTCCGTGCCATTACAAATTTTTCGCATCCCTTTGTGTTTTACGCGCGCGCAGATTTCGAGCGCATTTGCACGCTAGAATCTTACGAAGGGGATACCTGCCGTGTGAAAATCTTTGAAGAATGCGAGGGTGATATCGAAGATCAGGTGAAGCATTGTGATCTATAGAATGAAAAAACGGACCGAGCTGTACCTGCTGAGAGCTGCATCCTTCGGAATGGTTGGTGCATCAGTCGACGGGAAAAGGAGCGTTCTAGTAACAGAGAGGGAGATGGAAACAGGCCCTTTCAGTGCGAGCAACAACTCCTACGGTCGGTCGGCAACCTTTTCCGGCCTGGTATCGAAAGTGAGCTAGCCAGTGAATGACCGAGTATACACATAGATGCGCGCGCGAGAGAGAAGACAAGCGGCATAGATTCAAATGTTCCTTTTCTTGTTCTTCTTCTTCTTCTTCTTTATTCGTCTTTTTCTTCGTCTTATCCTTCTCTGTTTTCTTTAAATATATGGATATGTCGTCTCATAATATAATACAATATAAAATACAATATATGGATATATCTAATTATAGATACTAAATTCAATAATTTCTTTTAAAAACGAGGATTCTTCTATGTCAATACTTCAATTTATTTGTTGACTGATTTAGATACCGCATTTTTAAAAGTTAATAATAAAATGACTTATGAAAGAATTTGAACATTTGCCATTTATTATTAGCATATAAACATATTGAAATGTCATTAGCATTGTCTCGTTAGACCTGATTGTCACAATTACACTGATAAAAAGGGATGACATGATGTTCGAGTTTTGTGAATGAAATTTCGTATAACGCACATTACATGATATTCTTTACGAATGTATATCATGTAATCACTGTAATCTATCTTTCAAGATCATCGAACAAATAAGTATACGTACTTAAAGGAATTTCAAATAGACGAAGAATTTTATTGAAACGAAGATTGGGAAATCTTAAGGGAATGTGTTGCAAACGCAACGTGTGTCTTTATGTGCATTTCATGAAAATTTAGCGGCTGATAAATATCGGCGAACGATCAAGTAAACGAACAAACGGATGTAACGAAACACACTGGCAAAGAGGCAGAAAAGGGCCCCCCATAGCGGTTGCCCTAAAGAGTGGATTCCGCGTTCCGTTCTCCCTGTACACTCTGAGAAGATTTAGGCGGGCCCTTTTCCAGTTTCGGATTGGTCGGCCCTTTCCCCCCACCACGCCAGACTACCGTATATAAAAGCGGACCTTCCCGCCATACTGGTCAGTTAGTACGCAGCTTTTGCGAGTTGTTCGTCCGCTGGCGTCTTGCAATATTTGGTTGTATGTTCCTTGACGTGTTATCTATGCACGGTCAATTTATTTGTCGGTAAAACAAATACGGCCGTTTTTAGTTTCGTGGCGGTGCGATTCTTCTTGTTGGTTTTACGTGTTCTGTCACAAGCAATGTATTGGCAAGAAGATGCTAGTTCGTGCGATATGTGTCAGTGTACAAGGTATATATTTCTAACAAAGTCATTTGCTTACGAGTCGTTCTAATCATTACGATTAGAAAAATTCGACTTCTGATTTTGTTTCGTTTTGTATTTTTCGTATAAACGTGCGTGTGAACATGTCGGTATACAAAAATCTCAGTGTAAACTCAGTGCAAACTTCGATGAAATATATATGTGCACGGAGAAAATTCGTGCTACATATAAAACAAATTAGTTCATTTGTGCGTTTCTGGATTCCAGTATAAATTTCTTGTAGAATATTTGGTGATATATTTAACTCGAGCTCATATTGAATGTGTTAATGGTGAAATCGGAGTTTTTACGCGCTGCTGAATCTATGTGATACAGAGAAGGACAAAATCAAATACACATGTGGAATAATGTTTCATTGAATGTTTGTATATAGAATGCAGAAAATGCAACATTTCGTTATCCAACCCTAGAGTTCAGTAAAATCTTGGAAAAAATCGTGCAAGTTTTAAGGGAAACGTTGTGAAAGGAAAAATTTCAATTTTCAAGAACTTAGGGAATTTAGTCGTAGAAAGTTTTTTTATCTTATAAATTTTTTTACAATTTTTACAATTTTGAGAAGAACATTGTTCCATTCGTTACTTAATGTTAAAATATTTTTGAAAAAAGAAACGAATTTAGGGCAATCAAAATAATAGTTTTAAAGTGAGATATCAAGTAGATTGTCATATGATTTTTTTTTTACGAAGTTATAACAGTTTAAAGTATAAATAATTTTTTATTAAACTTAGTTGTGGTGTAAAATTGATTCCATGAAAACAATTTATATCTGCGAGAACAGCGATGGTAACACGATCGTAACATTTTTTTTTTGCGGAACCAAAGTATCCTATAAAACACTATATATTTTGTATTTTGCAGAATATTACTTATATTTTATTAAAATAGTTACTTATATCAAAATTCTACATGTGTTGAGTTTTGCTTTTCACGGTACATCTGCGCAGGCGCGTACAGTTGGCGCGCCCGCGTTCTACCATACTTCCTCGTGTATCTACTACAATGTATTCTAGACAGAAAGCGCATAGGAATTAATAAAACGACAAGTGCAAATGTCATTGTGTTCTTCTATGTTATTTAAACACGCAAAATCTGTAATCTTTGAAAGTTATATAACAGTGTTCAGAAGAGAAGAAACGCGATCAGTTTCGAGGCAAATTTAGAAGAATTAATCAGTCATTGATGGTTATATATTCTTGTATGTAAAAAATGTCTGTGACAAAATTTCTGAAAATACGTTCGATGAAATTTAACGTGTACGATGGTCTTCAGTTCGAGAAATCTTTCGTTTTCAATTATGACTTTCAAAGTACGTTTCTTTATCGGGACGTAGTTATCGAGGTTAGGTTTATTATTAAATTTGAGCTTACACGTGTTTGTCTATATGTGCGTATATATTTATCTAACAGTTACTTTCTTTCTTTACAGTCTTTTCAAGAATGCATTTAACATTGAAAACACTTCCAATGACACGGTGAAGTCTAAGCCAAAAATTCGACGACAAATACTTGGTATGGCGGCGCGACGTTATTCCAGTCCAGAGTCAGTCTCGCCATCTATCGATAAAGAAAATAATAGCGCCGTTTGCACTCTGCATTGTGCCAGTCCGCTAAAGGTATGTTATGCAAATGTTCTCATGTATTCCGAGTTTTTCTTCTTCTTCTTTTTTCTTCTTAATCTTATTAATTCTAACTAATGCTTTCCATTAAATTATGGACAAGTGTAAAATATCACCTTTCATTTCGTCACGTTGAGGAAAACGATGCACCTGTTCCTACATTATTCCAAGCTGTTTCTCTTCGCTCACTTTCTACATCTTGAATATATTTAAAATATCTATCACACGTACGAAGGCGCACGACAAAGTAACACTCTCATTCGTGTTGTATTGTATCGAATCCAATCGAATTGAATTATGCATCGAATCTAATCCCTCGGAATCTAAAGTCTGAATTGAATTGAAATTTTGAACAACCGCCATTTTACATTCGAATTATGAGCCGCGATACCGGACCTTAAATTTTCTTTTTTAAGTGCTATAAACATCAAAGGTCAGAATTAATATAGATAGAATTTCATAAATATCGAAATTTAATCGATGTATTTTGGTGTGTAATAGATTGTCAACGCAAGGAGACTTCGTCAGCCGTTGGAAGATTGTGATCCGAACAGCCAGGATAGCGGATATGAAGCGTGCTACATCGAGAAAGATGAGAAATCGAAATGTAAAATTCGATTCGCGGAGCCGCTTGTCGTTGATTCCTCGTGTCAATTGTCTGTCGGATCTCGGACGCCGGCGAATTCACCAATACGGCTGTCACCGGTACGATTGTCACCAGACATAGAGGAAGTCATTCGAAGTATTTCATCCGGTTACGAGAGCATGGACGACGGGTTCAACGATCTAGATGAAAATTCCGACGAAGCGGCACAAATACCGAATGGCATGTCTACTTTGATCCGCGGCAACTTCGTCGACGAGATCGTAGTTTCAAACTCATTGATAAGTGATCAGACGACGCCTGAATTTTCACGCACCACGAACAACGAAGCAAGTGGCTTTAGACGCTCGTTGATATTGCAATATGCAGCGCAGAAAAATCAGAAAAATTTGTCGCTTTCGAAAGTGCGTTCCTGCTTGTTCCGTTCTTCGAATGCGAACTCGTCAACCAGCAATCCAGGATTCGACGGTGTTAGCCCGCTATCGCCGACGATATCGTGCCAGGCTCGACGTCGACAAGCTCCTGCCAGTCTCGCCAACGGGAACGTTGCCGCGAATACTTTCAACTCGCCGCTTTCTCGTGCCTTGAAACGACAAGATTCGCCGATGGTCGAAACCCCGAAACTAGTCAAGAGATTACGTAGATGTACCAGTTTTCTCGACATCGTTAAAAGCTATGAAACGCTTGAGTCAAAGTCGTTGCAGAAGAGTTTTTCTACATCAGAAATGGTAATGGGAACGTTGTCGACGAAGATGGAAACAGACACAGAGACTGAAGTGGAAATGAAAATGGAGACAGAGTCAGAAACAGCAATGGAAGAAGTATCATCGGAATCGGAAATGCACGCGTATATCAAATCGGCTATTCATCGCAGTACTACAGACGCCGATCTCACGGGAGACTTTAGTAAGCCATGTATCCTACCATTGGCTGCTGGACATCACGAGGATTTGAAATCAATCTCGGTCGACACCTTGGCCTCTTTAATACGCGGGGAATTCAATGATAAAATCAATTCGTTCAAAATCGTGGATTGCCGTTATCCGTACGAGTTCGATGCTGGTCACATTCAGAATGCTGTAAATCTTTACAGCAAGGATCTAATCGAACAGATTCTATTGAATCCATTAACAAATACACCTGAAATTCAACCAGATACGAATAAGAGAAATATCCTAGTATTTCACTGTGAATTTTCGTGGGAACGAGGCCCAAATCTCTCACGATTCCTGAGAAGTTTAGATCGAGAACGTAACAAGGAACGTTATCCCGCACTCTATTATCCGGAAGTTTATCTCTTGCACGGTGGATACGAACAATTCTACAAGAAGCAGAAGGAGTTATGTTCGCCACAAGGTTACCGACCGATGAGTCATCCTGATCATCAAGCTGATCTCAAAATATTTCGAGGCAAAAGTAAAAGCTGGCAGAATGAGAAATCAAAGCTCAATGTTTGTGCAACGCGAATTAATTTAGATCGTGTAGGTTTTTAAATATATAAATCTTTTTTTTTCACTCTCTTCATTCTATTTTTTTTTTTTTTTTTTTTATAGCAATCAATTCACTCGAGATAGAGAAATTGTTTGATCAAGAAATCGTATAAAAGTGCAAATGTTAGATAATGACAAAATGAGATAAGAAAAAGAATGTTTCCCTTTCTGTGCTCATTGCTCCTGTAGCTTATACTTTAATCGTTTCTGTATATTTTGTAAATATTAATAATTTGTTCAGATTTGCGCGAATTTTTATGCGAAAACATTTAAGGATGACATTTGAGTTGTTTAATTAATTTTAATAATTAAAATGTACTCTCAGTGTACACGCTGAATTTTCGCGAAACAATATCTCAAAATAACGACGATTGTTGATTTTACAGCCATTAGAATTTGATCGAAGTCGAAAAATCGTTCGGGATATTGCATGTCGCTAAACATTAACGTGTGCACCGATGTATAAAAATTAACTAGAGAAGAATGTCAAGCAATTGTTTATAAATGTGCGATTTTGTACGAATGTTTGCTGTATATGGATACATGTTGTGTAATGGATATGGATATATGTTGTACGATGTACGCATGATGTGTATACATGTATATAAAAAAATTATATAAATATTAAAAAAAATCATATATAAATATTACATGAATCAATTTAGTCTATGTATAATACATTATTTCGTAGCAATAAAAAAAAAAAAATTTCGTTCAATACTCTTGTTTTTTGATTTGAAATTTGTATTTTGCGTCGTTACTCTGTAATTTTCCATAGGTGGCGTGTTTGTCAGTTTTATCAGGATGATTTCGAGAACGCGATTGGCCAACCATGCAGCGCTACTAATGCATATGTAGTACACTGATCTATATAGAGCATTTGCAAAAAAGGAGGAACAAGGATCGACGGTGTGCCGGTTTCTAAGATTGGTGCAAAGTCAGTTATACTTTTCATTGCATTCTTCCTTTAAAGTATTTTGTTAGTGAGTTCTTTGAGTGTCATGTCAGTGCTTTTGATGAACGCAAGTAATATCTGTTAAATAAATTGGCCGAAATGTATCGTATTTACTTTGCTAATATTGCACGCAATATCTACTGTAATGCAGAATATTGCGATGTTCTCTTCCTTGTATTGCTTTCGTTTCTGCTTGCTGCTTTTCTTTTTTTTTTTTATCGTATCTTTTGTTTTGTTTGTAATTCCGTAAAAAATTATACAAAAACAGTTGATTACAGTTCAATATCAATCATATTGAGCGTTCGAGTTTCGTATCGGCCATTTCCGGTAACCTTGTATTCACGATTCCATCGCGATTACGAAGAACGGATTATTCGTTACTTCCTCAGTCTATTATAATCTATTAATATCTGTTTTATTGTATTTTCAGCATCATTAATTGCAAGGAAACCTCTTGTTGAAATTGGAACTCGTCTTTTGTCATCCATGGCTCAACAGTTGCAGACCCACGGTGTTGTGTCTGATGTTATAGACAAGGTACCCACAAATGTATTGCAAGTCACTTATCCAAATAATCTTGCTGTTGAAATTGGCAAAGTGTTGACTCCAACACAAGTTAAGGATCCACCTACTGTTAAATGGGATGGAGATGCAAATACTTTTTATACTCTCTGTATGACTGGTATGTATTTGATGAGAGAATAGTAATTTTGTAGTAGTAATTTTTAATTAATAATTAGATTAATTTATTAATTCTCCTTCCAGATCCAGATGCACCAAGTCGTAAAGAACCAAAATTTCGTGAATGGCATCACTGGCTTGTAGGGAACATTCCTGGTTCTGACGTTTCCAAAGGAGAAGTCCTCTCTGAATATGTTGGTTCAGGTCCTCCAAAAGGCACCGGATTACATCGTTATGTCTTCCTTTTGTATAAACAGCCTCAAAAACTTACATTCGATGAACCTCGTTTAACTAATCGTAGCGGGGATAATAGAGCAAAATTTTCCATAAGAAAATTCGCCGCGAAATACAAACTAGGAGATCCGATTGCTGGAAATATGTACCAGGCTGAATTTGATGATTATGTTCCACTCCTATATAAACAATTAGGAGATTAAGCATGAGTAAAATATATAGATTTAGATATATAAGGGATTTGAAGCATGAATATATAGATTTTGAAGATGGATGTGCAGATATTTTACACTCTTGTAATACTTGTACGTGAAGAAGGAAAATAAACTAAATTACAATGTATTACCGTAGTGTAGTCGATCGAATTAATCCATTTTATGCAAGATATATTAATATATAAGATTTTATCAAACTGATTTGATTGGAATGATTACTGTTTTTATTTGATTTAAGCGAGAGGATGTTAAAGAGGTTGGAGAAGCATTAAGCGAATAAGGACATGGACATTTGCGAAAAGAGAGGGGAAAAAATGATTGTTCAACGACAAATGAAAAGAAAAGTTAAGCGTAATAGGAATTCTTGTTAGGTTATAAACTAGGAAGGGGGTGGGGGGGATAGTCGATGGGATAAAATGTTCCTCCAGAGTCGACCGTATTGTAGTTTGTCGAGGCTGAGTGAACGATTGTAACGAAACGAAAATGAAGTATTTCATGGTGATAGGTGCGTGCTTTTTAATTAGAATCGGATCATGAATTTGACCGGTTTGATTTCGAATCGTCGTATGTTGAATATAAGATAAAAATAAATTGCAGGAGTCTTTATTTGCGGTATGCATATTATCACGGGTACAGATACTCGTTCAAAATTCGAGGAAGCGCAAATTGTACCTGACATACTGGACAAGGCACCAACGGAGAAAATCGAGGTATAGTTTTTTTTTTGGATAATTACGTTTAATGTAAGAATGAATCTGTGAGTGACAAATGCGAGAAAAAAAAAATGTCAGGAGAAAGTAAAAGTCCTAGATGCCTGTTAATTAATTGTGCGTGCATAATCATTTGAGACAATTAATTAAAAAAAAAAAATCGTTTCATATAATTAAATTAAATTATTTCATATAATATTATTTATAATAACGTAATATGTATCTGAGTTAGGTCAAATACGGAGAGAAAGTGGTTGATTTTGGAAATGAGTTGACTCCGACGGATACGCAAAAGATTCCAGAAATTCATTATAAACATGAAGGTGGAGTTCTTTATACGCTTGTAATGACAGGTAAGTCAGGCAGAGTTAATTTGTAAATTTATTTCCAGGCCAGAATTGATTGTGAAGAACGCGACCTTATATACATTACCTTATCCTTGTGAAACTTTCGTGGCTTGCAACTCGCGACAACTTTCACCGAGTCGCTGCGAACAAACCTGTTTCTTTCGTTTACCATTTCTTATTTGCTGTTTGACTCTTAATCGATCGATGATTTGATGCTTGTTGAAGCCATGACTAATTCGATGCTTTATCATCCGTAGATGCTGACGTGCCGACCAGAAAGGGATATAATCGAGAATTTCGGCATTGGCTTGTTGGAAATATTCCAGAAGAAAATATTGCGAAAGGAGAAGTATTAGCGGAGTATGTTGGTCCAGCGCCACCGAAAGGTAGCGGAAAACATCGATACATCTTTCTCGTTTACAAGCAGAATCAAGGGTCCATTACTTTCGACGAGAGAAGACTAAGCAACAGGTACAGTGTACAGTTTGCATGATTTTAACCTTTTGCGGTCGTATCGAAACTTAGGTATAAACGATAATGATTAAAATGTTCATTGAACGAATGATAAGTTATTACATTAACGAGTTAAGAATTTTGTGCACATGTAATAACTCGCGAAGTATATCGTGGCAGTACGATATGCGATATACGAAGTAGTTTTTTTATTTTGATGACTGAAAACAGATATACGGCCGCAAAGAGTTGACTTGCTTTCTATTTTTTCCTATTTCAATAAATTGATAAATGATAAATCGCGAATGATCGATTGGCACGAATTTCAGGGATGGCCCTCAACGAAAGCGATTCAACATAAAGAAGTTTGCCGAAAAATACAGTTTGGAGGGACCAATAGCAGGAAACTTTATGAGGGCAGAATATGACGATAACGTGCCAACATACGCGAAACTGTTAGGATTCTAAGGGATTAAGATGATTTCAAGTTGAGTAACCGGCTTACGAACGACACTCTATTTTTTTTTTTTTTATTGGTATTTAGGTGATGGTACGAACAAATTGCTTGTACAAATACGACTGCCGGCCAATCGAGGTACGATATATTCAATTTACAACGAGGACGATGAAATGAGATAATAAACGTTTGAAGAAAATAATAGATACGAGAAAAATCGATCGATTTGTTTATTTTCGTTGATTCTCGTTACAAATATAAAACGTATCCTATGTAAATTTTGCGACTCGTGGATGGCTTTGGTTCGCTCTCGGAATTGCTCCGAGTAGTTCAAAAATCTGGGTTGTCTTGAAGCGGGCAACGTTGCCTAGTAGTTTGCCATCGGGCAAACGATTTATAGACACTGATCACTTTTTTTCTTTTTTTTTCTTTTTGTTACTCGTTTGTCGTTAATCGTTATTGAAATACGATGACTAGAATACGTGATAAGCGTGTTCCTCAGGGACCGTTGGCGCAAAACGTGAATTGCTTTCGCTGCGTGAATCGGTTGCTAAATTCAGCGCGAATATAAAGATAAGTACGCCGCTAGAGATACCGCACGATCTGATAACAGACCGTGGGATCGATATAATAATTCGTCAATGCGAAGGAACTTGTTAAACGAGCATCTTCCACCAGAGACGAAACTGGACGAGTTAGGACAAGGCAGAAACGAAACGGGACAGGCGAGATGCGACTTTTTGGACAATGGGATAAAGAATAAGAGATAGATAGATAGATAGATAGATAGACAGACAGATAGATAGAGAGATAGAGAGGGAAAGAAAGAGGGGAGGAGATTGTAAAAGGGAAGAAGAAAAACGAATTGAAAGGACGATTTCGATGCCTCAAGGTAAAACAAGATCCGGATAAACGGTAATGTTCCAACAAAGCCGATGATCTCGTGTGTCGCCCCATCCACCGTTGCCTTTCCTGAGCTTCGTCTTTTTTGCAGTACCAGCTACAGTAAGCGTCAGTTGAGTAGGAAAAAGATGGTCTCGGGCAGCCTTTAGGACGTTTTGAACCTTTGCTATCACAGCGGTCGACTCGCAATTGGTTTTCTTGTGATGGACGCCGCTAGTATTTGTAACATTCACGAATACTTAATAATCACAAAAATATACTTGGAAGACATGCATTCGGGAAGGTGAAGGTAAGATTTCTTATTTCTTTTTTTTGGTTGGATCACTTGCACGTACCTGCATTATATGCGTTTGTCAATGATGGGAAATCTTACCTTCAGGAAATAAGAAAGAACGAATTACTCTGACGTACCATTCTCCAATGTGGAAAACTCTCGGCGCTCTCATCATCATCGTGATCAAACCAGATTCTGTACGAGGCGCGATTCCGGGCCCTTTGCTCGGCGGCATACAGGTTTGCGCGATATGTTGAAGACTCCAGTCCCAGTTGTAATCGTCGTACGAGCAAAACTGGGCGGCACACTTTCTCAACTTGTTCCACGTGACACGATTAAACGCCATACCCATGTTGTGCTTGCTCGAGATCCAAGGAATTACCTCAGCCTGAATGAAACATCACGAACGCTGTTTTTAAAGTGTAGCGGTAGCATCGTGTTAAGGACAAAACGTATAGGAAGATCGCAGGACGATCGGTGCGCGTGAGCGCGTGCGCGCACGCGCTTCCATGTCATTGAACATTCAAGACAAATTTCATACAACGCGACTCGTTACGTAACGCTGCCCCTATTAGTTGTTATCGTTAATGATATTCAACTTTCTTTCGTGGGATTTATGACAATTCCTTGGACGAGTTGTTCGAAGCTTGCGCAAGACGATCGTGCACAACGTCAGATCACTTGATCACACGAATTTATCGATCGGAGGTCGATCAAACTAACGGACAAGTCTGAAAAAAAAAAAATGACGCGTGCGTGCGCACGTGAGCGCCCGACTCCATAGAGACAGGGAGAGATGGAGAAGAGAATTGCACGCGTAACGAAAGGGTCGTCGAAAGTTGTCGGCAACCTTTTGATAATGATTGTAGAGTTCGGGTAGGAGTTGGAAAGCCCACGCGGAAGCAGATTGCAAAATCTGTGCGTTCCGAGCGATGGGTACGAAGGCGGCAGCGCCAGTGTTGCTAGCGATGTCATTAATGCTGCTGTTTTTGCTGTTGCTCATCCCGGTAGGTGTGCTATTGCTACTACTTCCGGTGCTGCTGCTTCCGCTGCCACTGCTGCTGCTGCTGCTGCTGCTGCTGCTGCTGCTGCTACTGCTGCTACTGCTGCTGCTGCTGCTGCTGCTGCTGCTGCTGCTGCTGCTGATGCCGCTGCTCGGAAATCCGCCGATTCTTCCACTGTCGCTGGTGTCTTCGGCTTTTATCGACTGTAGTCTTGCCGATGCCTCCCATCTCTTTAATCCACGAAGTAGCTCCTTTTGCAGGGCGCTGTTGACGCCAAGGAACTAACGGACGAGGCGTGCGTGAAACATCGACACACAGATATTCATACTGAAATCGAGCTAATGATTCGATATGATGATAATTCGGTATGCACCCATCGTCCAACGATTTTTTACGCGGTACTGGTTAATTTCTTTTTTTTTTTTTTTTTTATTCAGATCGACTCGAATTTGCCTACTTTTTATGTATTAAATTTTCATTCCTTTCATGTATTCCTATCTCTATCTACTTCTCCTTCCCTTCTTTGTGAAACACGATGAAGAAGAAAGGTGAGCGGGGAATAGGAAAAAAAGACAGACAAAGAGAGAGAGAGAGAGAGAGAGAGAGAGAGAGAGAGAGAGTGCAACTGTCAAGTAAAAATAATTTTTATCAGAAAGTAAAATAAAGGTCAACATGGAAAAAAATATGGTAAGTTCATGTTCATCAAGTTTTTGTCTTTAGCTATGAAACATGAGCTGAAGAGTAAAGTAGAAGTAGTCGATTTAATTTAATTGACATTAACGTGCACAACTAATGCTATTAATGTTTTTTGACTGTTCAAGAAAGTGACAAAAGTGCGTACAGTTATTGCAAAGAAATATTGAATTTTGAAATTGCGCAATGAAAAACGGAAGGTGTTGACTCGTGTTTCTCATGGCCTTCGACAATCGATAGTCACAGCGATTGAGTGGCAAGGCATAAGTAAGAACTTCTCGCTAGTAAAAAAAATCGCGCGAGTTAACGGTCCAAGAAGCAGAATTAGCCCGATTCTTTTTTTTCACGGTTATTTGCATATCTGGTTAGGGAAGGAGCTGTTCGAGTTCTTCACGCACTAAAGTACGAGTAAAGCGATTAGAACAATTTGAGCAATTAGAGCGACTGAAACAGTTAGAGCGATTGGAACGATTAGTGCGACACGTGTGAGCCTCTCACCTTGCGGCTGAAGTCGGCAAAGTAGTTGTAGGTTTTGAGATAGGTGCCCAGAGATAGGACGTTGCATCTTTTGCAGCTATGCTTGCAGGTACGTTCCATCAGTCTAAGAACGTGTAGGAAGTCTTCGGCGACGTAATGATCCTCCTCGAGGAAAAGGACGATCCCGGTGTGGTTTCGCGTGATCGACAATTGATCGAACACCCGATTCGCCTTCCACCACCAGTGGTGCTTCGTTTGCGTAAATTTCGCCTCTCTGTAGTGTCCATAGAGATCCGGATGCTTGGCGTTGATGCAACCGAGACTGAGAGCTCTGCGGAATTACGAATGATGGCGAAAATGTACAAGGAAACAGAGAAAAACAACATTCAAAACAAGATTCATTGAGAATCGAAGATAAGATAGTAACTGAAGAATTTTCTACAAGTGTCAGACGCGAACGTCTAGACATATAAGTATATTACTCTCGTCGTTGTAGCTTTCTTCTTTAATATGAGATGCTTAATTATAGAATAAAATTGATCAAATGGTCAGATTTAAAATTGTAAACAAGCAACTACTTGTTTTCATACAGAGTGCATGCGGCGCATTTAGTTGTAGTTAAATCAATTATTGACTTAGTGCTTCACTTTGTGACCTTACTGTATTGTTTTCACTCATGTTAACGCGGATACGTTTGTAGAATACTTGTCTATTGTATTGGTGCGAATGCGTCTAACGCGTACAATTGTGCAATTGTTTCCGGACCAGATAAATTTTCCACTTTATATTCAACAACGTCTAAAGGAATTTTAGATCCACAAATTTCCGTCCGATTGGAAAGTTTTACGTTTCACACATTAGATTTGAGAATTTGACTCCGTCTCGAGAAGCTCGTGATTTATTATAGAAATTACATTTACTACAAAGGACGATTACTCACTGCTCTTTGCGAATATTTCTGGGGCAATCGTTTGGATCTTCACCGGGAAACGTTCGAGGATGCGTCTGTATACTATGGGGATAAAATATTTGCATAACCCGGCAAAAGTCAACACTCTGCACGAGATAGTTGATGTCTGGATGCCAAACGTCGTGACTGAAGACCAAAAGGGTTTGCTCGATCCCTTTCGCCTGGGCCAACGATACGATCAGATGTCTGAGGTAGGTGAGTCGAGTGTGCACCTGAATCACTATTATGGGAGCGTCGTTGGCCAAAGGGCCGAAAGACTCTTCGTTGTATACTCTTTGCTCGGCATTCGCTTTTTCTATGCTCCGGCGAATCTCCGCTATTTCGAACTCCGTTAACGTCTCTGTGCTTGCGTTCGTCAACGTTGAGGAAGAACCATTTCGACGATCTTTTAGAAACCTGCAAGTATAAACTCCTCTTTCTTTCTCTCCTCATCTCGTTTTCACCACTTTCTGTCTATTTCTTTATCTTTTTTCTTTTTTTCTTTTTCATTGTACAGGACTTGACGAAGACTTTCGTCTTTCGATGAAAATGCAAACGTATGTCGATTTACCTGTGTAATTCTTGCGGTACAAGGGCGAATAGCGTCTCGTTCGACGAGGCTTGTCCAGCGGAGTCTCGACCGGTCAGGCTGATCACATGAAGCTGAAGCCACAGGAACGTTGCCAGGAAGACGAAGACGAGCGTCCTCAGGAAAGTTCCGCGTACCGATCTGACCGTTCCCAGAAACGCCACTCCTGCAATATGTGCCATTCAGCAGCCTCGTAAATCACCACGGCGTTCACAGAATTAGCACGTACACTATCGTTCAAAAGTGAACCGAAAATTTACTTACATCCGACAAAAATGTATTTTAACTAATGTAAAAAATTTCGAACACGTCGAGCTGGATTTCAAGCATTGTAATCATCGTGGACATTCGTTGAATTGAACTTTTAAAAGTCGGATTTCAAGTTTATTTTAAAAGTAAATTTGGCATTTATTAATTATAGAGCCACCTTTTTAATTTTAACTCTTAATTCGACAAGCTTTTTACCTTCTTGTCTTTTTTTAATTTTTGACAAGCTCTTTATCTTCGAACACTTTAATTTTTAATTTCTCGAGTCGCATTAAGGAAACTCTGTCAAAATGAAGGGAAGATTTTCCGACGTTAATGTAAGCAGTCGCACGTAAATGATAATGAAGTTTTTTTCTACAAGATTAAATCAATAAGCCAGTGACTGATGAATTATGTACAGAACCTGTTGACTTTGCTAAATAATCTGAAAAAGATTAACTGCTTCAAGTCGCATTAAATACGAAAGTATATGGCAGGATACTTATGAACGATAGTATGCACACTCGTGCATTTTGTACTCGACGGAGAATAGAATTATCTCGCGTACTTCTCATTCTGGCATTTCTACGCGTCCGTTCTGCAACAAGATAAACGCAATTGTAATTGTTTAAATTTCTCACGTCTGTCCGAGGTCAAGTCTCGTAAGATGTGCATCGTGTTCTTACCTCGTATCGGAGAAAAGGCGCGACGGATGGTCCCTCATTTCGGCGAAATCTGCAAGTAAAGAAAGAAACGTGAGAAATACGAAAATCGTAAAGCACGAGCACAGCAGTTCGTTTGCACATCCCAGCGGGTATACTTGTATCATTTCTCTCATTTCGCTGTATTTCGATCACGAGCACGAAGGCGAGAATGAAGGGACAAGTTCGTTCGTGATAGCTCATGCCTCGGTAGGCGTGTGTGTCAGTTCAAAAAAGCGAATCAGGGGGGGCGTCAACGATTGGTATTGGAATTTCAGTTGCTATCAGAAATTTGAGTTTATTAAGTTCACACGAGGAGATACGTGTAGCGCAAGGGACACGTATCCAAGAATAAAATATAGAAACGTACTTGTGTTACTTATATAAAGTATGCTACTTACTTTAAGTACTTTATATAAATACTTACATAAAGTATTTAGCTAATACGGTTGTTGAGTATCGATTATGTGTCTCTTAGTTGAGTATCTTTTTGCGTGAAACACGTGTTTTTGGAAAAATAGACGATATCGGAGCTATGTCTTTTTGACTATATTATATATATATATATATATATATATATATATATATATATATATATATATTGTAATCATGTTATGTCATAAATTATATTATACGATACCGTAGAAACTTTTACACTGTATTCTCTTGGGATTTGGACTCGTCAGGCTGCAACTTTTTTTCGGACGAAGGCGACTCATGGAAAGAGAAAACAAATTTCTTCGTTCTCTCTTATATTGTTCTGTCAGTTTCTCTCGTCGTGTATTTGTATCGTACCCCGATATTAGACGCCAGCTGTGTGTAGGACGTTGTTTAGAAATTGCTCAAACGAGGGAGGAGACACGTAGAAATAATCGACGAATTTTCTGGGATCGCTTTCAAGTTCTTTAAATAATACGTGAAAAGCTGCCTCGTGCCTTATACTTTCGTGCCTTACGTTACTACTGGGACATTTTATCTCTCCCTTATACAGCTACTTTTTAATAATAATAAAATAACTTTCTTGACAATTAACGACAATTAATCCAAAGATAACGTTTTTGATCAGTCAGAAAGAAAATCAAGCACCGATCTTTTCGTTCAAAAACGCTGCGCATTCTCAACTGACAAACAAATGATCGAAACTCAACTACCGTGTCACGCTCAGAAGCCAATCAGTATAAGTTACTTCTTATTAAAAGTAATTTTTGTTGCGCGAATACAACTTGGATTATAATGTAATCATTGTAATGGTGTTTTAACGATTAGAAAATATGCTTGTCACACAAGTCATTTTTTTTTTTTTTTTTTTTAATGTACACACTATAATCGGCTTCTGAGCTCCGCATACTCCAGATACTCCAGATGTACCGTGTCGCACAAGCAGTTTTCGTGTTTTAACGCCAGTCACGTATAGCGATATAGCGCAGAGTGATTTCCAGAGGGAATTCGGCGGATTATTGCATCGATCTCGTTGTTATTCGCCGCTTGACAGTTGTCACTTTTGCCAATTCGTTTATGTAACAACGTCAACGAATGAACAACCGATCTCTTAATCAGATTTTACTCAGCTACTTCTGCTCGAGCCTCTCTCTTCTCTTTCACCTTCCTCCTCCACTTTGGCTGGTCGTTGCGCTTCGATTGTCCGCGTATCGGCTGGTTCCGGCGGGTGGCTACCGGTCCGCGATCCGTTTCACAAAACGTCATGGAAGCGACGTTTAGGTGAACGCGTTTCCCCGCTCGTGTTCGAGCGGGTTCGCCGGACTATTTCTTTCAGCCGCTTTTTCTTCTTTTCGTAGCAACGTGCACGAAAGACGACGCTTCGGCATTAACTTTATTTTTAGTACGGCACGCGGACTTATAGAAAGTTGGAAGGGGCGAGTAAAGAAGGAAGCGGAGAAGGAGAGGAGGCACGATGGAGAAGGAGAAGCGAAACAGAGGAAGAGAAGGGAAGGGAGTAGCGAGTGTTAGTTGCATTAACGGTGAACGATGCCAATCAAAAACGCGCGAAATGTCTGGCAGCACGTACGATCGGCCTTGATCGACGATTATCATAGATTATCGTCTAATTGGCGCGTCTCTTGCCGATTCACGTTACGCGATTGAAAACGATTCAGGCTTGTTGAAAGCGTTGTAACAACGATACGAAAAGGCAAGACGTACTTTCCACCAGCGTTTCTTCTTGTCCCTCTGTGAACGTCGTCGTTGTTCTTATTTCGATGACTTTGACCGTCGACTTGCCGTTGCAGGCGACGCGGTTGAATTAAACATACCCATCGAGCGACAAAGAGAAAGAAAAATGTGAACGTTCGCGAACAGAGTGTTGTTGATCAGTCGTATTCGATTACACATCGGCCGATCGAGTGAAATTGCGCGCGACTATTGCGCTTCAGCGATGCACAATCGAAGCAGGTTTGTCCTCGAATGTCCCGCCGCCGAAAGCGGGGCGCGAGTCTGCGTGAATCGATTGTTTTCTTTCCGCGAGTCCGCGTGTCAACGGAAACGTGGGAAAACAAGCAGAAAGATCGATGACGATGAACGTTGAACGATGGCAAGCGAGAGAGCGGCGAGGTTTAACAACGAGGCTGGGTCTCCCTGCAGGGATGGCAAGTGGTTTTCCGCAGATGAGCATCGAGTGGCTCGATATTCCATTTTGCCTGGTGCCTGGCAAATGTAGGTCAGCTGAGTTGGCTGGTTGACGCGAAACAATGCGGATATCCGTGAGCAAGTTAACCGCGATATCCTCTTCTTACGAAGGCAGCGGAATGGCAGCGAAAGGGGAGAGAGGAGGCAAGTGGCAAGATACTCGAGCAGCAGCGCGATAAAACGCTTGAAACCTCGTCGTTTCCCTTTTGTTCCTTTCACGTCTGCTTAGACCGCATCTTTGTTTACGCCAATCGCGTTCGTGTGTCTGTCGCATGTTCTGGACGTATTATATTTTATATATCAGCGGTCTCTCTCCCTTTTTCTGCTGCATCTCCTCTTTCTCTCTTTTCTTCTCGTTCCCTACCCTTCTTGCTCACTCTTACGCCCGTCGTTCTTACTCTCCTCAGATCGGTATCTCGAAAACGACGCTCGAAACCTCCGTGCTCCTTTGGCACTTTGGCACACTCGAGATTCTGCCGCGGCACTTTTCCTCCTCTCTCTCTCTCTCTCTCTCTCTCTCTCTCTCTCTCTCTCTCTTACCCTCCCGGCAAGAGATCAAACGTTGCCAGTTGCCCCTTTGCCCGCTGACTATGCCGCGACCAACTCTCGCCGATTCACTGTCGCCGTCGTTCGCAGAAAAACCGCGATCAGCGAACGCCCCCGTATCTACGCGCGAGAGAAACGAACGCGCTCGCATGCTCCGCTACGATTCTCCTGCTTTAATCCACTTGACGCGCAAATGCAAACGACTGGACACGGGAGTTGGTCACGCGTCGCTCTCAAGGTAAACCGGAAAACTCGGTTTCTCGCGCCGCCTCGCGGTTTCTTAACTGCGATCGTTTTTCTCATTACACGGACGACGGAGGAGACAGAAAGAGATGGAGGAGAGGACAACAACGCGTAGGAAAAAGGTGGAGCGAAAAGTACAGCGTTGTTGAGAAAACAATGCGGACGTTAGGGTAGGGAGAGAACAAGATAGCGGGACATAAAGATCTCGGCCCATAGAGACGAACGGTCGTAAACGTCGCGGCGAATGATGTGAAACCTCGTGGAAGAAACAATGCGAAACGAAACCGGGGGGGTTCTTGTACGTGTTCCACGCGCAGAAAACGAAAGCAAGAAGGAGAGAGGGATAGAGAGAGAGAGAGAGAGAGAAGCAGAGGGGTTGGTGAAATATCGATCAGAGTGGCAGGTCCGGGACAAAGCAGCTCGGGCTCAGGCACGGGCTTTGAGGTCGGCAGCCATGGTCTCGAAAGGGAAAATGCGGCATTCTTACTTGCACCGTTTTTAACACGCCGACGAGCAACGGGCCGCTTCCTCTTTTCTTTTACTTACGTAGGTCCACCGTCTCCCAGGAGGTTCCCTCAGGACCGGCGTGTCAATCTCCACGACCGCACCAGACCCGTGGTGTCCCGACCAATCACGTATCGACGAGTCTGTCAGGATAGATCGCGAGAAATGCGAGGAGGCGGGAGAGCCAGTGGCGTGTCATCGCGATCTGCCGCAGGAGGAATTCGACTTTTTCGTTCGACGCGCCACACGAAATGTCCTCCTCCCTTCCTTCCTTCCTTCCTTTCTTCCTCTATCACCCTTGCCTTCCTTTCCCACCTTCGCTACTGGGATTCTCCTCCGTCACCGTTCGCGCGGCTTTCGCTCGTAACTGCGAATATCGCATCGGGTTCCTCGAAGAGTATAGAGCGAGCGCGCGGCCGCGCGATCGCGACCCCACCCACCCTTCGCTACACCTTTCCTTTCCTGTGTCCACACCACCACTTTACACGTTGCTCCGGTTCTACGCGTGGCCGCGTTCCACGTTCACGCGGGGGTGGTTGCGATTTCTAGCTAGGCCTGATCGATCTTCTTTCCGTCCTGCCATCCCTCGTTCGAAACGGACGTCGTTACTTGCTCGAGCCGCTACTTGCTCTCTTCGTCGATAACTGTGACCCCGGTTATCTTTCCTCCGCGGATAACGTTCCTCTGTTCTACTTCCTCGCGCCGCGGAGCCACTCGCGTCTATCGCGCGTATTCTCCTCCTCGCAAACGACACCCTCGCAGCTCCTCTTGCTCTTCGATCGAACAAATTTCTGGCCACTGTTACCTTCTTTTCCCCCATCGGCATGACCAACCATCGGATGAAACAACTTTGCCCGAAGGTATCTCTGCTGGATCATGTTGCGTGTCGCGTGTCAATTTTACTTGTACCGCGGATGAGGGGTCTCGTTTATCCGTAGAGGAGACGATTGAGAAATTTTGATAACTCGTAGCTCTGGCTTGTTGGACAGACGGAGTTTATTTTGAATATAAACAGACTGTTTGCGTATGTCGATGTGTTCATTGTCAGAATTGTAATACGCGTTTGTTTTTGTAAGTAGAATTAAGAGTACAATATAAATATAAAATATAAAAGTACAATAAATATATTTTATATATTACATTATACATTATAAATATAATATATAAAAGTACAATAAATTTATTGTTTTATATATATAAAATAATATAAAACATATTATATAATGTATAAAAGTATAAAGCACGCGTTTGTTTGTAAGTACAATTATAAGTACAATTAAAAGTACAATAAAGTTTGATCTCAAGTTCAATAGTTGGGATAATAGAGACTCAATTTGTATATTATAAATATAATGTATAAAAGTACAATTTAAAGCACGCGTTTGTTTGTAAGTACAATTAACAGTACAATATATATATATATATATATATATAATATAAAAGTACGATAAATATATTTTATATATTTTGTACATTATAAATATAATATATAAAAGTACAGTATAAGGTAGGCGTTTGTTTATAAGTACAATTAAGAGTACAATATAAATATAAAATATAAAAGTACAATAAATTTATTGTTTTATATATATAAAATAATATAAAACATATTATTTTATATATTATAAATATAATGTATAAAAGTACAATATAAAGCACGCGTTTGTTTGTAAGTACAGTTATAAGTACAGTTAAAAGTACAATAAAGTTTGATCTCAAGTTCAATAGTTGGGATAATAGAGACTCAATTTGTATATTATAAATATAATGTATAAAAGTACAATTTAAAGCACGCGTTTGTTTGTAAGTACAATTAACAGTACAATATATATATATATATATATAAAATATAAAAGTACGATAAATATATTTTATATATTTTATACATTATAAATATAATATATAAAAGTACAGTATAAGGTAGGCGTTTGTTTATAAGTACAATTAAGAGTACAATATAAATATAAAATATAAAAGTACAATAAATTTATTGTTTTATATATATAAAATAATATAAAACATATTATTTTATATATTATAAATATAATGTATAAAAGTACAATATAAAGCACGCGTTTGTTTGTAAGTACAGTTATAAGTACAGTTAAAAGTACAATAAAGTTTGATCTCAAGTTCAATAGTTGGGATAATAGAGACTCAATTTGTATATTATAAATATAATGTATAAAAGTACAATTTAAAGCACGCGTTTGTTTGTAAGTACAATTAACAGTACAATATATATATATATATATATAAAATATAAAAGTACGATAAATATATTTTATATATTTTATACATTATAAATATAATATATAAAAGTACAGTATAAGGTAGGCGTTTGTTTATAAGTACAATTAAGAGTACAATATAAATATAAAATATAAAAGTACAATAAATTTATTGTTTTATATATATAAAATAATATAAAACATATTATTTTATATATTATAAATATAATGTATAAAAGTACAATATAAAGCACGCGTTTGTTTGTAAGTACAGTTATAAGTACAGTTAAAAGTACAATAAAGTACAATAAAGTTTGATCTAAAGTTCAATAGTTGGGATAACAGAGACTCAACTTATACATTATAAATATAATATATAATAGTACAATACAAAGTACGCGTTTGTTTGTAAGTACAATTAAAGTTACAATAAAGTTTGATCTGAAGTGCAATAGTTGGGATGATAGAGACTCAACATTAATTTGCTGAGGAACATGAAACGTAACACGCACAAAATAGTGAGTATCGCTTTCTTTTGGCACGATTGAAAATAATTTGTGACGTCCACGAATGTCGTGTCATTCTTTTTTTTTTTTCTTCTTCTTCTTTTTATAACGCGTCACGACAGTGAAGAAGCACAAGTTCGTTCCAAGAAATCTCGCAGTCTCACGCGTTTCGAATGGCATTTCCTTCTTGTAACGGTGAAGAAGCACAAATCGTCGGCCACGTCCACGCGATCTCGCGTGTTTCACGTGAAATTTCAACTTCAAGCCGGGAAACTTCAACTTTTACCTTCGCTCCCTGTCGTCGATAATAACAGCCCTTGCGAGCAAATAGCTCCGCGGACGTTTAAAAATTAACGCCGCGATTCTGGACGCAACGTGTGAATTCTCACGTGAGTTGCGTCAACTTTGGCGAAATGCAGTGACCAAGAGGCAGGGGGAAAAAAAAGAAAAACAAAAAGAAAGGAAGAGAGAAACTGGGAGACGAATCGGGAACGTAGACCAGGCAGGAAGTTTCGTGAAAAGTTTCTCCGACTAAAGTTTCACTAAAGAGCCGAGAGCTTCCTCAGATTCAAAATTTCGAGCTGAATCTCGGCCCGATAGTGAGAGGAGTCGCGTCGTTAGTAAAAATTACGAAAAGAGTATGATCGACGATAACGCGAAACGCGAATTCGAAGCGGCGATCGGTTTGAATTTGGCACTGCTGAAATTTTCCGGCGTCGTCTCGTACGAGAAACGGCTGGTCAATAGAAACGTCTTGGCCGGCTTGGCATTGTTTTTCTTGACAATCTTCTCCATCTCGTACGTGTACGAGTTTGCAACGAATCTGAACGACGTGGCCAGTATGTTAGAATCATTCTCGTTGATCATCCAGCTCGTAGGCGGGCAAACGCGATTCATGACTGTACTGTGGTTTCGCGACTCCTGCCACGCGATGTTGAACGTTTGCGAGTACTTCTGGTCGACCCTGAACTCGTACGAGAAACAGATCGTCCGAAGTTACACGAACAAAGCGAGACTGTTGACTAGTTTTTACGTAGCCATCTGTGTTTTGACTATAATCTTGGTTCTGCTCTCCACCTTGATGTCGAACCTGATCGTCGGGCCGAAACTGAATTTGGAAAATGTCACCGCTCGTGAAAACGCGAGCAGCCTCGCTCCGTCGGAAGCGAATCGAGCATCGTTGAACGCGACGGAGAACAAGCGACATTTGCCGTACGCGTTCTTCATCGACGTGCAAGAAACACCGTGGTACGAGCTGTTGTACGTTCTTCAAATCACGTTCATGACGAACGTCGGCTTCACCTGTGTCGGCGCGGACACCATTGGCCCTCTGTTCATTCTGATCACCTGCGGATATTTCGACACGATACGATCCAGAATTGAAAATTTGCTTGAACCGTCATCGTCAATTGCAGTTGAGACGGACAGAGCGGAATCGTCGAGGAACGTTGACACGAAAAAATTGCGTACCTGCGTGATCCATCATCAACTGTTACTGAAGTGAGTGTGATTCGTGATACTTTTTTTGAATCGAAAGTGTGCCTGTATCTATCATCTTTGGTGAACGAACTGTCAGTTTTGCAAAAACTATAACAATAACGTTGATAGCAAAGCTTGTGATATTTAAATTTGTTAAATTAAAGTTGCAACACGCACTCAGGCGTTAGTTCCAAATACTTGGTTCGCGAAAGTTGATAATACATGTCTCGTTTCGCTGTACTTCAAAATACAGATTATTTTTTTTTTATGAAAATAATGATCTACGTCATTTTGACTGAAATTTAATTTACACTTTTTTTCTCCATCCATTAAATATACATATACATATACATATGTGTGTGTGTGTGTGTGTGTGTGTGTATATTTAATAGTCATTGTCAGAATTGTAATACGCGTTGGTTTGTAAGTACAAGAGTACAATATAAAATATAAAAGTACAATAAATGTATTTTATATATTTTATGTATTTTATAAATTTAACTTACACTTTTTTCTCCATCCATTAAATATACATATACATATATATATACATGTGTGTGTGTGTGTGTGTGTGTGTGTGTATTTAATAGTCATTGTCAGAATTGTAATACGCGTTTGTTTGTAAGTACAAGAGTACAATATAAAATATAAAAGTACAATAAATGTATTTTATATATTTTATACAATATAATATATAGAGCACGCGTTTATATATATATATATATGCTACACATTTTTATCTCGTTGTTTTCTGCTGCTAGATTTTGCAAGGACATCCAACAACTCATGAGTTTAGTGTTTCTGACACAGCTGTTCGGCAGCACGTACAATATCTCATTGGTTGGTTTGGAATTGGTGAGCGTAAGTATTTAGCTGTTTAAAGATTGTTTCTTTTTTCTTTTCTTTCGCTTCTTTTTTCCTCTTATTTTCTCTTGACAGCACGATAACGAATATTGCATTATTGAATTTATGACAGGACAATCCCGACAAGAGTAAGTTCACGGTAGTCGTCATCATTATTGTGCAACTTTTTATCTGCAACTGGCCGCCGGACCTTCTTCTGTCGAAGGTAAATCATGTAAGAAAATTATGTTGTTGCTGTTGTTGATATTTCACAGATGAAACGACAATTGTTTTTTTTTCTACGTTTAACGTGATTTATTCAATTGAACATACGTTGAACATGAGGTTGAGGCAAAAAGAACTTAAACATACACGTCTAATTTTGTAATAATTTCCACTTGTCTGTCTTTTCATTGTTCTTTGTAATAAACTTTCGAAATTGTAAAAGAGACTTTATGGACGCCCCGTATTACTTTCAACATGACGCATCGAAATAAGGATATGCGCAGTTTCAGTTGGCATAATGAAAACTAGGGCCTTTGGAATATTGTTCTTAATTCATAAAATTCAAGAAAGATCGGGCAACGTGTAGTTTATAATTATTCTGAAAGTGAGATTACCTCTCAAATGTCAATGTATTAATACTATATTATATTGTCAATGTAATAATATATTAATACTGTGTATATAATATTATTAATATAATAAATAAGAAGAAATTTTTTCATAGTGCAAACACTGTGCAAAAAGCTTAAACAAAGAGGTACAGACATCCGACGCTCGGAGGAAATTTCACTTGAAACCAGCACGTCAACTTCTTTCAACATTCCAAGACGATCTATCTCTTTCTCTTCTTTTTCCAGAGCGAAGCTATTAGTCATGCCGCGTATTCGATACCGTGGTATCAATATCCTTGCAGTTTACGAAACCCCACGAGCTTGCTTATGATCAGAAGCCAGAGGCCGGTCCGCTTAACCGCTGGAAAATTCGTAGCCCTCTCGCTGGAAACGTTCGCCTCTGTATCACTCACTTTCTCTCCTCCGCCATTTCCCTGATTTCCCCTTATTCTGTCTGTTCTTCTTTCTTTTCAGATGATATCCACCGCTGCCTCGTTTTTCACCATGATACGAAGCGTAAACTGACATCCGTTCAACTCATTTCCTTTCTTCGTTCGTTCGTTCGTTCGTTCGTTCACCCAGCCATCGTCGCAACGATTTCGACCGGACACGAGTAGACAGCTAATCGAATAAAACAGTTGATCGAAAATATCAATCAGTCTCCCAAATGTCTTTCTCTCTGTTGTTCTCCTGAAGAGGAGGAAGGAACGGCGATAATCGACGCGACGCGAAGTCAACTCGTGCCAGGAATAAGAGGAGAGAGCAAAGTAGCCGGGAGAAAGGGTTTCAATGTAATCGATCGTTCGAGTTAAAACGTTTCGCGCGTTCTATTCTCGCTTTGATTCGTGGCGAGACGAATCTCCGCGCGGAGGAGAAACAGGCGCTTCGTCTTGTCGATCGAGACTTGTACTTAATTGTAGTGTCCGTGATATACATGTATATGGTTACGAATCTGTCCAGTTATGCCACTACGAGCTATGGTTTTTGTGTTCTCTTGCAGAGGCTAGTTTAATGTAAATCTCAGTATTATCCATATAATAGTGATTCGATTGCTATTCAATTTTCAAAGCAAGAAACTTTTTTTTTTATTTTTCATCTGATGGTTGCAAGATTGTTTTTTGTCACACTGTAGCAAGATACTTGCAATTAGAGTGATATCAAGCATATATTTGAATTAATTGACAAGGAAGCATGTAGAACCAAGGAAAAGCAAGTGACTGTTGTACAATGCTAGTTTAACGTAAACCTCAGTATTATCCATATAATAGTGATTCGATTGCTATTCAATTTTCAAAGCAAGACACTTTTTTTTTTTATTTTTCATCTGATGGTTGCAAGATTGTTTTTTGTCACACTGTAGCAAGATACTTGCAATTAGAGTGATATCAAGCATATATTTGAATTAATTGACAAGGAAGCATGTAGAACCAAGGAAACGCCAGTGACTGTTGTACAATGCTAGTTTAACGTAAACCTCAGTATTATCCATATAATAGTGATTCGATTGCTGTTCAATTTTCAAAGCAAGAAACTTTTTTTTTATTTTCTATCTGATGGTTGCAAGATTGTTTTTTGTCACACTGTAGCAAGATACTTGCAATTAGAGTGATATCAAGCATATATTTGAATTAATTGACAAGGAAGCATGTAGAACCAAGGAAACGCCAGTGACTGTTGTACAATGCTAGTTTAACGTAAACCTCAGTATTATCCATATAATGGTGATTCGATTGCTATTCAATTTTCAAAGCAAGGAACTTTTTTTTTTTATTTTTCATCTGATGGTTGCAAGATTGTTTTTTGTCACACTGTAGCAAGATACTTGCAATTAGAGTGATATCAAGCATATATTTGAATTAATTGACAAGGAAGCATGTAGAACCAAGGAAACGCCAGTGACTGTTGTACAATGCTAGTTTAACGTAAACCTCAGTATTATCCATATAATAGTGATTCGATTGCTGTTCAATTTTCAAAGCAAGAAACTTTTTTTTTATTTTCTATCTGATGGTTGCAAGATTGTTTTTTGTCACACTGTAGCAAGATACTTGCAATTAGAGTGATATCAAGCATATATTTGAATTAATTGACAAGGAAGCATGTAGAACCAAGGAAACGCCAGTGACTGTTGTACAATGCTAGTTTAACGTAAACCTCAGTATTATCCATATAATGGTGATTCGATTGCTATTCAATTTTCAAAGCAAGGAACTTTTTTTTTTTATTTTTCATCTGATGGTTGCAAGATTGTTTTTTGTCACACTGTAGCAAGATACTTGCAATTAGAGTGATATCAAGCATATATTTGAATTAATTGACAAGGAAGCATGTAGAACCAAGGAAACGCCAGTGACTGTTGTACAATGCTAGTTTAACGTAAACCTCAGTATTATCCATATAATAGTGATTCGATTGCTGTTCAATTTTCAAAGCAAGAAACTTTTTTTTTATTTTCTATCTGATGGTTGCAAGATTGTTTTTTGTCACACTGTAGCAAGATACTTGCAATTAGAGTGATATCAAGCATATATTTGAATTAATTGACAAGGAAGCATGTAGAACCAAGGAAACGCCAGTGACTGTTGTACAATGCTAGTTTAACGTAAACCTCAGTATTATCCATATAATGGTGATTCGATTGCTATTCAATTTTCAAAGCAAGGAACTTTTTTTTTTTATTTTTCATCTGATGGTTGCAAGATTGTTTTTTGTCACACTGTAGCAAGATACTTGCAATTAGAGTGATATCAAGCATATATTTGAATTAATTGATAAGGAAGCATGTAGAACCAAGGAAACGCCAGTGACTGTTGTACAATGCTAGTTTAACGTAAACCTCAGTATTATCCATATAATGGTGATTCGATTGCTATTCAATTTTCAAAGCAAGGAACTTTTTTTTTTTATTTTTCATCTGATGGTTGCAAGATTGTTTTTTGTCACACTGTAGCAAGATACTTGCAATTAGAGTGATATCAAGCATATATTTGAATTAATTGACAAGGAAGCATGTAGAACCAAGGAAACGCCAGTGACTGTTGTACAATGCTAGTTTAACGTAAACCTCAGTATTATCCATATAATAGTGATTCGATTGCTATTCAATTTTCAAAGTAAAAAACTTTTCTTTACTTTTTACCTGATCACAAGATTGCTTTTTGTCAGACGTTTTTGCAAGATTCTACTTGAATTAATTGATATTTCTTAGAAACAACAACGAAGCGAGTATAGAACCAAGGAAACGTACATAAGTGACACGTCTTTAGAATGTATCCTTCAGTCTGAAGCGGTGGTCATATATCCAGACGCTACTGCACGCAGTAAAATTTCATTGGGACGAAGCTGGTCGATTTTCTTCGTCTTGCGTTGGCAGTCGCGGTACGCGTCTCTCCGAATATTGGCCAGAAGAAAGAAAACCACGTTCCTGTTCGTCGACGATAGTTGAAGCTGCGTTCAAGAAACCCTATTGGCCTCCCTATCGATGATCACGTTTCTCCGTTCGTTCGCTATTTCTTTGTTACTCTTCTTCTTCTTCTTCTTCTTCTTCTTCGTCTTCGACCAGGACTCCGTTTTCGGCTGCGGACCAATCGTTAGTCGCAGGTCGTTACGTCGAGTTGTGCCTCGCTTTCGTCGCGAGGAGACAAAGAGAGGGGTGGGAAACGGGCGAGACACAGGCAGAGAAGAATACCCGATAAATGGGTGGATGGCGAACGTCGGGACAATTCTCGGATTCTTCGGCAATTACCGGTTAAGTGAGTTTTTCTGTAATCCCGCGATATGCCGGGATCTCGTCGCCAGTGTTATCCAAAGCATCATTCTTACGATTACTGTCAACGGATGCGATTTCTTCACTTGGCTCGACCCGAGTCGAAGCCTTTTTCTCCTAGGTGTGACGACAAATTGCGAAAATGCGGAACGTCAGGCGAAAGGAGACGCGAAAGGGAGATGAGTCAAAGGAGAAGCAAGGCAGAGACGTTTATCATGCGATTGTTATCTGACTCGCGCGGCCGATTTCGTTTCTTGTACGTTTGTTCAGGTAAATACATATCGTCTTGACTTGTTGTTAACTTTAACGAAAGATGTTGCAGGTCAAGATTCAACCCGAAGGAAACACATTTTGATGCATGTCACTTTCTCTTCGAATGGACGAATGGAACGATACGTTTTTCACTGTGTTATCTCTAGTGATCTTCGTACAAGGTATTAAATATCGTCGTTTGAGGCAGTCATTATGAACGACACGAGAACAGATATTAAACTCCATTCGTTCCAATCTGAGAAACGTAAAGCCAAAGAACAAGTCAAAAATAAACCTCACACGCCGTACGAATATTGTTCTGCGCTTCTTTGAACAATAATTTTTGTACAACGCAGGCAGAGCAGCTGAAACTGTGGCACCAGAGGACAACGCCGCGAGCATCGTGCCTGATCGACAAAATGGCTGGAAGGAGGAACGAGCAATCGGTGAGAAAAGACGATCGCTGGTGTCGCTATCCGAAGCTCGGTTCTTCTCGAATTAATTACGCGGCAGATAGGAACAGCGAGATGGAGGAGTCGCCTGTCGCCGACAGGCTCGTTCCATCTCGTTCTATCTGGATGCATTTCGTTCGTTTCCCTCTAATCGAGGGTCGATGGAAGCGAGCCGAGAGGAATCGGAATTGGCCGAGAAGATGGAACGAGATGTGTTGCTGGGTGCAAGCTCGTGTCGGTTTAGCAACAAGTTGCAGCTGGTGCGCGCTTTTCCCTGGAGTTTCCTAAAATCAACAAGTGAATTCGCTTTCCTGCTTGGAATTTCTATGTCACTTCCTCGTTCGGCTCCACAGGTGGTAACGCAGGAGGTTGCGGCAGGTACCTCGGCCGCGCGTATATCTCGGTTTAATCGCGGTTTAATCGCGGTTTAATCGCGGTGTCGTTCAAACGACCGTTCGATCGTCGTGTCGTCTGGTCGTTCGTCCTTTCTTTCTTCCTTCGCACGAATTTTTCAACGTGGCGGAGCGTCAGCGAACCACCGCGCAAGGGGACGATCGATCGGCGTTCCCTCGAGCCTCGCGCGGCCGGAGGACTCGGTTTTCTGGAACGTGATAAAAGCCGGTTTAATAAAGCGGCCGCCTCTACGTGTTCACGTATCGAGAATTCTACGGAGTCCCCGCGTTCCATTCCGCCTCTGCCTCTGCATTCCCGTCGTCCACTACGCTGCCTTCCCATTCCTCCGCCACCCCTTGCATCTTAATCTTAATAGCGTTCTATCTCGCCTTTGCCCCTCCGATGCCTTCAATTCTCCTTATTACGAGCTTTTCGTCGTCTGGCTTTATTTTCGGCCGCCACACTGATATTACAACCACTTCTTCTTCTTCTTCTTCTTCTTCCTCCTCTTCTGCGTACGTTCAGCTCAACGTCACGTCGCAGCAATCGAGCACGTACGTTTTACAGTTTCTTCAGAGGTGTATTCAACCTCCTATATACCCGTGACAATACACTTCCTTTTGTCATTCAATTTCATTTACATTTCCATTCGCAGGTCGTTTTGGCGTCGAGTCGTGTAAGGGTGCAGGAATTCGTCGAACCAGATCGCGATTGATGTAAGCGCCCTGAAGAGGAGGCGCTCGGAAAGGTGGAAGAAAAGGGAAGGATGGTGGGTGTAACTGGCTAGATTGTCAGAGAGGACGAAAGAGAGAAAGGACAAGGGGAGGACAAGTCGGAGAAGCGGATGAATATAGCGTGTGCAGCGAAGGAAGGGATGAATGGGGGTAGGGTTAACGCGGAAGCGTTTCGAAATCAGGGGCGAAGAGGAGCAGCAGTTGCGTCGGGGCGGGGAGCGCGAGGAGGGGAACAGTGGGGGTTTTCCGGAGGCGCTGCGGACCATGCGCTCTCGCGTCAGAGCGAAAGGACGTTGGATCTTCGGAGGATCGAGAAGAGAGGCGACGGGTGAAAGAAGTGGCGGAGGCGCGACGCGTGGACGTGGCCGCGATCGCGAACGCGAACGCGAAAGCGAATGCGGACGACGGTGGGCAGAGAGTGCCGCCGAGCCCCGAGTCGGAAAAATCGGGGTGAGATGCACCCTCGCCACCATCGTCACTCTCAATCGGCCGCGGCGCTTCCACCTGGAAGCACGGCCACTACACGCTAACCCGTTCCACTCGTCGTTCACCAACGATTCATCGCTTCCCGTGGAAACCGACTTTTCCATCTTCTTTTTCTTCTTCGTTCGATCGACTTTGCCACACGCCATAGGTAAGAAATCTTCACTCTTTTTCTATATTTCCTTCTTTCTTTTTTTTTTTCCTTCTTTTTTTCTTCCCTCTCTCTGCGTCCGTTTCTTCACTCCTAATTTTACGCGCGATAAACGTTTTTATAATAATTATCAGAGATGTTGCTCGTTATAACAATGATATGAATATAATGTCGCGTAGGTTTGGACAAAGGCAGAGTAACGACGATCTCGAATCAGTTGAGATCGAAGAGTATCGATCGTGTTACTGGGAGAGAAAAAAAGCATCTCGTTTCGATTCGTATTTCCTTTCTTTTGCTTCCTCGACACGAGACGAGTAATATCATGGAAGGCGAGCCCTTTCCTTTTTTTCTGGTTTAAATTTCCGTTTTGTCTCGGCCCGCGTTCCGCGATTGTGCCAGAGCGCGTTGCCTTTCTAACCGTGGCTCGAGAGCCGAGAGTTTAAAGCTCGGTTTCAATTCACACTCGAGGGCTGCACCCTCATTTCCGCGTGTCGTTCGCAGGTTTCGTTTTAGATTCGGCCGCGAGATCCTCGCGCTCGTCCCTCTCGTTGACTTTGACATTCACTTTGTCCGGCTGCGAGTGTCCGATGACGATTCAAATTAGAACGCAGAAAAACGAGCCGACTCTCGCCGTACGTTCTTTGAATTTAGACTTCTAGTTCTATGCACACTCTCAATGGAGATCGTCGCGGCGAAACGAACCGGTTTTGTATAATGGCTTGGAAGAAAAACAGTTTCCGGTATCAGGCTCGCGAGGTTAATAGATCGGTAACAAGGTTATAAAGCAATCTGCATAACCCTGCTTGGTACTTTGCTCCGGCTACAGGCTTGTCCCGTAGCACTGCGAGCGGTCTCGTAATTACCAGGTATAATGCGATTACTCGATCGCCAGACTTCGCTGTAACCGAGAAGAGGCCAGGCCTTCTCCTTCGAACTCGCTCTCCGCTCTTCCATTTCCTTGCCTTTTCCATCCATCCTTTTTCTTCTCATCTTTTTCCTTTTTTTTCCTTTTTCTCTCGTCATTCTTTTCATCCCGGTTAATGATTTTATTTCTCTTTCCTGTTAATAATTCTCATTTCTGCAATTTGCCCGCTTCACGGTGAGGCTCTCTAGTCCTCGGGCCACTCTATCGATCCAAAGCCCGAACGGTCGATCTGTCCCCTTGCAAAATGAAAAGAACGACCGATCATTCCATTTTTACGCCCTTTCCTTTTCTTTCTTCTCTCCCTCTTTTTCTCTTTTCTATTTAGTCTCATACCGGTCGATGAATTTTGTTTCTCTTTCCTGTAATTTGTCTGCTCCGTGGATTCCTCAGGGTTTCCATCCATCTGAAAATCGAGTGGCCAATGTAAACTCTTTCGTAAGACGAAGAGATGGCGAGGAGGTTTATTTTTTTTCTCCTTTCCTTCTGTTTTTCTTTTGTTATTTCACTTATCGTTATTATTATTTTGTTTCCTTCCGCCCCAGTTAATGATCTTTATTCCCCTCTCCTGTTGATAATTTCCATTTCTGTAATTCGAGCTTGACGAATTTCCGCTTCGTGGAGAGAGAGGGGTTCCTTGGGGTTTCCTATCGATCCAAAAAGCGAGCGGTCGATGTACCCTCGCGTAGATGGCGATGAGTTCATAATACGTGTCCCGAGGATATCGTAAATTCGTTTAAACGACACGACGTCACAGCCGTAATTTTATTTCGCGTTCCTATTTGTATTCAATCGTATCCCTTCGGTCGCTTCTCCGCTTCCACCGCCTCTTCATCCCCCTGCCCCCTTTTTTTCATTGGCGCTATCATCGGTGAATCACGGGGGTGTCGCGCCCCATTGCATCGCTACGAGATCAAAATGTCCGTGTACTCGCGATTCAATTATTTCGATGATTCGTCTGCCTGTTCGCCGAGTTTTCAATTCATTATATTGCGTTATGTCGCGGTGGTTTTATTCCGGTGTGATCACGGATAGCGATTGAAGTAAATTTCTGGGAACGGTGACAGGCAATAACAAAACTGGCATTTGGAAATTGTCAAGCGACGCGATAATTTATTAATTACACGTCAAGTTAAGAAAACTATGCTTGTAGAAACAATTGTCGGGAACAGTGACTCTTTTAGCCTGCTAATCGCGTGAAATGGCAACTGTTTCTAATTACTTTTCTGACTCGTCATCAGTATTTAACACTTTGCAACTTCAAGTAATCTTATTGGGGGGAAATTCATCATTATTTTTATATACAGAATTGGACAGAGAATGTAATAATTGACGTAGAGAGTCAGATTATACAGATGGATACTTATTGTTAGTCATTATAATAAAAGAATTGTTATTAAAATCATCATTATTTTTATATACAGAATTGGACAGAGAATGTGATAATTGATGTAGAGAGTCAGATTATACAGAGGGATACTTATTGTTAGTCATTATAATAAAAGAATTGTTATTAAAATCATCATTATTTTTATATACAGAATTGGACAGAGAATGTAATAATTGACGTACAGAATCAGATTATACAGAGGGATACTTATTGTTAGTCATTATAATAAAAGAATTGTTATTAAAATCATCATTATTTTTATATACAGAATTGGACAAAGAATGTAATAATTGACGTAGAGAGTCAGATTATACAGAGGGATGCTTATTGTTAGTCGTTATAATAAAAGAATTGTTATTAAAATCATCATTATTTTTATATACAGAATTGGACAGAGAATGTGATAATTGATGTAGAGAGTCAGATTATACAGAGGGATACTTATTGTTAGTCATTATAATAAAAGAATTGTTATTAAAATCATCATTATTTTTATATACAGAATTGGACAGAGAATGTAATAATTGACGTACAGAGTCAGATTATACAGAGGGATACTTATTGTTAGTCATTATAATAAAAGAATTATTATTAAAATCACCATTATTTTTATATACAGAATTGGACAGAGAATGTAATAATTGATGTAGAGAGTCAGATTATACAGAGGGATGCTTATTGTTAGTCATTATAGTAAAAGAATTGTTATTAAAATCATCGTTATTTTTATATACAGAATTGGACAGAGAATGTAATAATTGACGTAGAGAATCAAATTATACAGAGGGATACTTATTGTTAGTCATTATAATAAAAGAATTGTTATTAAAATCACCATTATTTTTATATACAGAATTGGACAGAAAATGTAATAATTGATGTAGAGAGTCAGATTATACAGAGGGATACTTATTGTTAATCATTATAATAAAAGAATTATTATTAAAATCATCATTATTTTTATATACAGAATTGGACAGAGAATGTAATAATTGACGTACAGAGTCAGATTATACAGAGGGATACTTATTGTTAGTCATTATAATAAAAGAATTGTTATTAAAATCATCATTATTTTTATATACAGAATTGGACAGAGAATGTAATAATTGATGTAGCGAGTCAGATTATACAGAGGGATGCTTATTGTTAGTCATTATAGTAAAAGAATTGTTATTAAAATCATCGTTATTTTTATATACAGAATTGGACAGAGAATGTAACAATTGACGTACAGAATCAGATTATACAGAGGGATACTTATTGTTAGTCATTATAATAAAAGAATTGTTATTAAAATCATCATTATTTTTATATACAGAATTGGACAGAGAATGTAATAATTGATGTAGAGAGTCAGATTATACAGAGGGATGCTTATTGTTAGTCATTATAGTAAAAGAATTATTATTAAAATCATCGTTATTTTTATATACAGAATTGGACAGAGAATGTAATAATTGATGTAGAGAATCAAATTATACAGAGGGATACTTATTGTTAGTTATTATAATAAAAGAAAGTCGTGATTCCTAAAAAGGTTGATGAACGTTTGCTGAAATTCTTCCTATTTCGTTTTCTTTCGTTGTATCTTCTTTCAAGTGAATTTTATAGATATTACTATGCAAAAAGTCTCCCCTGGCAAATTCGTAAATTGATTCGCGAAACTTGACTATTAAAATTCGTGTCGTGTATACACATTGACATTTGACGTGTGTCATTGACATCCGTGGATTGTCTCGGCAATCGGTTTAAGCATGTTATCCCGGCATAACAATCGTCTTAATCGTTATAAACATCACCGATACACGCTGTTTTCCCTCGCACTTCGAGCCTTCGATCATTCGCGCGTACGTAGCCTCGCTGTACGATGCCTTTCACGAATTCGTGAGACGAGAGAACAAACGCTAGAAGATTTGAATTTCTGAAGCAAAGTACACGGACCTTACGTTATTCTACAATTAACCGACCAGCTTCTGCCACTGAAAATTGATAATTACAAAAGTCTGGTGGTCTAGAAACTCCTCGACGGAAGGTGAGTGAGAAAAACGATCGTGAAGAAAAAGGAAAAAAGGAAAGAGAGAGGTGTGTCGGGATTACGATGTTACTCCAGCGATCCGATTCGAATCGTCGGATCGATCTGTGGGCTAATCGTTTCCTCGTCGTGTCGGCCAACTTGTTGAGGCGCGAAGCAACAGTTTGCCTTTTAAACGGGGTCCCTTTGTTCGCCGATTCCTCCCGTGCCTCCTCCGATTTTTTGCCGGCGACCGAGATTTCTCCTTCTCCCTTCCGCCCCGTGGATCTTCGAGCGGCGAGGGTGGATAGATTTGAAACGCGGCAATTAACGCGACGCGTTTCGAAGGGAAGTCGATTAGACTCGTCGCGATTAATCGTCGTGTCCTCCTCGAGTGATCCTCACTGTTGGCTCACGGAGTCAGAGTGTTATTAAGTTGTCTCGAAGATACGATCGAGCCATTCATTCGACGGAACTGTGCTATTCCGGTCTGTTCGGTCTGGCAGCAGCAGTACTAATTGCTTCTCAAAGTGGAAACTAACTTTCGCGAGAGACGAGAGTTACCGCGAGCGCGTGCAAAAGGGTTCGACCTGTCGGAAATCCGATCTCTCGCGAGGTCTCTCCCGTGTGGGGAAAGGAAGCGAACGTTTCGCGTATTCTTCTTCTCGCGTTTTCTTTTTTTTTTTTTTTTTTCTACGTTCGCCTCGTCGTCGATGACGCGAAAACTGAGTCGGGGGAGTCGACGAGAAGCACTCGACAACAGGTCGAGTGAAACGTATTATAGAAGCGTATTGCACAATCCCGCAAGATAAATCGCGCTGGTTTGACGGTCGACACGATTTTTCTATTAGCACGCCTTTCTCCGTGCACGCGTACAATGACTGGCAATGTAGAAACGTCTTTATGAACGCGTTATATATAATACGAGTTGGACGTTTTGGAATTTCATTAACGAGACGTTCAATCTCCCAGTGATTACGATTGTACCTGTGAAAAATTCGAAACGAAGTTACGGGAAATTCATTGTAAATGTACTGTCAGTGTAAGAACATAGTGAGCGGGCTTAAATACTCTTTCAATTGGCTAAACTAATCGGGAAAATGAATGAATTCGAAAGATGAACGCGTCCCTTGCTTCTTAAGAAACAACATTTATTGTCTTTGCGAGATCATGCTGACACAGAAGCCATCCTCGAGGCTAGAGAGTCGCCAGAACTGGCATTTTAGCCAGCAAAGCAATCTAAAGTATATTATACTTTATATCTAGAGGTATCAAAAAATTTCCTAGCAAAAAATTAGTGCACAGTATGAACAGTGCTAAGAACAGTCGCTCACTAAATATCGTTATCTTCACAACATTAATTGCATTTTGTTATTTTATTTTATCATTTCTATCATATTCTGTAGTATTATTTCGTTTTATTGTTTTTTATATATTATTATATTATTTTATTTTATCATTTCTATCATATTCTGTTGTATTATTTTATTTTACTATTTTTTATATATTATTAAATTATAATAATATATTATATTTTGCATATTATTATATTATTTTATTATTTTATTTTATCATTTCTATCATATTCTGTTGTATTATTTTATTTTACTATTCTTTATATATTACTATATTATAATAATATATTATATTTTGTATATTATTATATTATAATACATTATTATATTATTTTATTATTTTATTTGATCATTTCTATCATATTCTATCATATTCTGTTATATTATTTCATTTTATTATTTTTTTATACGTTATCATATTATAACAATATATTATATTTTATACATTATAATATTATTTCATTTTATTATTTCTTAGTTTATTTCTATTTTATTTTCTAGTTTATTAATAACAATGATTGAGTTACTTAAACGTTTCAATGACACTTCGCGAGGCGTGTGTGTTTACAACGAGCGATCTGTAACGCGTTCGACGTGCGCATTGTTTTCAGAATTGAAACCGAATAATCCGCGACAGCAGTGTCCCGCTTACGACACATTTACAAGACAACATCTGAACGGAACGTAGTATTTAACATACTGTAAATACTCTTCGCTGTGCGTCGATCAGCGATACACGGAGCGAAAAGAAAGAAATTGAAAAAAAAAAAAATGGAAAAAAGATGAAAAAAACGGGCGCAAGAATAGGTGAGAACGAGACTGGATGAGAATGGAAATAGGAATAGGTGATAGGTCCGGTGTCGATTAAGTTCGGGTGGGGAACAGAGGCGTGAAAAAAAAAGGGGGTGGTCGAGTGGAGGGCGCGAGGATGACGGTGTTGAAGGAGCAGCGTGGAAGCACGGGTGCGTTTTCATCGAAACGGGATAACGAGGTCGGATGAGTTGCCTGGTTCCGCAGTTCCACTTCATCAACGCGAAGCCAACTAAACTGTCAATCGCAAAGCCCACTACCACGTCAAAACCCTTTCGACAGCATCTAGATATTCTCGTCTCGATAACGCGTAGCACTTCACCCATCGATTTCACGGCGTCCCCCGGTTGCACGCGATGCAGCGACTCCTCTGAAAATTCAATTCGAGTTACGAGCTCGATTAACCGTCGCGGTCGTCCCTCTCGGGAGGATAGCACGGTTTGAGATGAAAACGAAACGTAATGGGGGAAAGTACGATGAACGTGTGATCCGGGTGACGATTGTCTTTTTCGATACTCTGGCATTGTCTAAATTTATTTAGGACCATCGAACCTCGAAATACGAATTGCAGACGTTGGTTAATAGACTGAAAACGCAGTGAGATGATATACAGATTGTAAGAGAGATCTGTACGAAAAGTTCGTTCGTTGGGAACATGTTAGCTGCGCGACGTGAGAAAGGGAGGATCCTGTAAAAACGTGGAAGCCGGTAAAGACTCCTTTCGTACGTAGAGGACGGAACCGCTCGCGGTCATTCTTCGTCGTAATTACCGAACAGATAAGGGAATGAAGCACGACGAGAAGAAGGGAAAGCAAAGTACGGGGAGCCAGCCGAAGTGGTAAGAGGAAAAATCTTCTTCGGCCCTTTTTCCGAGGAATAATGCACGCACCCGTGGGACCTGGCTTTCAGGAAAATGCTGATTGCTTCTCTCTCTCCGTCCGCCATCCGCCACGCCCGACTCTACTCACCCTCTCGCCACCCCCCACCCGGTTAACTCTCCGCGATTCCTTCGTACCGATTCTCTTCTCTTGTCTCCGTGACGATATCTCCTTGCCCTTCCCTCGCTTGCCTGAATCAATCCTACTTGATTTCCTCCTTCATTGGCCAGAGCGTACGCACAGACCTCTCTGGTCTCTTATCAATATTTCACTTGACCCTGTAGACGTTTATCCGCCCCCCTCCCCCCGTCCTTTTGGAAAGGCACACCACCAGTTGTTGCACAAGCGTTGGTATCGTTCATCTGTCACGATGGTTACGTTTTACGGACAATGACGTAAAGTATTTGGGTGTTTATTGGGAGCGTGAACAATCGTTCGATTGGGACGGAAATTTCGATAAATACATTTTCCAGAAATACAAATTCGATTCAAATGATTCACATTTTTACGTAGAGTCAAGAGGCGTTTTTAACGTCGTCGACAACTGCTTCTATTCACATCGTATTACAGACGTCTCGTTCCTGGTACGGCGAACGAAAAAAAGAAAGAAAGAAGAAAAAAGAAATCGTTAGACTGAATTACGAATTATTACGCGAGATGATCGGAATGGACAACCGGTCCTAGACCAGACGGATAAACGATCGAATCTCGGGTGATGGAGAGGTGTGTACATTAAGATGAAAGTGGCGAACGGAAAGCCAGAGAAGGCTTATCTCACGGAAGCAACCGGTTCCTAGCTCTAGAAAGAGTTCTCTCTCTCTTTTTTCCCTCCTCTTTTCGGTTGACCGGTGATCTATCGATTGCACGAGTTTCTGCAGATTGCTTCGCGGATTCTTCTTTGTGCCCCTTCGTGAAAAGGGGGGGGGGAGAAAAGGAATGAAAAGGGAAGAGAAGGAAAAAAAATCGAGAAAGCGCCTTTTAATGAGGTGACAAGGAGGGAAGTGGTAGGAATCGCACCGCCAGCGTACCGCTTTAGACGGCCTTAATGGTTTCCTATTCACGGGGAGCGTGCGAAAATTAGCAGGGCTAAAAGCATCGTGTAATCGAGTTATTACGAATAAAAGAGGAGCGGCGAGGGCATCGCCTGTGGAATGGTTGCGCGCCAGTTCATGGGAGATACCGTTAAAAGCGGCCAATTAATGCTGTTAATTCTATAGCCCGTGCCATCGAACGATCCGCGTTCGAATTGCGCTCCGGTGATCGCGTTTTAGGGAAAAGTCGCTTGCACACTCTCTAAACAGACGTACGCGCGTGTTCTCTGTCGCGAATCTTACAAACACAGCCGACGATCGCGAGAGTGCTTTAAAATAGAACAGCCTTTTGCGAGATTAACGCGCAGCCATGCTCGCGTTTAATCTGACTGAAAATTTTCGATACAACGAGAAAGGGGACGATCCTGCACGGAGAAATAAATCGAGAGGGAAGGACAATAATTTTCTCGCTTGAGGCTTCGTTTTCGAGACAATTGAATTTTGAAATTTCGTCGGGAATTCCACGGAGTGGAGAAATATAGGTATACATCCGCCTATTTGAACTTTCATTTGAACTTTCCTCGAACAACGAAACCTTGTGAAATACGAAGAAATTTCGTTTCGCGTTCTTTTCTTATTTTCCCAAGTGTTGGAACAAACTCCTCTGTTAATTGGTTCATTCTTTTCAATCCGAGATCAGTCGAAATTCGATACGCGACGAAATCTTCGAGTTCGATTTTCTCGAGAATGAAACTTTAAACGAACAAGTTTTGCTCTTCCCTCTCGGTTTCTTCAATGTGTAATAAGAATCGCGTTCTTTCTGATTTCGCTGTAATCTCCCAAGCGGGACGAGTGTCGATTTTGACTCGTTTCTCCCGCTGTCAGAGCGAAGAACACGAAGCGTGAGATAGAGAGAAAGGGTTCGTTGAAACTCGGCGTGAAATTGAAACGGTTTTTTAATTCGACTTTCGAACTCTCCTCGATTCATTGTCCGGACGCTCCGCGTAGAATTTATTGGAAGAGTCACAGAAATGTGGCCGTGAATCCGTAAAATGTGTCGGAGGAGTCGTTCGACGCCCGAGTGCCGGAAGTTCGAATCGAATGCTCTCCCACGGAACAGTTTTCTATTTCTACCATCTTCTGCCGTTCCACTTTCGAATAGGAAGCCCCTTTCGTCCGCGTAAATCGCCCAACGAAATCTGATTTCGAGCGTTTTTCGACGCTTGATGACGCTCGGAGGTCTTGCGAGGGAACGTGCTGAACAATGGAATGGAACGAATAAACGTAGCTAAAAGGGCCATTACCGTCAATTGTACACACACACACACACACACACACACACACAAAGCACCTTTGGTCCACTAATTAGTTTACTTGGTCGACTTCTATCTTCGACACGTTTTCGCCGCGATTCCTTTAACCACGACCCTCTCTGCCAATATTCAACGCCTTGTACAACTAGATTGCGGATCCTCTACGCATTTATGCGAAATCACACGTGCAGCAAAGCTCCATTTATATAAACTCGTTGCGGAGTGACAAGTAATTTATAACACAATCGGAGTTTATGTAATGGGGAGACCATTGATTCTCCCTTCTGCCAACGACTCTTCGTTCGTACAATAATCGAGTTGAGATTCGAGCGACACAATCACTGCGGATGCAATCGTTTAATTGGGCTGAAATTTGACTCAGTTAAATAGGAATTCTACTGTGACGTGAAAGAAAAGAAAAAAAAAATGTAGAATGTACAGTGTGTAACGTTTCCTGTAATATATTTTATGTAAAGCAACGTTTCTATCGAGGTTGTTCTACTTTTTTCAAAATCATGTTCTAAGAAAATTTTCTAGAAAAATTAACGTAAATCAAAAACATTGTCGCATTGTTAAATTAAATCTAGTAATTTTCACTGTACAAAAGTTCGCAGTCTGTTCGTAGCTGTAAGTGCGAAAACATTTCGACTCTCACGACGCGGTTAATAAGACAGAAATGAAATATACTTGAAGGAAGTGACATAGCGAGTGTCTTGGAACAGGCGTGAAGTTCACAATTTTTACACGAGCGCAACAATTAATTTGAGGCGTGTTGGGAAGGAGCAAGAGGAGCATCCATTCGTGATCAGTTCGTTTCTACTCTATTCATTGAATAACTAACGACGAATTGAAATTCATTTCGAAACACTGACACAAGTATCTAACTGCGTGACATGGCATAGATAAGTTGGCGACTCCGCTTAACGCTTTTGTCGAAAGTTGTGAACTTCAACCACCGGCCGATTTTAGAACTTTGCCATAGCGCTTCCATCAACTCTAATTATGAAAGTCAGAACATTGCCTGTGATCAAGTCAATAATGCAATTCAGACGCGTTATAAGCAGAAACTGATTTTTACAGAGAGATCAAATGCTGAGTGAGTGAACTACCCTGAAGTGACCATAACTCACGGTTAATGTAACACTTAAAATTAACCCTAACCGTTTCATTTCGCGTATTTTTAACAAGACACGTTTCGCGTGTAAAATTGTAAAATCACTTCACCTGTGAAGAAAGTGTACAACCTCGCATGGTGAGTAGTATGTTGGCATTGATGTTTCAGAAACAATTATTATTTCTTCTACAGATTATCAAACGAGCAAGGAGGAGCGAATCATAGAACAAGGATGGGTGGTGGAGAATGGAGCGGTTGGTTGCAACGATGTCGAGAATCACGAAGGTTGGTTCTCGTAATCGTCGCCATCGCTCTACTCTTAGACAATATGCTTCTGACAACGGTTGGTAAGTAGCGTTGATCGATAGCAAACCATCGATTTCGTTTCTCGTTGTAATTTGTCGATTGTTAAATTTTCTTGCTCGTTATTATCAACAAATTGCAGATCTTCGTCCGTTTGTAAGAAAAAAAAAAGAAAAGAAAAAGATATGTGTCCATTAAGTGGAAGGAATCTCCATTTATAAAAATCTGAATTTACATAAACATCTGCGGTCCAATTTTTAACTTCTATCAATTACTTACTTTTCGGTGATTCGTTGTTTCGCTGTCAGTTGAACGGTGGGGAACCAACGATAGTGAGAAGACCAACTGTAGACCAACTGAGCAAATAATATTCACCTGTGCTGGCGATGCGCTCGAAACGATATTCTAGCTCGAAATTAACAGAGGCCGGTATTACATTTCTTCAATGTTTCCAACGCTATCGCTAAACAGCCAGCATTGTGTCATTATACACATGCAATATCATGTACGATATCTTTATCAAACGAGTGTATTTTAAATTATCTCTTACTAGCATTTTTAGCTTGGTTTCGTATATCGTTATGTATTGTAAAGCGCACGACTGTGTCTTGAATTATCTATCCCACTAGTTTTTAATTTGGTTCTGATCTTTCAAATAATAAGATAAATTTAATAAATTAAACAGCCGATGGATCAAAACGAAAAAACGCTAAAGTTTATTATATCGGTATTATATTGATGATATTTCTTGCAATACGTGCAGATCGTGAGATATTAAAGGTTTAATGGATATAGCTTAATCTGTTTTAATCTTAAGTTTTCTACTAATTGTTTTGCTTCATAGATTATCGAGTTACAAGCTTTTTTCATATCTATTTATTTTACGTGTGAAGAATTTAATGTTCGTAGATTGTGTGCGATAGAATTGATGACAACTAAACTGCAGATTTTTAGAGATTTATATTTTTATAGAAAATTATAAGTACGTATTGTACTTTGAATAATTTTATACATACATATATGCATATGTATAATTTTAATTTTAAATTTTCTACAAATACATGGAAATGTTCAGTCTAACGATAAGTTTATTTTACGTCCTATTGGATATTCTAGCATTACATTATATTACATTATATAATTCCTAGATTACGCGTGATCCACATACATATTCATCAGCAAATATAACAGTACTTGCAAGAAAACCGCACACATTTTACGACTCGATACGATTTTCTTACGAACACATCTGTTACTTCTAACCAATTTACGAACAGTTCTCGAAATCTACAAAATATACATCTACTACGAATTAATTTCGAAAAGCATAGACACAACAAAATCCAATAAAAGCACAGTTAAAACAGAGATGTTGCACTCGCAAGTATTATCGACGTATCCCAATAACTTTTCACATTTATAAAATCGTCAAAAAAAGAAAAGAACCAAAGTTTTTCGCGATTGAAATCCCTTTCGACGGAAAAGCGTATATGTATACGGTATTCTCTTAGCTGTCTGGGGAAATACCGAAGGAAAATGGTTAAAGAATAAACGAGACATTAGCGAATGGTTATTCGGATTTTCCAGTTGTTTAGCTTCTCCCTCTTGACCGATAGTGTATCCGAGGTGTATCTGGCTTTCTTTTATCGTACCCCTCCGGACGATGTTTAATTCACGAGGCACGCGTCTATATGACCTCCATACGATTCTCAGCTCGGATAGCTGGAAACTGCTGGCGAAATATAGGCGAAGGGGACGGCTGACGACGTACGGCGGACGCTGTTCTGGCAATCCAGATAAGTGGTCATACATTTATGTAGCGTATACGAAACAGCATCTCGGCGCTATCGCGCTAACAAATCATGGAAACGCGCTTTCGATGGATAAAACGATCGTGAACCTTCGCCATATCTTCAGCGGCACTTATACGCGGGCGTTTACTTCCGATTTTCGGCGTCGTACTTCTGACGAGAGCTTTTCTGGAAAATTCCGCGCTATTCTTGCAATTTGAAATTCTCAAACTCCAGACACGCGATATTTGGTTGCGATTGGGGCTTGCGTTTTACACGTTATGCCCTTTCAGTTTTAATCGCCACGATTTCACCTTTGACAATTACCTCTCTGGGAAAATCTTTTTCAAGAAATCGTTCTTAATCATTTCCAAAGGAAACACTTACTTTTTAATACAAAACAGAGGAAAAACTTCGAGAGTTTCGATACTTCGCAAAGTTCGGTATTCGAATTTCGCGGAGTTGGAAAAAGAAAAATCACCTTTCGATTCATTTCTGTAACTATTTCTAAAAACTCTTGCGAGAAGAAAAAAAAATAAACAGAAAAAATTAATTCTCTCTGGTTTGTTGGAGGTGCTGGGATTTGAACCCAGGACTTTCAGCATGCGAAGCAGACACTCTACCACTGAGTTACACCCCCGAGATGTAAAATACATCTGTGCAACACCTTGTCACCAAAGCCAGACTACACATTTGTTTCGATGAATAATTCATCATGTTATCGTAGTATATTTACTTTCGTATCTCTGATCTTTGGTTTTCTTTTTTTTTTTTTCTATATGTCCTCAATGCCACCTGATTCGTACGAATACACGACCGTGTTGCAGTGCCCATTATACCAGAGTTTCTCTACGATATCAAGCATCCTAACGCGACCTTGAGCCAACATCTCGAAGAGGGTGGTTCTCGTCGAACTACTCTCACTGGTGTTCAACCAACGAGCAGCAATGTCATCACGTCCACGAGTTCAAGCGTGACCACCACGCCGAAATGTCCTTGCCCTGTGACTAAACCGAATGATTCTCAATTGGAGTTCCTTTATACGAGCACGGTTTCTGGCATCGAGTCAACAGGTTTGCTTGGTAAGAGTTAACGCGGCTATGTTCTCACGGTATTTTCAGCTCACGATCAGTAATATTTATCTTCTCTTTGAACAATATATATATACAGGGTTTCGTAACTTGTGGGACCCACTTCGGGAGCTGATTGTACGCCTAAAAATAATGAAAAAAAGTCATATAAATATATGTCCTATCTGTCTTCGTTTGAATTTTAAAAACATAGTAAACTCTGGTAAGCTAGTTTTACCAGGAATGGTATATTCAATTTTTATAATAATCATAATTGGGATGAAGAAAACCCACGTGTTATTGTGCATTCAAGACATCAACACCAGTTTAGTTTAAACGTACGGGCAGGAATAATTGATAGATTTTTAATTGGACCTTTTTCTCTCGATGGGAAACTAACAGGCACAAAGTACGTTGATTTTTTGAGCACGCGTTCACACGAAATATTAGAGCAAGTTCCAGTCGATATTAGACTTCGTACGATGTTTTATGCACGATGGAGCTCTGCCGCATTTTAGCCGAGTGGCTAGGCAATTTTTAAATCGACACTTTGCAAATAAATGGATCGGTCGTGGAGGTCCTGTTGCATGTCCTGCTCGTTCTCCGGATTTGAATCCATTAGATTTTCACTTGTGGGGACATTTAAAATCTATTGTATACGCAACATCGATTGAAAATGCTGAAACACTACGAAGTAGAATAGAGCAAGGCTTCCGACAAATTCGAGAAACACCAGCAACGATAGAGAGAGTAACCAGATGAATGACGAGACGCGTGCAGGCTTGTCTTCAAATGCAAGGTGGTCATTTCGAGCATCTTTTGTAAAAGTAATTAAAAGAACAGAAAATTCATTACATCTCATAAACGAAGACAGATAGGACATATATTTATATGACTTTTTTTCATTATTTTTAGGCGTACAATCAGCTCCCGAAGTGGGTCGCACAACTTACGAAACACCTTGTATATGTAAAAGAAGTTTTATTGATATAGTACACGATGTCTCGTATTAAAACTATAGTACTTAAAACTTCCTTTTCGTTGGCTGGAGGCATCAGCAACTGAAACACGAAAATCTAAGGATCGTAATACTCGCGATGTTATTCTTGCTATTGGAGATTTTTCGTCGAAGATATTCCTCGTGTTCTAATCGACTCGCTTCAGTTGCAGAGAGCACAAGTGGCGGTGATGCGAGTCCTTCGGCGGCGGAGGAACCGGAAGAGAAGGAACAACGACATCGTGAGTTGCTTCAAGAAACAGTTGCTGTTGGTATAATGTTCGCCTCAAAGGCTTTCGTTCAGTTGCTGGCAAATCCGATCGTCGGTCCGCTTACCCACAAGTAAGCGAGTGTATGTTGTAGGTTGTATATTAAGTTTGTCTATTTTGAAAACAGCGTCGAGGATTGTTCTTATATTGAAATCTATTCAGGTTTTATCATTTCAAACTCTCTGTTCTCCGATCGAAAAGTTGCCCCTCCGCCCCTACCGAATTTTCAAATTATTTGAAAATGGTTTAATTTTAAACTTGTATTATAATTGTTGCTCAATTTACTCCTTCGTTCAAAAATTCAGGAAAACTCCTTTAGGAAAGGAACTCGTTGTTCGTCTGGTGAAATCACGCTCTGTCGTTTCTTTCCAGAATCGGTTACAGTATACCCATGTTCACGGGCTTCATCATTATGTTTCTTTCCACACTGATATTCGCATTCGGACGAAGCTACGGAATTCTTTTCTTGGCAAGAGCGCTTCAGGGAATTGGCTCTTCGTGTTCGAGCGTTTCAGGTAAATTCGACGAATGCAAAAATCTATCTGCTTGACAATTTCTGCGAGACATATTCACCATTGTGCGAATTGGATCGAGAACAAAAGTGCTCGATTGCTCAAGAGTTTAAATATATCCTTGGTGAAGAGATGTGTAGATAGTAGAAGACAGCAAAATCTATAAAACAAAATGATACGTTACTTGAACAGTCATTCTGCACATGTATTTTATTTCAATGATGTTCATGCCTGATCGATATTCTACAATTTTCCTTCTCTGAGTTTTTCGATCGATCGATTCGACCCGTTTACAGGCATGGGAATGCTGGCCGAGAGATACCAGGACGACAAGGAACGCGGCAACGCAATGGGCATAGCACTCGGTGGATTGGCTCTTGGTGTTCTCATCGGACCACCATTTGGTGGTGTGATGTACGAATTCGTCGGGAAGTCTGCGCCGTTCTTAATCCTTTCTGCATTGGCACTTGGCGACGGAAGTTAGTCTGTTTTTCTTTTTCCCCCCTCTCCTCTGCGTGCCTTTCCATCGCACGTTTAGCTTTTGTTCCATCAATTCCCCTGGTTTCCCATTTTTCCAGTTTTACAACTTCTGGTGCTTCAACCGTCTGTCGTGTACACTGAAGCGGACCCACCATCTCTGAAATCTCTGATCACCGATCCTTACATCGCTTTGGCTGCTGGTACGTCGCTCTGCTTTTTCTTATTAACAAATCTGTTAACGCGTGTTATCGTCTTTCAGGTGCCATCACGTTCGCCAATATGGGCATCGCTATGTTGGAGCCCAGTCTTCCGATTTGGATGATGGACACGATGGGCGCGAGTAGATGGAAACAAGGTGCTACGTTTCTACCGGCGAGCATCAGTTATTTAATCGGCACTAATCTGTTCGGGCCGCTCGGACACAGAATGGGCAGGTGGGTGAAAATAAATTCCTTTCTCTCGCGAGCGTCGTAATATTTGCTATTGAATGTTACACGTTTTCTCGATAATTTGTATTTTCCGACAATTTAACTAGCAGTGGACAAACGAGCCATCGATTACCATCGCCTGGATAGCTCAGTCGGTAGAGCATCAGACTTTTAATCTGAGGGTCCAGGGTTCGAGTCCCTGTTCGGGCGGAATTAATTTTTTTTTTTTTTTTTTTTCTCTTTTATTCTCTACTTTTCCTACAGCGATCTTCTTTCTCATTTGTAAACTACGGACATTTATGGAGACTCATACTTTCATAAACATAAAACAATGAATCCCATAAATAGATTTCTTTTTTTCTTTTTACAAAAGAATTGTAACTTTATATTTGCACGTTATATATCGTTTGCATTTTTCGATTTTTCTGTTTATCGCAGGTGGTTAGCTGCATTGATCGGGCTTGTCGTGATTGGTATTTGCTTGATGTGTGTAAGTATTTCATTGTTATCTTTTGTCGCGCGCAACGTCGTTATTGAAGGACGTTATTTTCCATCGAACAATGATACGATTCTGTTCCATCACGTTCACAGATACCGCTGGCGAGAAGCATCGATCATTTGATCGTACCCAATGCAGGTTTGGGATTTGCTATCGGTATGGTGGATAGTTCGATGATGCCGGAATTAGGATATTTAGTCGACATACGACACACCGCCGTCTATGGAAGTGTGTATGCCATCGGTGATGTTGCGTTCTGTTTAGGTTTCGCCATTGGTACGTATATATACGAGTGTACTTGTGAACAATTGAAACCAAATCGAATTAACTCTCCGTCAAATTGCAATCACTATTAAATAATCTTCACTCAGGGCCTGCTTTGAGCGGTACGTTAGTGAACAGTATCGGCTTCGAATGGATGTTATTTGGTATTGCCATTTTGAACTTTATTTACGCACCGCTGATGTACTTCTTGCGAGCACCACCAACGAAAGAAGAGAAGAAGGTAAAAAAACCCTTTATCTGTAGAAAGATTCGTAAAATTATCGTTTTTTAGCTTGTGCGTTAATAACGAATCGTCTTTTAGTCGTTGATAATTGGCGAAAAGTCGTCTGTGCGCTACGTAACGTACCAGAATGAGGAGGAGGAACAATAAAATGGACAGATTATACCGAGTATATACAGAGTAGCAACGCGTATTTCGTTTCCTGCATTCTCGAGATGGAACAACGAGTTAAATGTAACACGAAAGAGTATCTATGTTGATAACGTTTTAAGAAAATCCATGGATAACCGAAACATTATTATTTACCCCTTCGTCTAGCGCAGATTGTATATAAATATACACGTAGCACTCGTAGATCGTAAGAATAAGTGTGTGCGTTCAAGAGAAATCGTAAATGGCACGTCGGCGACGCGTTACGCTATGTACGTCGATGCCATTTACGTACATTGATTGATCGAGGCACCGAGGCAAAGATACATCGATTAATAACGAACACGTGTGTAGCTTACACGCACGATGCCCACGACTGGGGATGTCGCCCTTCCCATAAAATGCAAACTACACGCGAATTTCCAATCGCTCGAGACATGGTCGGTGTTTCAAAGAAACTACCAATCCCGACGAACAAATTATCAACTCGGTGAACCGCCTGCTTTGGATTCCCTGAATGGCTGCAGGGAAACCGTACGTGCGACAATGTCGAGCAGGCACGATGAAGAGTTCTCCAAATTTGCGTTGAATCGAATTGGAAATTGTTGTCGATTTTTGCTAACGTTTGTGCAAACGTACTTGCGATAATGTCTTAGGGATGATCGGAGATTCACGATTTTTGTATTTAACGGGTTGGGACAAAGACCGAACTTTGACACGATTCTTCGCGCGACAATTAATACTCGTCAGATCGATCCGGTGACGAGTATTTCCCTCGCGCGCTACGATAGAAGAAATATATCCCTTGAATGACGAAGGGAACCATATTCAAAGTAAATGAGACTATAATCATTGAAGAAAAATGTCGGTCAAAGCGTTCGACGAATTTGCAAATTACACCATAAACTTTATGTGAATTCGCGGCGGAAAACTTCAAGTACAATTCGTTCTTTTCTTGTCCGATTTTCGTAGAAGTCGAGCCCTCTTTTTTTTCATCGTGTCTTTGTAATAGAACTAAAATAGAACGATTTAAAATAGAAAGAAACGTAGGAGCAAAACATATACGAATATGTCATCTCTCGTAACGCGCTCTATCTTCCAGTAATTCCATGTCAGACAATATATCCCATAGATACATGTGCACGTATACAGTATATATATGTTAGTTATAGGTAGAACATATCTATAGAAATAAATTATAAAACGTATATCGTTTATGTATATTGCTATAAAATATACTGCAGCTCGTTGATCATTGTACACTTGTTGTTTGATCGTGGAAAAACATGAGATTGTTAATTGAAAACAAAAGCTAGAAGAAACATACGTGTCCTTAGATTCTAAGCTACTGTGAATGCGCACGGGAATTTACAAGAAAAAAGGAAAAGAAAAAAAGAAAAAAAAAACGGATCGTGTCGTTGATTGTCATTGCTTATTAGTGAATTTTCGAGCGCGAGATTGATCCAATTGAATTTCGTGATACGTACATATTTTTCAATAAGAATATACACGAAATAAATGTTATATTACATCTCCGTAGTAGTGTTGTAGAACGTTTGAGCTCGTAATGTTGCTAAATCTGTATAATATGTATTATGTTAATATATAATGCTGTATGTAGCAGAGGGGTTGCGACAAGATGAAATATGTATGAGAAAGGCATTGAATTCGATGAAAGACATTGCTGAAATTCTCTCTCTCTATATATATATATATATATACATGTATGTACGTAGTTGGCGCAAGAGGCAGTTTTCCTCCGCGAATTCGGTGAATTTTCGAGGTTGCGTTACGTTGTCACGCGAACGTCGACCTACTCCCGATAAGAAACGCGAGTCAATTCGATTTGCAAATTCATCGCGAACGTTTGTCACGATCGAACGTACTTGAGGGGAAGAGGAGACAGAGGTAGGGGCATCGTGTTCGCGAGCGTGGATCGAGATCACGAGCGATTTCCAGAACCGAATTTAACGAGCCAAAGGACTGCAAGCCGATAAAAAGAACTATGAGAAACGACGAATTACCATCCTTGCATTACTATGTACCGTTATCAAATTATCTGTATCAATGTCACAATGGGATATATATTCTCGTTAAGGATTCTTTACATTTCTGTAAATATAGAGAACGTACGTGTTGTATTTAAGGTGCAATTATAACGGAATGCAGTTAACACTCGCGGAGTGTCAACGTCATTGTTAATCGACAACGATTTGCCAGCTTCTTAATTTCTACGTTCTTTCTCCCGGATTATATATATATATATAATTTCATAACGAAGGATTTTGTCGCGCGACGATGCGAATCCTCGAGCATGATGTATAATCAATCCGATGTTATTACATTTCTGCAACGCCGTTATTATCTTAGCGCTCTATGTCTCGAATGAATTGAAAAATGATTGCTGCTATTGCAAACAGACAATAAGCGATATCACGAAACGTAAGTTTCTTGGCACCACGAGATCGTGGATACGAACGATCTTTTTATCGTTGTTTAATCAAACTTTCTCTGACGATGAATTACACGCGTTCCTGATCGATCCATTCAGGCTCGAAAGATTGTTGAATGCTGTTGGAAGAGAGTTGAATTCAGACGGAACAAGAACGAACAACAGACGTTTTACATATACCCTAAGTGTGCATAATTTTATCTTCAACCAGCATTGCAGGCATAAGTCACTAAAATAGGAATGCATTTCCTTCCTCCTGTCATTGTAACGTATATACATATATGCATATATATTTAACCAGCTGGTATATGGGTCCGATTTTTAATCTGCCTGTGTAGTCGTCGAAAAACAGCGAGACTCAAGAAGGAGAAAGGTACTTTTTATTCTTGGTAAGCGATGAAAATTGTATTGTGTGTGCGTATGTGTGTGTGTAATTGTGTGAGGTTGCCAAAGTCGAATTTGAAGTAGGTAAAAACGAAAGCATGTATTTACGAAGGACAAATATTACGTACGGGATGGAATTAGAACGCGCACGCGAATCGACTCTGAAAATCGTTCATCCAACGATATCCGAACGCGATGCTCCAAACATTTCGAATTTTAATCTTGTAAGATCGCTATAAACACGAGCTAACTTTATTTCAATGAAATGAGTGTTATTCGACGTTATTTGTCGTTGAAACGCATGATATATTTATGTGTATGTTGTTCAATAATATGTATTTAAATAAACATTGACGTGTTTAACGTGAAAAATTAGAAATGAATATTAACATTTCATAAATCCTCTGATTGTTAGATTAAATAATTTTTTTTTTTTTTTTTTTAGTCGTAGTGCATTGCACATTTCAATATATTATAATACGTGTGTGTGCGTGCGTATATAATACATTCATACACATATATACACAATATTTTATTTATTCTTTAGATGTCCAGGGTAGAAAAATATTTTGTTAGAGAACACGTATCAATAATCGACTACGTAATAATCTTCGACGGACGAGTCAGATTCTACGTTACAAACGAAAAGATTATAATATGGTTGCGTTAATACACACCGACTTTTTATGCAACTCACATATTATCTCATTAATAGCTATCATTACAAACAACTTTAATTGATAATTAACATTCAACAGCAGTATATACAAAAACATATTACTTAATATTATTGTAATTATACTATTGCATTCGTGCATACCTATATTTACGGTATAAATATAAATAAATAAATATATGTATACAAACATATTATATATTTATTTATTTACATCTATATTTCATTTCTCAAATAATTACAATTGAATCAACACATTTTCGCGCAATTACGTTGATAATTAAAATAATTGAAATAGTGTTAATCATCGTCACCGAAGTAATTATCAAAGATCTATCACTTTTTCATAGTAGAATGAGTTAATGTATCATTTTCACTCTTCAATGACAAAATTAGAAATCAGTTTATTATTAGCGAAATAAAAAATGATTATCAAATTCGCGACATACGATGATTCGACCTAAGTATATGGATGTCTTCCCCGTTAACTTAAGCATTATATATTATTGTATCACAGTAATCTAAAAATATATAAGTCTAGCATCTTCTGGATTTTGTTCTACTGGGCAATATGGGCATTTTAATCTGAAAAACAAAATTCAATTTGTAGTTTATCAATCTTACTTGCTTTTTGTTATCTCTTTCCTAAATGATTTTAATCTTCAATTTAATATTCGGCTTTTTATTAAAATACATACTTATTTGCATTTGTAAGTTTATTTAACGCATCTCTTGAAATAACGTGACCACAGACTAATTTCATTGGTGGATTATTCTCTGTACTTTGTTGCCTCAAGATTGGGCATGCGAAAACTGAATGATAACGACCGTCTTTGCCGAGATCTATTTCGATCTGTCAAGAAAAATATTGATTAAATAATACTCTCTTTATCCTTTCTATTTACTATTTATTTTGCTTACAGGTAATTCGTCTTTTCCATTCCAAACAGTATTCACTTGTCTTTGTTGCATAACTTGTTTAATATTTAAAAGTGTTGGTAAAGCAGTGCATCCTGCGTTAATGCTAAAACATAACGTTATGAGTTTTTATCATTTATGTATTTATTTTTACGTTTGACGACATAAAAAATGACGGGAAAACATACCATACAGATAGAGGACTATCTACGCTTAAACCAAATAACGTGCAAGCTTCTCTTGTGAATACGTCGTGAATATCTAACCATAATGTAGGATCCAATAAATGACTGTAAGGAGAAGATTGTATTCCATTTGGTAAATAAAGTAGTGTGCCCATTAAAGCTTGCACCTCTTTTCCGTGTCGCCCGACATATTGCGTAAGATTTTGACGAGCATAAGTTATTGCTTCAGTTTGTTTGCTAGGTCCTTGTTGAATCAGTCTTATAAAATGTAACCTATGAAGCTTAAATTCAAGAGACGAATTCTACAAACAATGTTTAACGTCAGATATTGATTTGTACCAAAATGTTATTCGAATAATGGTAGGTGATGTATATACTTGTGCTAAAAGTGCCTCCCTGTGTTTTTTGGCCCAGTCAAGTGCTGGTTCTAAATTTCTTTGCTTTAAACAATCCAGTATATAATTTAATTCTGTAAATGGCTCTTTTGTGCCTTCATCTGTTTTAATTCCAGCTTCCTATAACAACAGATCTATTATGTACATTTTTATTCTTATTTTAACAGTTTATTAGATCAAATACATTACATTATAGACTTACCGCTGCTAATTCTGTTGCAATATCTAACATACCATGACGATAAAAATGTTGACAAATAACTTGATTCAGAAGGTGTGATTTTTCTGGCCCTGAGAAAACATCTTCTCTACTAGTACTTGCAAAATCTGCAGTGAAATTTCTGTCAATTGCTTTTCCTACTTTTGAAACAGAACCATGTAGCTCTCTGTGTTCTGTGGTTAAACGATGTACAGTTTCACAAACTTTTTTCATTGCCTCTTTTAATATTTGCACTTGTCCCGGTGTTAACTCATGATTGGCTGGTGCTAGTGAACAAAGAACTCAAATGGAACTTCTTTCAAATGGAACGTTGTTTTAATAGTAAGTACAAGATTAAAATCCATTAAAGTATCATGTGAGTTAAAATTACGTTAAAAATTATTCAAAATTATTAAGAAATATATTGAATAAAGAAAGATTCTAAATAACGGCTGTAAGATAAGAGAGGTTAGAATTTGGTAGGGCAATACGACAAGAAAATGGATAACATAAATATCTTTCAGGTTAAGTTTCTCCAGATCTATATTTATGTTTGCCGTAAAAAATTTAGAACCTTCCAGACTTACTTCCACTTTTTTACATTTACTAATAATATCACAATTTTCAAAAGATGTAATTTTTTTATTCACAGATTGTCAACGAATGATGACATTGTAAGTAGAGGGAAAGTTTTCAGTTTACCTTCTGCAAATTCCTTTTTCAAAGATTCAATATGATTTATTAGATCTTGCAGTACTGTCTCTGCATGTTCGTTTACTACTCCAAATTTTAATAAAATCTTGTCAACTTCCCGTTCAACGACATTACACGCCTCCATTATTGTTTTTCTTGGTGATATCGCGTCACTACTTGTCACTTTTGCTTTATGCACAAATCACACAGACAAGAGCGTACACTCTTATAACCTTTCGTATTCATATATAAGAATATGTACATATGTGTGTACGTGCGCGCGCGCTTCTCACATAACACAACACACATATTATTTTCATATGTGATATCGATTCTTTTATTTATTAATACAAAACGTGTAAAATTAATATCAATCTTGTATGAGAAGCTAAGGATCAAATAAAAAAATAAAATAAAATAAAATAAAATGAAACAATGCATCTAATGAATAAATAATGTTTGACAAAACTTTATTTAAACATGAATTGTTTTATTCTTATTGTATTGTTGTTATCATCACTATTATCACTGATACATAATATACACTATTCCTTTTACAATATGACATTACACTAAAACAATATTTTACATTAAATGAAAATATACAATTGTTATAAAATATATATTAATTCAATTTATCAGAATGTATGTTAATACTTGATGCAATATTTTTAAGATATCCGATATTAACAAAAATTTGAATTTGTCTTTCATTGTATTTCATTAGTCATACAACTTTTTGGAGACGATTTCATATACCTATGATAAATTCTTTATTGTCTCTATAATTATTCTACTGTTGAATCAAACTGGACTTGACTCTGTAACAAACACATTTGTTATAAGAGTAGTTTATAATAATTGTATAAGTAATGGTATTATTGCAATAAGAAAATATGATTACCCATTCTCGTGCCATCATAAGAATTGTATTTTTGGATAATTTTGGACCAATTAAAGGATTCATTTGTGCCATGTAACAACATAACCAGCTGTAAAAACAAGTAATAAGCTGTATGGTATTTAACAAATTTGATAAAATATTTTGACATTTATCTTCAACTTACAACAACCAACATGTAAATGCTGTCAATATGAGCATAACCTGAAGAATTCTGCAAGGAAAGAGGCAAGATTGTTGTTAACTAAGCTAACATTTTATTTTTTCTTTATACAAAAACAATAACACTTAGAATATTCGCACAGAATATCTTTCAATTGTGACAAAACACATACCCACGATTTGTACCTTTGGGAACAAAAATTGGTAAGACAATTCCTACTATTCCCCACAAAAATGTAAAAAATAAAATTGGTAATAACGACGCTCCCATTATCTTTGTAATAAATAATTTCTTTATATCTTTTAAAAATGGGTTGAACCCACCAACTAATCACTTTACTACTGTAAATGTGAATCACGTGAATATCTCGATTTACTTCACATATACACTCATTCACAAACGAGAATTGCGAGATACGATAGATCGCGTGGACGATCTCGATATGACATATAGTTCGTGATTAAGTAACAATCGAGATTGACTAGTAATCGGAATTAAAAGGCGGGTTAATTGAAAAACATTTTTCTTTTATTAATGAAAATTGTATAAATCTTAAAATTCATGAAAAACATTGAAATAGAACTTAGGTATAAGTAAAACTTATATCTATTTCTCTCTCTTTCTCTCTCTCTCTCTCTCTCTCTCTCTCTCTTTTGTCTCTCATTCTCTTGCTCTGAAAGTATGGTGTTTAATAGAAATTACTTTGAGACATTATTTTAATAGCGAACCTTTGTGTTTTTTAGTCGATATATCTAAATTCAATGAAGATTATTCATTTATGCCAACGTAATTCATAATGGCAATATTTAATCTCCAAATAATCGTTCTTGTGTTATCTCTGTATTTTTATTCAAACGTTGAGTATTGTCGTACGTTTTCGGTATATCCACAATTGATGGTCCGTCGCCTCCACCGATCGCAGAACATTGATCCATTTTACCAGTTGTAATTTCCGACTGCGTTTCGATGCATTCAACTAACGACTCTGTTAAACATCTAACAGACTTTTTATCTGGTTCTTCAGCGGTATCATGTTGCGTTTTCTCAATATGATGAGACTTGGATGAAGTTGCGGATAAATTTGTACAAGAAAACACAAATCTCTCAAAAATGCCTGGAAATTTTATTATGCAATATTAACAATATTAGGGATTAATTAAACTAAAGATATTTTTGTATTCATGTACTATTACATTACCTGTTAAATTTATACTCTCCTCAGACAAACAAATATCATCATGAGAACTAATACTATCTCTGCTAAAAAGATGTTGCCTGATGCTAGTTAAATTGCGTGATTTTAACTTGGTGTCTGTTAAGGATCGATTAAGAGAGTCATTTCTGTTTGGTGTTTTATACATGACCGAACGTTCGGTACGCATTTCGCGTCCAATTTTAATATAGGGTATTAAACAGGATAAATTTAATTGTTTTCTAGAAACACTATTTGCAGTCTGTATAGATAGAGGCGATTTGCAACTGCTTACTAAAAAGATGTACCACAAGACGATAGTAAAACATATAGGAAAATTAATAATATGTGTTCGTAATAATATTCTTACCTGTATAAGGAGTTCTTACATACACTAAAGGTTTCTGATGACGATGATGATCGTTGAATAATCCATAAATCGTGGATGCAAATTTGTTACTTACATCTAACAGAGAAAAGAAATATATCGAAATACGCTGTATAATAATAAAATTGATTAATAACTAGAAAGAGGCTAACGCACCGTGAATAGAGTCACCCTGTCCCTTACTATTTTTTCCGTAACTGGTATTCATCAACGTTGTATTATTCATAATAGCAACTAAAGCGGGATGTAATCGTTTTACTACATTTAAGATCAGTTCACATCGTTTTATCACTCGCAATTGCTGTGGTTCTGTAGCATTTTCTACTAACAAACTTTTCGAAGCAGCATCAGCTTCGAATATTGCTTCAAAATAATAAAACATTTAGTTTACAGAGTTTCATTTAATAAAAGATAAACTTAAACATTTCATAATAAATACTTACCGGCTTTTAATTCCCTAATCATCATTATTGTTTGTCTTTCAACAGCATCGCTTCCAATATCGTTTATGGTGATAGTGATTTGCCGGGAGAGCGACAAGGATCGAAGTACGACACTTTGTACTTGTGCTTGAGTAACTGGTTTCCTATTGTCAAGACAATTTGACATTACTGAAATACGATCCTGAAGATCGTCTAATACTACCTAAATGGTAACAAATGGCATAAACACGTTTTCTTAAGTGTGTATTTTCAACACTTCTATATGTGCATATCACAGAATACCTGACAATAAGCACCCGAATCCATAACCAAATTAATTGCATCATGCAATTTATTCACTTCTAATTGCCATTGTCCAGTCAACAGCTTTACATTTGCTCGCATTTCTTTACTCTCTGGATGTAGGTAAAATGTGGTAATGGCAGAAATTAATTCGGTTTCCAAAGATTCAAGACTTGCCAAACAATTTCGTATTTGATTAATCCCTAGGATAATACAAAGTAAAATAATGACGAATAAGTACCGAAACACAGATGTGAATTTCGTATTAACTAATAGAACTCGACTTACGATTTTTATCTTTACAAGAGGCGATAGCAAATAATCCAATTTGCATGGATTTGTCTATAATTTGATCAAAATCTTCTATAGCATTGGATAAATCGTTTTTAGATCGCTTTTTAGCATTTAATGAATTGCCACAGATTGTAACAAGTTTTCTCAGAGTATGAAAGGGATCGCTGAAAACTTCCATAACAAGATTTAATACCGACACATTAATTTTTCGTTCTAATCGATAAAGTGCGTCAGTCAAACTATTCATGAACAAATTATTCAATGCTGTATCAGACGATTCGGACGTTAATTGGAATTTTAAATTCTCATATTCTGATATAATCGATTGACAAGTTCCAGTTATTGCTTTAAAATTGCAAGGCTTGCAAACTTGTGCAATTGCCATTGCATAAGAAAATACATCTTCTATTCTAAACCATAACTCTTTGCATTCTACCATTTGATCTTGTTGTGATTTATTTTGCATTTCCGATAAAATATCCAATACCAAGTCCATCCTAAATGTAAAATGTAAAATAAAATGTAAAGTAGTCTTTGAAAACAATTAAAATTAGTCAATTAGATTACCTGTAAACAAAATGATTTTCTTGTTCAAATGCTTCATCCTCAGGCAATGAATCTGATACATCCAATATTTCTATTATCATCTTCAAGCAAAAGCAGAGTCTTTCACAGACATATTTCTTGCAATTCTATGCGAATAAAAGCATAAGTGTCCTATTAGAGTAAGCTTGCTTGTGCTTTTAAAATATAGAGATCATAAAACATTACATAGATTGATGCGTTTAGCCGGTGTTGCTCTTGTACTAATTGCACTAACAGTTTAAATGCCGCACACAATTGACATAAACATAGTATAATCTTTTCACCTAATGATTGACATACTAAGCTTTTTCTATATATTTGTAATGGCCGAAGCAATTCCAAAATGGAAGTGCCTAATTCCTGGTAACATAATATGATTAGGATAATTGTAAAGAATAATACAGAATGTTATGTATTTGTATCTTTTATACCTTAATATTCTGAAAATGTTCAATTTCATTGGCTTGACCCATTTCCCTGATATAATCTAAGCAATCAGTCAATCTTTGTTTCAATGGCAAACATTCCAATTTTTCTAGAGTTTCAAGAGCTAACTTGAATTTATTTAATACAGTGGACAAAACTTGATCCGCCATTTGCTTGTCTATACTTTCAATCTGGAAAGAAGTTTTTTTAGAATAGCTGACAATGAATCAGTGTATTCTGTTTCAACATACAGATTCATCCATATATTGCAGTGTACAAAATTCTTTTACGATATTAGTGATCTTCGATTCCATTTCTTCATAATCACTAATTTCTTCTTTTGACAGGGTATCAAATTTTTCTCCCAAATATACCAAGTGTTCGAAAAGTGCCAAATTCCTTGATGTAGACTCATTTGCAGCAAGAGGGTTAGTATTTATCAGTTCTTTTAATTTATTTACCTAAAATATAGAATATGTTAAGACTTTGTTACTTTTTAAGAAACTGAACAATATAAAAAACAGTAGAGAGCTGCTATATTTTTCTTACTTGTTCTTCTATGGGTATTAATATCCCTTTAATTTGCTTTGTCTTTATAGGCATTTCTGAACTTTTTGTTTCTTACACAATCGGTGATGATCGGCCTGATCTCGTATCTCCTAGTTGTTTGTAAACAACATGAAAATAGTAATCAATTGATTTTTAATTTTACAGCATAACAATAGAAATCGGTCCGTTGATCTTTCAAATTGTTACGGTCCTACCACATTTCATACTGAAAAGTAGTACGCGATACATGTTTAACTTCCCTTTATTAGGAGTAATAAAGTTATTTAAATGAAATAATTTCTATCTTTAAATATGCGTATTTCTATAGAAATTCTATTTTTCTGAAATTAAACAAACAATTAGTTTGTTTAATTTAAGTTGTCTATACTGACCTACAGTGTGTATACGTGTGCATTTGCACGTGTGTGAACATGTATGGAACATGATAAGAAACACAGTATCGACAGTGGAGTAAGCCGTGTTTTGCTAGTTACATGACTCAATAAACTCACAATTTGATATGAAAGAAGTATAATTTATTATCATTGTAAGTAATATAACTATGTTATGAATTTTGCGTTAGTTCTTTTGTACGAATATCAATATAGCCGTAGAAGAAAAAGCGGTGTGTGTCCAATAAAGCTTCAAATGAAAGTACATACTTTGTCGGAATGGATTGATTTTTCTGGTATACCTTTGTAACTCTTCAATCAAATTTTAGTGATTAACATATATTTATAACTCCATGATATTTTGAATATATTGCAAATCTTAATCAATGCAACTCAAGTGATAATAGTTGATAATTCAAATGCATAAAGCGGCTGGTGATTTTCAAATATAAAAAGGGGTTATATAATTTCATTTTCGTTTGACCGGATGATTTTTAATGTAAAATTAATAAAATTATATAAATATGCGGAAACATTGGGAAATTATCTTTTGCTTTTCAACTCGTTTTTGATTTTTATATGTACAATATTGATCAATGCGTGTGTGAATATTCATTAATGGATTCATCATGGATTAATATCATTGCGTAAGCGTTGAATTTCTTTTCATTCGCAAGATATTTTATTATTATTTTGTGTTATTTTGTGTTATTTTAGTAATTTGTTAGGTTAATTTGAGTAACTGAGAAAGTTCATTTAAGTACATTAATGTTTTTTCATACTTTTCAGATTTTCCTTCCTTCTATCATTCCTTTTTGTACTATTATTTTTTATGTTATTATAAAATTATATAATTATTTTAATTTGATAAGGTGTCTTAGGTGTATATATACATGTGATGTTTGGTTTCAGATTAAAGGATACAAGTTAAAATTAAGAATTATTGATATATGATTGAGTTTGCATTTTGCAAAGATATTTTTTGGATGTAATTTTCTTTAGACGATAAATTAGATTGGTCAACAAGATGAAGTACTATGAGAATAGTACAGTTTTTCAGTTTAACTGGAATCAAGTAGCTCATGCATTTTGGCAGAGATATCCAAATCCCAACAGGCAGGTATCAGATTTATAATTGTGAAATATATAAGCTTATATTATTTTTTTACCAATAAATATTTGTAAATTAATGAATGGTTCAAATTATTTTCTTAGTACCCATGTTCTTACGGAAGATACTGTATCAAGGAAGGTTAAAAATGGCATATTACATACTACAAGACTTTTGACAAAAACTAACAGAGTACCAAAGTGGGGAGAGAGATTTATTAGTAAAAACGTTATAAAAATTATTGAAGAGAGCACAGTGGATCCCAAAACAAAAACTTTGACAACATACACAAGAAATTTAGGTTACACTAAAGTTATGGTAATTTATTTTTGTTCATTGTCATAGTATGCATATTGTCAAGTTGTTGGGGATATTGTATTGCAACTGTATAGTTTTCTGTTTTTATAGAGCATTGTGGAGAAAGTTGTTTATAAGGTATGTGAAGAAAATCCTAATTGGACAGTTGCAAAAAGATCAGCCTGGATCGACAGTCAAGTATTTGGATTTAGTAGAGCTATTCAAGCATTTGGATTGGATAGATTTAAAAAGAATTGTACTTTGATGTATAATGGGTTCAATTATGTTCTAGCACACATGTTTCCACATACAGCACAATATATGAATCCATCACTTTCTCAAATGGGTTTTGCTCATCTAGTAAGAGCAATGTGTATAATAAATAATTTAAATGTCGAAAGGAAAAAATGTATATTTGTTTATTTCTTTGTTCTTTTTTTTAGATTGATGAAGGAATAAAAACTAGTCTTGCGGAAGACTTTCAGTATTCGTTACAAGGTAAAGCAGAGAAAGTAAAGGATGCTGCTAAAAAGGCAACAGATTTAGCAAAGAAAAGAGCCGGAACGATTTATGCTGCGTACCAACCTGAACAGTCATAAATCGAACGACATTACCAATGTGAACAATAATCTAAAATATATTTGGTGATTAGAAACAATGAAAGTCAAAAAAACAGTTTCAAAATAAAATCGGAAGATAATTCCTGCAAATCGACCGAGTGATGAACAGGATGAAATCTTTAATAATTATTTAGCATCGTCTAAATTCATTTTCATATTTGATCAAATAAGATTCATTTGTTGATGAAGTACCAGAGGCGAGAAGAAAAGTTTGTTTAAACAATTTTAGTGCGATGGTTCCGTATGATATTTTATCACGTTGTCATTCCTGTGAACTGCCAGTTCATATTTGATTTTTAAGATTCATACACGACATTTTTGTTAGCAATTATTGACGATGCTAAATGGTGCGAACATGGCAATATTATGGTGCGGTTGCATCATTAAATTTAAAGCGAATAAGGTTGAGATCGGAACATAAAAAAATTGTGAATATATGTTTTGTTTTGATAATGTTTAATTGTTGTTAAGAACGATACTAAGAATAGAAAATGGAACAAAAAATGGATATGATTTTGTAACATACACGTTAACATAGTATTCATAAGGAAAATTAAACGAGGGTTCGAATGAATGCATTCGTTTTAATAAGAATTGAAGCTAATCTCGTTAAACGAGATTGGTGATAGAAAAGAAAGTTAGGAATTGTAAGTAGCACGTTGTAGTAACAACGCCTTTGTGTTGCACCTAAGTATTGAGCATTTTTTTACTGATATGATTCATTTTTCATCAGTTCTATACTGATGTCTGATGTCTTTCGTATATGTAAAATTGCAATTAAGATATCCCGGTACATGAATATTACATATAATAAAAGAGATGATGTAAATTACAGATTATATCATGTTTATGTTAAAAGAAATTTTAATATAATATTTAGTCGACATTGTATTTCATGCAAATATCATGTAGACAAATTGTACATTATTAGTATGTACGAATAAACTGTTACCTTATTACGATATACGTGTAATTTTATTTTATTTTCTTCTATTTTTGGATTGGTTTATTGATTTACATTGGAAATCAGGAGTAATACCAGTGATTGAAACGAATTTTTTGACAATAATAAATATATCTCATGGGAAATAGAATTTCCAGACGTGGCGATCTAATTATGCATGATAAATATTTAAAAATGTGAATGTGTCATTTATTTTTGCTCCGTGTAAGAGGACTAATTGACAAGATGCAGGCAAAATTGGCTTTTTTTACTATTTATTTATTCCACTTTTAAAAACGTTGAAAAAAAATAAGAAAAATGACAGAACAGGAAAATCCAGTATTTCTGCATTAATTAGTTCGCGCGAAGAGTTTTAAGTGTGATCATTGATTCTCTCTGGTTGGCTGATAATTATGATGTGTCATCGTTCGCCATCTCTTGACTTACAATCAGCTATAAAAGTACGAGGATGACTTTAGTAAGTTTCAGTAAACCCGCGATCTCGTGCGTGAGCACAAATTGCAGGGAGATAGAGAAAAGAAAAGGAAAATTATAGAAGTACAAATTCACGAAATAGAAAAGGGGTGACTGATCGAAATGTGGCAATTTTATCTACTGTTAAGTAAGTATATTTCGCACCGTAGAGATCTGTGTAAAAGATCAATTTGTCATTCTGATAATTGATATGTATGTTCTGTAGCTGTTGTGTCGTGCAGTGGAAAAGCGATCGCTTTTCCACAGGTAAGAGAAGTTTCATTGCTTCAATCGTTGAAATCGTTTTCGTCGATTCGATCGGTTAATTAATTGCGATTGGTTTGTATGAAGAATGACGGGCTGGCTGGTAACAACGTTGAGATTCAGACGACACGCGAGACGTTCGCGGTGGATGGATTCGTTTTCGATGGACCGGCAAACAGACCGGAAGGTTCCACAAACCGTTTGGATTCTGCAACAGTTACGACAATCGCGACAACAACGGCTGCTACGAACGACGCTCAGTACAACCAGTGTGTAACGAGGTGTCCGGTGAGCCATGAAAATTCTCGATTTCGATCTTTTTCTTCCTTCCTCTCCTTCATTGTAGAAAAATTGTTCAAAAATGATCGAAGGTCTCGGCTATTTTTTATTATCATACCGGTTTTGTGTATCTTTTAAATTTGTATTGGGGTTTGATTGGGATTTTGTCATAAATGTTAAATATTCTTATTTACGTCCAAACAATGCAGAAACATATTTCCCTCAGTTAAAATGTCCTCTCTAGAGTCTTTTCATTTTTTCTTGAGACTCTCGTGTCTGTCTTTTAAAAAGATTTATATTAAGCACAGGTTGTTGCCAAGAACCTCAACCTCATCTCGTTTCAAAATGATAGATAAAACATTTCGATACGATAAAATTATTTTATCTTCGATTGAGTTGAAGAAAAGTGACGAGAAGATGGGAAAATTTTCAGGCAACGCCTGAATATAATCCCGTATGTGGCTCGGACAACGTTGAGTACGACAATCCAGGTCGATTAAACTGTGCCTCGGCGTGTGGAAAAGGTGAGGAATAATCGGCGTATATCAGCACCCATAAGTTATTCCTTATTAAATTGCGAAAGTTTTTATTACGTATAGATCCGTTTTAAAATGTTTCGAATCAATAAGTATCCCTTACGAACGCGTATGTTTCCATCTCGTTCCTTGACCAACGATGATTCTATCAAACACGTTTTTGTTCTCTGTTTACAGATGTCACGTTGAAGTATGTTGGGCGTTGCATGACATCGAAAATAAGAGGAAGATAATGCTTAACGACGGCGTAATACCGATTGAGAATATTGATACGCGAATCGCGGATTCGATTCACACGAGAAGACTGGTTTACCACGTAGTTATGTAATTGTCTGTTTCATCGTTGCTTCGTTTTCAATACAAGTTTCATGGAAAATAATCACTTTTTGTTTTTTTGTTCTTGAGTCTCACGTCCTTTCCTTCCATCCGTTGAATCACGATCGTCGTTAAGAAACCGATTAGCATGATGAAAAAAAAAGAGGGAATAATGCAATTAGATCAGAGTCAGTCACGAGACGAGGTGGAAGGATTGTGATCGGCCCATCTGACTCTTCGTTCGATATCGAAGTTTCCTCCGTGAATACCATAGAGGTGCCTGGCCAGGATGCTCGCTCTCTCTTCTTCCGCACGTATAGCTGTCCGCCTGTATTGCGCCACGGTCAACAGACAGCCAACGATAAGTGCTATTTGAATGATCAACAGGAAAATCAGCAGACTCAAGGCGAGATTCGCGTCGATACAAAACAACGTGTCCTCGGGGTCTACGGAGAGAAGAAAAACATCGTACGATATAGGAAAGAGAGAAAAGGAACATCCAAATAGACGTGAAACATTTGCAATCGACAGACAAGACGATCCACGAATATTTGTACATTTAACAATTTAACCAAGAGTGTTTTAAAAAAACTTCCATCTTAAATACGAGGTATTTAAAAAAAATTTTTTTTTTTCATTTCAACGATTAGGTATGTTGTTACTATACTTGCAAGAAAAAATAATTATCGTAGGTCACTAGATTATTAGATCAGTGAAATATATTTGTGTTAATGTTTGAATAATGATGCGTAACGTCAATTTGTGTTAATACTCACTTTCTTTCGTGATCAGGACGGTATCGGGGGACGAGTTCTCCCTCGAAGACAAACGATCAGCCGAAGAGGCGACGGAACTTTGCACAATTATGGAGAGTTCTAGCGGTAACTCTTCCGGTATCTCATTCCCAAACATTCGCGTTGCTTTTGTGTCATAGCTCGGTGACGTGATCCAAGATTCGCTGGCTCGTTTCTTTTTTCCATAAGAAAGTTTATTACCATTGCAGATCGTCTATAATGCATAATGCATGATGGATTGATCTTCGAGGTAATCGTGACTGTACACTACTGCTCAAAAAATATTCGTACACTTATGAACGATAGCGTGATGACCGATCATAGGTATCAGAAAATTTTGTATGACATTTATTACAAATCAAATTATCATTACATCTTGTTACTTTTATTTTCTAGATGTAGTGAAGAGCATCATTGGACCGACAATAATGAAAGAAATTGTCGACAATTTAAATTGTTATAATTTCGTAACAGTTTAAAAAATTATATAACATATCCATCTTGATCTCATTTTAAATACAGAGCCTCCATAGACAGGTCTCACTCCGTTTCTTTTGAAGATGATTTTACATCGTACGACAGATGAAGCGTAAAAATTCAAGTATCCTTAAAAACGAAAAATTTCCTTCGCCACTGGACTCATGATTATTTTTCAGAAATAAGGTCTTCTCTTTAGAAGTAAACTTAGAACTTGCTGTACGATTCTTTTTTTTATCGTTTCACTGAATTTCGAATATCATGGTTAAACGATAAAAACTGAAGAAATCGTAACGTTTCGCCATCTAAACCTAAAAGTTTTTCAAAATTCAGACGAGTTTAAGTGAATTGTTATATGATTTCTTTTCTTACGAGAGTTGTCACAGTTTGAATTTGAATGATTTTCTATTGTTATTGGTTCAATTATGCTTTTCGTTATACGCGTTTTATGCTGTGAAATAAAATTTCGTAGAATTTCCCAATAACTATGATACAACAGGCTGATAATCGACAGTATACACGATCGAAGGATAAAATCGAGATGATGAACGTATGTATCCAACTCACCGGCATGCACTTGTCCAAGCAGAATCGAACGATCACGTTGAAACGGACTAGCTGACTATCGGGAAATTTGAAAGCTGTGAAGGTTGCAATTAGGGAACGGCCGTCGGTTGGATCCTTCGAGAGAACCGGGAACATGGCTGGATTGACTGGACATCCGAGCTCGTCCAACAGCTGAAGTGTGGCATTGCCAGAAGCGCTACTTGCTACGAGATGTCCGGCAGCGATGTCATAAAGACCTACAAGTTCAATGGAAAATTATCAAACGAGAATTGTATTTTTCTTTGGTTGGAATTAGAAGAGTTCAGCTTCCTATAATTTTGCTTGTTTCGTGGGTGCAATGGTGCATTTAAAAATAAAGATATTTCCTAAAATATGAATTTTAGTGGACTTTTGTTTCGTTTGATCATTGATAAGAAAATATCAGAGCGTTTGTGTCTGAAGACAATTAATTAAAAGGATTTTGCCAATTTTCGCGAAAACTAACAAGAACTTTTTTATCTTTCTATTTTAGTAGAAAAAAATACGCAATTCTTTATCCAAAGGAAAAGATCTTTCAAATGTAGAACATGTTGTGCCATTTTTCTCTTTACATAAGATTTGCCTCAGAAATTGTTTCGTCGTATACTCAAAATAATGGAAAAGGTAAAACAACATGTATCCCATTCGTCCTTGCTTACGAGATATATTGATTTTGTATTTGTTATTTACGAAATGTCTCATGCACGTCAGAAGAGTGACGAAGAAGACGCGGAACTATTACCATTTGCTGGACTCAGTTGAATTTTTAGAATGAGCTTCTGGCCCAAATGCGTGACCATAGTCTGTCCCAGGTTCTCGTCCAGTATCCTCATGGTCACTGTCGGCACTTGTGAGGACGTGTTGACGATCGTTGACGAGATCGGCGGTACTCCTGCGCTGAATAATACAGGAAACAGAAGATGGCGTATCGTGAATTTCGCGCGCTCGGCGAACGTAGACGAAGAAGAAACAACGAATGGTTCTCTCACTTTGGATCGAGGAAACTGAAGCTGGAATGGACGGTGATGTTTTCCGGTTGCGGAGGTCTCTCGTTGCTCAACGAGCATCCGACTTTGACTGACTGGTCGCCAAGTCTTTGAACAATCGGATTGAATTGTATGACGATCGTTGCCCAAACCAGTGGCCGTGATCTACGATATAATAATGTCTTTTTTTTCTTTTTCATTATATGGGAAATGACAACGGTAGCTAGACGTAGGAAAATTAATAGGGACTGATCGTACAAGCGATATGTATAATCAATCCTTTGAAATGTGATAGAAACATCAAGGTGGCGAATGTAAAACGTAAACGCCTAAAATGTAATTTTTAATTCCTCGTTGATTTAAACGTCGCGGCGTATATCGTTGTCGTTCGTGAAATCTTACCGATTTCGATTGTCGACAGAAAAAGCAGGGTTCAAGCCGCAACGAAGTGTTCCCTCCTGAACTTTGTCCGCTGATGGAATTGGCAACGTCAATATCGTCCGATTGCTTCCCGTACCTTGTACACCGCAGCTATCAGCGTGTCCATTCGAGTATATCCGGCCGAAGAACGCGTCGTTCGTTCTCAACTCGATCGTCATCGTCGAAACGTTGCATCGCACCCTCACTGACCATCGAAAACATTAAAACTGCGAAATCGTCGAACGTAGGCAAAAGAAAAAGAAAACATACGATCTAAACATGGTTCTCGTTCTTTGTAGACCATGTTCGCTGCGTCGATCAACGAGCTGACACCGAGACTGGTGGTGTCTTCCGAATGCAATAGACAGACTCCATCGCCCAACGAATTGTCAAACGTGTATCCTCGACAGATGAAACCATCCACGCTCGAGTCGCATCTTCTCTTGCACTGTACAGAATTGAGACGAAACGAAAGTAATATGAATATTACTTTTTGATTTGATATTTAATTAACGTTAAAAACAATCGACTGAAAGTAGGAAGAGACCAGCGTTTTTTTTTTTTTTTTTGATAATTATGATATTGAATCTTTGCATTGTTCATTCGTAAATTATTTGTAAATTTAATTTACTGAAGGATAAAAATAATGGCAGCGTCTCTTGAGAAAGTGATTTGACGATCTTTAAAGTTAAGAACGATAAATTAGGAACAACTTATAAGTTCTGAACTTAAGTTAAAGTTCTGAACTATATATATATATATATATATAAGACAGTAAAATGTTACCTGCTTCTCGTCAAAGCTCATCAAAGCGACGTCAGAGTAAGGTAACGAAGCATTTTGGAATTCCACGTAGGAACAGTATTCACGACTGGCTGTAACACGGCAGAATTTCTTCATCTTCTTCAATTCGATTATCACTGATGACTAGACTACGGATTTTCATTCACTTTAAAGTGCAGAATTACACAGAATATTCAAAGTACAATCTATGATATTTAATACATATGAGGAAATACTTTCTATGATATTCAATACACATGAAAATTCTCTATTGAGCTTCCAAGCTTTCACAATTTTATCCCCAAGAGCGTGGATTCGCACTTATTTTTAAAACACGCCCGAGTCTAGTTTTACATGTATTCGCGTGTAAAAAAAAGAATCGTATAAAAAATAGTTCACGTTGTGAAAATAGCTTACATTGGGAAAAAAATTAATTTTACAAGAAATTTCAATTCAGCGTTTCATTCATCGTTGCTTTCCATCGAATTCATTCTCTTACTGAAATTACGTGTGAACTGCATGACACATCTCGTTTAATTTCCAATTATATCGTTCAGCTATGAAGAAAACATGTCCAGAAAAAAGGACTATTGTATCGTGCAACTATTGCAAATTATTGCTGTTCCAACAGGTATTAAAGTTTTTAGATGATTAGCTGCGTATCATGGATCAAAATTGATATTTCATTTATACGATCAATTGGATTTATTTTAATATTTACTATTGGATGATTAACTGGAATTATACTTTCAAATTCATCAATTGATATTATTTTACACGATTCATATTATGTTGTTGGCCATTTTCACTATGTATTATCAATAGGAGCTGTTTTTTTCAATTATTGCAAGATTTATTCATTGATTTCCTTTATTTTCAGGATTATTAATAAATTACGTGTAAAAAAAAAAAGAAAAATGTAACTGTGAATATAAAAGAACTAGTGTAAAATCGTTCGACATCACTTACAGAGACTTCGACACTGGTCTCGAAGATACTCGTCTCTGTACATCGAGGCTCTGTACGCCGACGGTCTGGTTCCTCGTTCGTGCAACGATAGAGAGCACCGCCCGAGCGCGGTTTTGTCGATTGACAGTGGTTTCGTGGTGCGGAATTGCACGGACTCGCAGCTTCTACCTGGAAGAAAATCGCCGCTGTCGATTGGCCTCGAGCCGCGTCGATCGTTCTCGATCTCGATCTGGCGCGCCTTACCTGTGTCCATGCATTTCTCGTAACACTGGTTCCTCGTGATCGGCTCGGGCAGATGGAACGCGTTGGAATCCATGAACACTGCTCCTGGGATTCTCTCCACCTGCCAAAGCCTGTCTCGCGCGCAACTCATTGGCACTGGCGACGTGAGATAAAAATGAATATCGACGAACGACAAATGGTAACTCGATGCTAGATCGTCGGTCTCTACTCGCCTTTCAAGCATACTCGGTGATAAAAGATCGAACTCGGATCGGGGACCAGCTCGTCGTCTTTTGTTCGTACGCTGTAACAGATGCTCCTACCAAAATCTATCACGAATGCGGTGCAGTTCACGCGTTCACACCTGAAACTCGAAAGACAATGTCCATGTAATTACAATGTATAATTTATAATATAATTTATAAATATAATGTTTATTTTATACAATATATGAGAAATAATTTTCGTATAATTTTCTCATCATTGTTTCAAGAAACGTTCTTTTATTTTATTTCATTCTTTCGAGAATATGTTAATATGTGCGTTATTATTGATTCGTACAAATGAAGTTCTGCTATATTCGGCAACTAAAAATTATGAACAATTTTTGAATGATCGATGTTTGAGAAGCGTTGCGATGACTTGTGAGATAAAAACAAGTGGTTATTGTATGAAAATCACGATGTCTGTATTGTTCATCGGTGTTAAATAAGTCTCGTGTGAAAGTGGGATTTCCTGTAAGCGTTAAATGTGTTTACACAATGAAGAAACTTGTTCTCTCTATGTGCGAAATTATTAACCAGTTGCGCTGGCAATCGATTGCGGACCATAACGAGTGACCAAACCGTATACAATAATTCGTCGCATATCACTGGATAGAAATTATCGAGAAGCAATAAAATTATTATTCTACTTAAATATACTTAAAACTGAGAAAATATTGCAACAAAAAAAAAAAAAAAAAAAAAAAATTCTTCAGCGCAAGAGGTTAAAAAATCGTCCAACTCTAACGTTTGGCAATTTCCTCAACTAAATTGACACATTGTCAGTTATCCTTTTGTCAATCGTCAGATTGTTGCAAATTGGACAGCGTGTAGGATTTTAGCTTGTAGCATTTCGTTTCCATTGCCACCAGATTCCTCTGAATCATTTTGAATTTCTCCCTCGAGAGTACGGGGCAGTGAAACAGTTCGAATCTACCCACCTCTCGAAGCAGCGCTTCGTTATTCCATTTGAGTTGACCGCGCTAAAGAGTACCGTTTGCGCGTCAATGGTTTCCGGTTTCACGCCGCCGATTTTCTCCCAGCTGGCGTACGAACAACGTCCATCTGGAACCGAGGGGCGAACGAGTTTCTCCGTGAAATTATGATCTACGTGTCGACTGTGTTCAGAATAATTTTACCTGTTTTCGTGATAGACCCGCATATCACGATGCCGACGAGAAGACGAGCGATCGTCGTCATGTTTGTCGTTCGTCTGCCGATCGCATCGCGCACGCCGCTTAAACGCGCGATCGATTCGCGAATTTCGATACCGTGCCAAGGATCTTCGCGAGCGTTTGCCTCGCACGCGGTCGTGCACACGACGACTCGTTTACGTAACCAAGCCGGTGGAATCCACAGATGGAGAATCGACTGCAAAATTCGAAAGTTCCCAGCGGAAAGGAGGATCCTGACTTCCTAAATCCGCGTCGCGCGCTGTGACTCGCCGACCGTTCAGGCTGATTAAATCATTTGGATTTCAAGCCGTAGTAAGTAGCTTGTGACTCCAAATGAACTGTCGCTCGACTTTAAACTGTGCCGCCGCTTGATAAGTGGTAATGGCACAGTTTGTTAACGAATGTAACAAATAATATGCGAATATTTATACAAGTCGATATCTTTTTGAATACAATTAGGAAAGTGAGGAATGCTTATGTCTGTCGTGTTGTATTCTTTCATTCGCGTTTCTTTTACACCGTAAAATTTTTCGCAGTGCGGTTTAACATGGTGTAATTTAAATTTTGGATTTAAGAGTGTTTCCTTCTCTTCTTTTTCGAAGAAATGACGTGGCGACAGTGGTTATTTCTGTGTTGCCAGTAACTGAAATTTGCAGATCATTTCATTCTAGAAATAGTATCAATTTTCTAATTAGAGTTTGCTGTACGCAATTCAAAAGTAATGAACTTCTTCCTGAACGTTGCATAATCTGGCGATTATTGTTTTCTTTAAATCAACTGAGATAGCTTTACGTATAATTTTGAACCACAGTATCAATTAATATACACTTGAAACTATTTTTAACATTTTAAATATCGTTCAAGGTCTCCCCCACTTGTTCTCATTAAGTTAGACAATAGGATTTCAACCGTTACTTCTATGACTCACAAAATTCATTCTAAATGACATGTTAATGCATTCGTAACTGAAATTACACTTGATTGTAATTTCAATAATAGAAGCTTGCTGGCATAAACGAATGACTGTACGCGAAGTCAAGTGGCTTGTTGTGGTAAATATTTAGTAAAAAAAAAAAAAAAGAAAAAACGAAAAAACTAAGGCAAAGAACTTTTACTGGTAGGTTATCTCTCCATATCAGTATACTTGTCCCCATTTGTGTGCTCTAAATTGTTAAACTTCGCTAAGGAAAACGAAAAAAATATTTTTCCTTTTTACTTTTCTTATTGTGTATTTTAATTAACCAGAGCGCACAGACAGAGGGCTACGTACGATGATACTTTGCAAAACTGCAAACAGCAACTTCTATCCACTTGTTGGAAGTTAAACGCGTTGGCGACGTCTCACAGAACAATTCGCATCAGGTGAATAAAAATACATCGCGTTACTTGAACACACATCTGAACGTTTTACGTTGTCTGTCGTCGAAGAGAGCGGCGAAGTGAAGCGAAAGTAAAGCGGATCAGCGCGGCAAACGATCACCGGCGACTGCCACCGAATATTTGCAAGCAACACTTTCGATTTGAGGGACTCGATTTGAAAAACACGCGGCACATTTGCAATTTCGCGAGCAACTGATGCCTGCGAGGTGGAGGTGCGTACGTACATACATACATACATACGTGTTCACCTGCATTCGCGAGAAACGAATAGAAACGAGCACGTCCGCGCCCGCCCGCGCGCGCACCATGGTCCACGAACGAATAATCGCAGTATGTTGTAACGCGATAACATGTAAACTCGTAAACGGATGTTTGATGGACTGCACGCGAATGGCGAGCGTTGTCGAAGAAAAAAAATCTGCATCCTCGAGTTCTCAGCCGCAATCGAACTGCCTAACAACGATGACGAGGATCATCTGGATTCAAAGTGCCATATTTTGGACCTTTCCCAAAGAAATCACAGAGTTTTCGATATTTCGGTTTTTTTTTCTCACGTTTCGAAAGAATATTTACAACACGCTTTCCAAGCGAAGTACCTTCAAAGAGGAAAGTTGTTCTCTTGTCTGACACAATTTCGATCTAAAAGGGGAAAATGGAAAGGCATCTTGATTAACGTATTTATAATTTTCCTCGTCGTTTTAATATATACCATAGATGAGAAACGATCAGAATAGGTCAACACCCCCGTGCCACCTTTTTTTTTAATGTTTCAAAGATTTTCACTATTGTGAAGCATAATGTAGATTAGACGCGACGCAGTAAAAACGACTGTTCGTTTCACGAAAATAGATCAGTTAGTGAAATATTTTCTCTTTTCATTTACGTAAGAACATACGATTTACGTATGCGTATACTAATTATTCAACACGCGAAAGAAACAGTGAATATTTACAGGTGTGTAACGACGACATTATTACAGATCGTAGAACCTGTGGTTCGATGTGAGATTCGGTGAACCAAAAGTGCAAGTTAGGGTCCGCAGGTCGTCGAAGCGTGGCTTCGGATGAGCGCGCATGTTCACGGACGCTTACGGTCATCAAACGACAAAAGGCTTGGTCGCGACACGGCTCGTCCTGGTGCATCGATGCTTATCGCGATTGCTCGAACATACCGTGGACAATTCGCGTGTAATTCGTGGTATATGCGAGCTGAGGAAAATTCTGCCACTCAAAGTGCGACGAAAATCAAGAATATAAAATTGCATTTTAAGCATTGCACTTTTGAAAAAAAAAAAAAAATGAAATTCTTCTAAAACTTCTTAATCTCGTTATACAAGGTGTTTCGTAACTTATGGGAGCTGATTGTACGCCTAAAAATAATGAAAAAATGTCATATAAATATATGTCCTATCTGTCTTCGTTTGAATTTTAAAAACATAGCAAACTCTGGTAAGCTAGTTTTACCAGGAATGGTATATTCAATTTTTATAATAATCATAATTAGGATGAAGAAAACCCACGTGTTATTGTGCATTCAAGATATCAACACCAGTTTAGTTTAAACGTACGGACAGGAATAATTGATAAATTTTTAATTGGACATTTTTCTCTCGATGGGAAACTAACAGGCACAAAGTACGTTGATTTTTTGAGCACGCGTTCACACGAAATATTAGAGCAAGTTCCAGTCGATATTAGACTTTGTACGCGGTTTATGCACGATGGAGCTCCGTCGCGTTTTAGCCGAGTGGCTAGGCAATTTTTAAGTCGACACTTTGCAAATAAATGGATCGGTCGTGGAGGTCCTGTTGCATGGCCTGCTCGTTCTCCGGATTTCAATCCATTAGATTTTCATTTGTGGGGACATTTAAAATCTATTGTATACGCAACATCGATTGAAAATGCTGAAACACTACGAAATAGAATAGAGCAAGGCTTCCGACAAATTCGAGAAACACCAGCAACGATAGAGAGAGTAACCAGATGAATGACGAGACGCGTGCAGGCTTGTCTTCAAATGCAAAGTGGTCATTTCGAGCATCTTTTGTAAGAGTAATTAAAACAGAAAATTCATTATATCTCATAAGTAAAGACAGATAGGACATATATTTATATGACTTTTTTTCATTACTTTTTGGCGTACAATCAGCTCTCGAAGTGGGTCTCACAAGTTACGAAACATAGTTTCCGAGTCGTTTTTATTCGATGGTTCTTGTTCGGTCTTATTTCTTTAAGAATTTTATGTTTCTTATATATCGAAGTCTGTTTGTCAATTTCATCCCTTTATATTTTCAATTCATCAAACAACTTTGTATTTTCCAAGGATTGAAATTAATCAAGAGCATGCACCATGTATTTATCAAATACAGAGAAGATCATACTTCCAAGGAGCATGTATTGAAACGATTAAGAACACGTTTTCGTCCCTCTATGTTTGTCAATCTCATCTCTAAAGATCTATTTCTCAATGAATATTGAAACAATTAAGAACAAGAGACAAGCATATTTCCAAAGGACACGTATCGAAATTAATTAAGAGTATGCTTGTTTCCGTCCTTAACAAATTGCACGAGGATATTATTAAGACATGACGCGAAATTATTCAGGCACTCTTCAGAATTTTCACTTGTCATCAGACAAAATGATCGTGGCAAACTGTTTCGTTTTTCACACTGAGTAGTATCGCTAAAATAGACGAAGCTACAATACATACATGCCGATCGATGATGTTTGGTCGTGTCGATTTACCTGGCTTTCGCATTTCCGTGCACTAGCGGCCGCGTGAACGAATCATGCACGGCACATACCAAAGCGAGTTGCACGATGACGCGATGCACGATTAGAAGCGGCCTTCGACTTACGTAACAGTGATTTTGCGCGTGTTCGATTTCATTGTCCGCTCGCGTCAGTCCCGTTTTTTCTTGGACCCAAGTCTCGTGAGACGTATGCCGTGAGTCTCGTGAGCGACGCTTCGATCGGCAAATCGCTCGTCAACGATGAAAGGAATCGACCTCCCGCGTGTGAAAAGTCCCGCATCGCGTTTCCATCGAGCCGATTTCACTGGCAGTTGCGAGGCAATCGGGCGACTGGCGCAAGAAACAAATATTTCGCGCCCGCATCTCTCTATAGAGATGGCGGAGAAAATTTCTCGGAGTAAATTCCTTGCGAAATGTAAAATGTGAAACGAGAACGATGAAGAGCGCGAGAAAGTGTTCGTTTCTCTTTCACGATCTCTTCTTCGTGATCCAACGAAACGGCAGATACTTCGCGATTTATTATTTACAAAAGCGGAACGCTTTGGATTTGCAAGTTGTAATTAATTGTAAATTAATATGAACGCAGAAAGGAAAGTATTCAGGAGGTGATTATTATTTCTTATTGCGTTTACATTGACAATTTGCATGCGCATGATTCCGTCGAGGAACTTTTTGAACTTCTTCTCTCTCCCTTTGCAGCGAAACAAACGAACAAAGGAATAAAAATCGCCGAGGGCCAATTATATTTCATCATTTTCAAATTATGCCTCCCTCGATTATTAATCAATTTTTTGATATTCAATCCAAATATTTTACGCAGTTAATCGGGAATGAAGATACAATAATACGACAAGAAAAGTCTCGATAAAAGCGGAACGCTTGTATATACATATATATATTTAGCAATCATTGAAAACAAAGCAAGTTTGAGTAAGAATATTCGGCTATTTCGACAAATTCCAGCGAAAGAAAGGAAGCTAATATCGCGACCAGCCTCCTAGAGTCAAAATTATTCGGCTTTCTTCACACCGTGAAAAATCAGCTGACGTAACCGGCCATACGCATCAAAAAGTACATGGCCTCCAGACTTTGGATCAGATTTTGCAGCGAGGAGGGCAAAACGTTCGAGTTTTCGAGTCTCTCGAGTATACGGTGCAGCGAGGGGAGCACTTCCGTGATGAAGAAGTTCCACGCGGTCCGCACTATAGTTTCCACGATCGTCCCGATTTCTGCGCTAGTGGTACTCTCAATTTGGTGCAGTATTTTCCGGAAGTTGTTCAGCGGATTTAATATCAGATCCGGAAGAGGTGACGAGTCGTTCGACGATCTTCGACGTCTCTCCTCAGTGCTCGGGCTGGTTCCATTGCCTCGTTCGAACACTCTGTCGATTACCGACTCGATACTATCGAACACCAATCGAAATGCCGATCTGATACTGGCGAGGATCGATTGGATAAAGTGCAAGAACTGCTGGAACGCTCTCCCCGGGAACAGAGCTATGTCCGATATGAATTGTTCGACGATTTTGAAAGGATCGATCTCACGTACGGTGCGATGAAGCGTTGCGGTGGTTGCCAGATGGTTGTTCAACGTTGGTAGTGCTGCAACACGGTCGCGCCGATAGTGAAATTCTGCTGACGAAATTAAAAGGACATCTGTCCCTTGCACGATCCAAGATAAATAACATTTATAGTAATTTTGTAAGTTAGATCTTATTTAGAATCGATTCCCGAAGATTCACTCCCGTCATCGCAAGTCTGACATTTAAATCATAAATCTAAAGTCATCCTTTGGATGGAAAATAGATGTGAATATACAAAGTAAAATAAACGAAGTTTATCAAATTAACTGTGACTGTTAATGACTTTAAATTAAAAAAACAAAAAAAAAAAGAGAAAAGATACAAAATTCATCTCTATTTAAATTGCAATTCTCGATAAATAACTATTTGCAAAATTTTCTTTTAACGTCGCACGTTGAATTTGCTATTGTGACACGAACGAATCTCTACGATACGTACTAATTTGTACGTATTTCCGTGTGTAATTACAGAAACATTTTAATGTCAGTTTAATCGTGCAAGAGAGGTCAGACGTGAAAGATCGATCGATCGATTCGTACCTTCGTTGAAGGAAGCAGCAGAAACGCACCACGCAGAGACGCATATCAACGAGAACAAAATGAATACGGCTTTCATGGTAGCTAGGCGTTCGATCTGGCTCGTGGTCGTGGCAAAATTCGACTGGGCTGGATTTCAGTGAACTATTGGGACTATTATCGACTTCCATCCTTTATTAACTGTCTGACAGTTCACTTGTCATTCGACTCGTTATCGATGTTAATTTATAACTTCACATTTTGCACGTCACGCGATGCACCTTCTAACGGAGAATTGCGTCGAACTTATATTTTGCAAGTTTAGCCTCTCCATTTATCGCGGTGAATCGTTCGGTTATCGTCGAACGCCAGCGCCCTAGCTTGGCTCACCTCGAGTGACATAACGAAATGGAAGTAAGGCGGGCTGAAACTAATCGTACTTTGGCATTATCGTGCAATTATGAATATTATACAAACAATTACATTACTCATTTCTATTTATTTCGAATTTTTTCCTACGAGTTTTCACTCTAAGCCACGTACGTCAAGACAGTGTTTTGACGTAGAACGTTATTTTCTGTTTTTTTATTTTAATGAGGTCATAAGATCTATTTTTTTTTTTTTTTGTATATATCTTTGTCAATTATCGGGATATATTTTATATATTCATTCGCGAAGAACGTCTTTATCATAGTTATTTGGCTGATTTCCATGAGAAATGAGTCATTGAGAAAATTTTCATTTGAAGCTGAACAAAACTACTTTAGCATAAGCAGAATTGTCAAAAATGTGTGAAGCGCGTTATTTTCGAGATGTTCTTTAGCGTACAATTTATATATTTCTTCTGGCTTTTGTTTGACGAATTTTGTTATTAACAAGTGCGTATGTGTGCAAAAAGTTTTACGACTTCTTTGACTATGGCAGAAGCGTGAGTGCGACGAATCGCGGATCGAAGAAATCAATTCGTTCTCTCTCCGTTTTTTCTACGAGACGTACCATGTCATCGGCGATTCCCGATTTATTTTTCATCAGCGAGAAGCACGAAATCGGTGATTATAGGAAAATTAGTGTTTGCCAATTTGAGCAAATATCGTGAGCACAGAGAAATCGACTTGAACTGAATATGATATCCGCGCTATCGTTCCGTATGCTCGCCTTTTTTTGCAAGAGACATTACTGAATCATATTTATTGTATCGGTTAATATTTCACAAGTCAAGAGTTGGATTAAAAAACTTTTCTACCTGACAACTAAATAACGAAATAATTTAAAGGAGAATCATTTTACTTGCTCAGCGCACAATTACTTCAAATTGAAGTAATATAATGTATCATTTAGCCAGTTATATTTTCGGCATTTTAATTAAGCGTTAGTCAAATTTGTTATATGTTGTAACAAATAATAAAATATATTGTCGTTACGTCTTTAATTTTAACAGATTACTTAAGACTTACAGACTCGTGACTTCTCTGTAGAAAATGTATCGATGATATTTTTCTTACTATTAATTTCAGTATTAATTTGCACGACAGGAAATCACGTTATCACAAATTGACCAAAGTGTCGAGGCGCCAAGGTGTGTCCAAGTGGCAGGAAACACAGAATAATACTTACTACGACGAATAAAGAGCACAATATCTAGCCTCTCGTTCGCTACGTACGCTTGGATCGCACGAAGATGCGAGATGACGGCGACGATGGTACAGAACTGAGAGAGGAGCCGTCGTTGAAACAATGTGAATGCGATATCGCGATCGATTTCCATTTCCACGTAGCTGTGTGTTGTGGTTTAGACGACGCCGCCAGGGCTAGGCAACTATCGCGTCGGAGGAGGACACAGATTAATTGAACGCGTCTCATCCGATTCGATCAGTCAACTATCGATTTCCTTGACGAGACACCGCCCTCTCCCATTACGAGACACTCTCTAAACTCTCTCCACGATCTACAGCGATTCTGCGATGCAATTTTGTGAATCACCAATCTAGTCTGAATTTAAACAGATACGGTCGTACGTTTAGACTTGGATAATCGGGGAAATGGGATCAGTCGCGTGACGGCTGCCCCAACGAGTCGTCGTGACACGGGCACGTGGATCGACCATCGAGGGTGAGACCGACCGGGTCGTGAATAAGGATTAATTAGAATCGAACAGACACGAGAGTTGCAAATACACAACGATAGGAAGAGATCAGTCAGATCGGTAGGAATAAAATAGACCAAGTGGTACAGGGGCGATGCTGCGATTCAGGTGGGAATTCCGCGCGACGCTGTTGCTGCTCTGCGTTTGGAGAAGCGCGCGGCTCGCTGTTTTCTTCACAGACGCCCAGCCGGTATTGATAAGACCGATCCACGTCTACCAGAGCCTGATCAAGGGTGTCCACGATTACTTCAACAACACGTGCGTGATACTTTTTCACGGCTCGGCGACCTCGACGGAGGTGGAAGGTGAGTGACGAGTAGTTTCGACGTGGAACGTGTCGTCGACGATCAAACAGCGGATGATTTCGTCTAGGGATGAAAGAGATGGATGGGCTGCTGGAGCTTCAAAGGTACTTGAGCGGATCGCTGAGCATCCGGACGGCGATCATGGATTTTCACACGTTCAGGACTCGAGTAGGTTCACCATACGCGCACGATTCGATAGAATTGATCGAACCACGTACAGAATGATGAGAACAGTACACGGTGCCATTTAAAAGAATAATTATAGTTCGTTTCCCGTGTCCTCGAAGATTTCTCGCTTTCGAGACACGTATTTCCCACGTTTTCGCAGGGAGCGAATGCTAACAGCTTAGATTACGTATGATGACACGCGAGGTATGAAATTTATCGAACTATATTTAACGCCTCGTTCGAATCTATAGTGAAGAGATAATGGTGCGACGCACGCGAGCATGCGATCATCCTGTTAAAAAGTAACACGCCGCACGCAGAAAGAGAAGCTTTGAAAAAACTGAAAAACATCGAGACTCGCCACGTTCGCAGTTCGTTGTCCCATACGTATGGTGTCGTGATTCGTACGTTCTCTAATCTCGTCATCGAACAGAAACGATTGAAACGTGAAAAATTTGCACGTGTACTTTCAACGTAGGAAAGTGCCTCGTATCTTCATTATTATACCGACGAATAAATTACGTATTCATTTAACTATGATGAACAGCTTTTAAACGTATCGTTTAAAAAGTTCATGCGGAGCATGCTCGACATTGGACTGTGAACGTGTTAATAATTGTCTAATCTCGTACGACGTGATCCGATCGATCGTCGTGTCTTATTTCAGATAGGGAACACTTACCATCACATCAAGAGGCCGTTGTTCGTGTTATTGAACGACCTCGACGAGATCGGAGAGCAATTCGCTCTAGTGAGTGGAGAAAATTTTATATCTAATATAAATAAATTATATATAAAATATTAATTAAATTGATAATTTAACCATAATTATATTATCATATCATATTATATAAAATTAAATAAAATTATATTTAAATTAATTATATTATTTAATATATTATATTTTCTTCTTTTATTATTAGATATACATAAAAATATCATATTATATATATATATATATAATTTTTAAGTATAAATTTAAAATTTATAAATATAATATTTAAATTAATAGAAAATTTTATTTCTGTAATATGAATTCAAATCATATACTTTATCAAGTTCATTAATCGATTATAAATATTAATTTATTATATGATCAAATAAATTATTTATTATAAATGAAAAAATATAATAATTGAAGTATAAAATAGTAAATAAATTATTTAAATTTGTATAAGGATATTCAATTATTTGTATTTCTAAAATTAATAATAAATTAGTAATTATTATAATTTTTTAAAATGATATTTATTCTTATAATATATATATATATATATATATTAAAAATATAATTTTTATTGTAATATTTTTATAAATCAATATTCATAATTAATTAATGAACTTGATAAAATATATGATTTGAATTCATATTGTAGAAATAAAATTTTCTATTAATCTAAATATTATATTTATAAATTTTAAATTTATACTTAAAAATTATATGTTAATAATATAACATTTTTAAAATATACTTATAATAGCAGGGGTAACTCTATATATAATAATGTAATGTATATACATACTCTATATATAATAATGTAATGTATATACATACATGTATATATACGTAATAGGAAAATTAAAACGTCGTCGAAACAAAATGAAACGTTTCGAAACAGGTCTCCAAGTGGATCGCGATGGCTTATCCGACGTGGTTGCTGTTTCTGCGCGACGAGACCAGAATCGAGGAATTTCTGTCGGACGTTTACGTACCGTTTGACTGTATGATGATGGTGACGCAGAGCGATGCTGGGAGAGAGGATGCTGGCGAGGTCATTCGCGACGTGTACCAAATCAGCAGGGAGGATGATCTGAGATCGATGAGTTTTGGCAAGTGGGATCCGGAAAGTGGATTCCGGGGACCTCGGCTTGGGTTGTACCAACGCAGACACGATCTACACGGACGCAACATACGAGTGGTTTCTATCAACGTGAGTCAACGCAATGATCGATTGTATCTGCATGGATTATTAGTGCATGAGTTATTCTCCGTTCTTTCTATTTTGGGGTAGAAATATTTTTCGAATTTGGGCGCGAAACGCAAAAAGAGAAAGAAATATTTTTTGAACCACATATAATCGAAAATTCTTGTGAGAAAGAAAAGGGAAGTATTTTCTGTGTTAATGTATTAATATTTTCTATTATTATTGTATTATATTTATATTAATATTAATATTATTATATTAGTATTAATATTTTCTATTATTATTATTATATTATATTAATATTAATATTATCATATTACATTTATGTTAATATTAATATAATAATATATTTCTATATTATTGGATATATTCAGAAGTATCTTTGGGATATTGTGACGAGACAAAATTGACAGGACTAGATGAAGGGATTTTCATACATTTATATGCGCATGATGTGAAGAAATATACGAAATATTCAAAGATGCAGTGCCCTTTTTTTATAATATTTAAAACTCTTTTCTTGGCTACATTCTCAAAGTTAAAAATCTGTAGCCAAACAATCATATAAGATATGTTCCTCTTTTTTCCTTTTTAATTTAATCCAACATTGTTTCTCGTCTTTTGCAAGTGAATTAATACTTACTCATTGATATCGATCAACTGTCTGTTTCAATGGTAGGATCCACCAGTTTCTCGAATGATTCGCGATGAAACTGGTCAACCGTTCGGGATCCGTGGCTTCTTCGGTGAAGTGATTCAACTACTGCAAGAAGGAATGAATTGCACGTTAGTGTGAAGTATACTTGAATATTTTTATATAGGAATAGCGTTGTTTGAAGTTTTAAATTGCATTGGAATGTTCTACTATCTTATCAATACTGTTTCACACTACGTCATTACATTACGCACTTCCCTTTATTTGTTGCTATTTTCATTTTCATACAGTCAACATTGTCGTAAAATATTTGTCAACAATCATCACCATGGCATCGCGTGATTTCTACTGGTTGCAAATTTTTGTTAAACACACATCGTTAACTTTTTTGTTCAACGTTATCGAGTGTTCCATTTCATTTACTTTTGTTCGTTTCCTTTTCCTTTCGTCCTTCGAATCGGGAGGGCATGCTACGTCGTCCGTTCTCCTCTTTCTTTTCTTGCCACACTCCATCTCTTTCTCTTCTTCGGCTTTTCTCTTAAGGGCACGTCGAAGCTCCTTCAGCTGTCTGGCTGTTTCCCTTCGAAAGTATTCATCTTGACTGGCTGCTGACTTCTCCTCGAACCATTCTCTTTTCCGACCGTCACCGCTTCGTCGAAATCTTTCGTAGTTTCGTCGAATTACGATCTTATTGCGTAACACTGACGCGCATCTGCACATAAAACGGGAGTTGAGATACAGAATGTCCATGAATGTCTCTTTGCAATTTCGAAAATTTATTACAAAGGCAAATGAAAAGACAGATGAGTGGAAATTATTACAAGACGACCTATATATTTAAGTGTTTTTTTTTTTTGCCTCCTCCCTTTATCGAACACCGTCCCTATCTCCATATCTTTAACATGATCTTTGTGACGATATCTTTAACATAACCGCACGTGGGTGTCCATAAAGTCTCTTTGCAATTTCAAAAATTTATTACGAAGGCAATTGGTGAGATATCTTTGTCAGATTTGTTTTATATACTCGGTGGTTATCAAGGTTTTCATCACGTTGCATTTCAGGTACCCTGTGTTGATGAATAAGATACTGTTAAACGAACACCTTACAAATGTGGCCACTCCTCGAGAGAAGGCACAGTGTGTGTCATGGTTTATTGAAACCAAATCGGATCTGCAGACTCAGCGAAACTTCAGAACCAAGTATGGAAGAGATTCACAGTCACGACCATCAATTCGTGCATGGGACAAGAAATTTTATGGAGACAGGGACAGTGTTCGATAAAGGGAAGAGTGGACGACCAAGAACATCTGAGGCAAACATCGATGGTGTAATAAATGGTGCCCATATAGAGGTATATTAAACAAGGAAAAAAAAACTTAAATATACGCGTCTCACTTTGCAATAATTTTCACTTATCTGTATTTTCAGTCGCCTTTGTAATAAATTTTTGAAATTGTAAAGGGACTTTATGGACACTCTGTATATTTTAACCCTTTCGAAATAAGAAAGGATTACGCTTGGCATTACTTAATTGTCATTAACATATAAAACAAGAAGAATTGCATTGGATCTTGTATGTTGCACTACTAGGTATTAGCGAGAAGTTTGAGAAGTTCTTTTTATAGCAACAGTGTAAGTTGCAAGCATTTACGATGCTTGAAGGTTAAACAGTTAAACTAATTTCTGAAATCTTTCGTCTACGTACGGCGAAGCAGTTGCTCTTGGACTAACAGGTTCCAAACATCGTAACGCGAACCCTCGTAGCATGCTCCCCGTAATCCTTCTTCTTCTTCTTCTTCTTATTCCCCTTTCTCGTCTGTCAAACGAGAACAGGAGACAGTCGATCGTATAAAAATACTGTGATATCGGTCTCGATTCTTGAAGAACTTCAGATTAATCAAGTCACTTGAACTCGAGCGACTTGAAACCAACTTTATCAGTGTAAGTCTGTCATTTACGTTGCTTTAGATATCTTTTCAAATCTTTGGTTAATTCACTTATTTTTAGCTTCAAGTTAGCGGAGAACAGTACTGTTTAGTGATGAGGCATAGTCTGTTGAGTCGAGCTAGCACTCTAGGTTCCGAGCCAAATTTTGAATAAAAGAAATTATGTAAAATTGGTTCGACAGTAGCAAATAGACGTGAC